>NQII01004973.1:63568-91620 GCA_002778355.1 Clitarchus hookeri | reverse complement strand
GGGGGGGGGGGAGGTGTCGTTCCGTCATATTGTCTGGGGATGGTGGGCACCCCTGCATCAGGCCCGACACATTGCGAGCTGATGTAAACATTTTGGAGTCACTGTTGTGGGGCAGTTAATGCGCCAAGTGCAGCTGAAACGGGAGTGATTGAGATACAAACGCTTACGCCAACATAGAGGGAGATAAAGACATCTGATTTAAATGCAGTAGCTTATATTGTTTTTTTTTAAATTGTTTTGCAATTGGTAATATTTTTCCAATTAGTGAAGATCACTCTTTAATTTGACTGTTTGCGTTTTGTAAGATTTCAGGTGAAACACCATCGACGTTCAACTTTCCATTATCCACCACGGGTTTTGTTTTATAGCACGACCTCGCAGATTATGCCTAAATGCGAAATGGCAGTTGTAAATTTAAAACGCCAGAGTTCCCAAAATAAACCTGATTTTGTACGGGAAATCCCTGTTTAACACTAGTAGATTAAAATAACTAATATAATACGCATAGTTGTAACTATGTATGGGCTGCTGACGGTCAATTGAACAGTTTTGAAATAAATCTTTGAAAAATGTCACTGTCCCTACCTGCATATATTTTAACTGGCACACTGGCAGGCATGTGCCCAGTCAAGTTAGCAACCACGGAGGGAAAGTTGTTCCATTTTTTAACGCTGAATCAAAATTGTTCGGTAAACATTTACGACTACTGAAATGATTTATTTTGTTTTTTTTATGTGTGTAAACGTAATAATCAACATATTTGTAAAATGTTTACTTTTCAATGAATTTTACGGTTTCACTTGACTGGCGCATGAATAATTAAGTGATCAGTTCCATGGCAACGTTAATTTTATGTATGACAGAAGAATACACAATGTGCATGCAAGTAGATCGAAAGCCAAGCTTTCAAAAGTGCTTAATTTACCGTGAACAGGCTATAATAATTATTTCGTGAAAAAAAAAAAAACATTTGTTTAATTTTTTCGGCGACATTGTTTGCGAAATAGTTATTAACGCGTTGATTCTAAAGCAAAATTATAATTACAAAAATGCAGCATATATTTTGCAGACAAAATTTGGTTACCTAATAACCTTGTTAATAGAAAGTTTTAGTTGCAGCATGGCCTCAGCATTTCTATAACAGTTTGTGGATTGCCATATTGAAAGAAAGGAAGTTCAGTTTTATACGAGGATATATTCCGTTCAGGGGGACACTCACATTTCGTTATGAATTTTCTCAGAAAACGGTGTAGATAGCCTGAGCCTATGGCACCGCCTGTTTAATGCCAGAGCTTTGTTCGTGAAAACAAAAGAAATGCTTCATTAGCGACTGTGAAGTCGTAGCAGAACTTCCACGTCCGAGATTTTGTGAAATATTCTACTATAGTCTTCCTGAATTACCCCTCAAGCCGTCAGAAACATCTGTTGCCAAATCAACANTGTAGATAGCCTGAGCCTATGGCACCGCCTGTTTAATGCCAGAGCTTTGTTCGTGAAAACAAAAGAAATGCTTCATCAGCGACTGTGAAGTCGTAGCAGAACTTCCACGTCCGAGCTTTTGTGAAATATTCTACTATAGTCTTCCTGAATTACCCCTCAAGCCGTCAGAAACATCTGTTGCCAAATCAACAAAGTTCTGAGGAAATTTTTCGGACATAAAAGGCGTCTACCTGGCGAAACTTGTCGTGAGATCGCAGAAGTAGCGTGTTGAATGGGGAGGGGCGTTACGGTGCTCCATATTGTTNGTTGAATGGGGAGGGGCGTTACGGTGCTCCCACACGCCGCCATGCCTTGGTGTTTTGTAATTATTACGCATCTTAAACATTTACAGTGGAAATTTCTAATGAAAATGCGCATGGTTCGAACAATTTAAAAATATTCCAAATATCTACAGGAACAACGACGCTACGTACCGTGAGGTGTGAAAATTGAAAACAAACTTTTTTTTCTCAGCCGAACTACGAAATGTAAGTGCCGTGGCAATGTGTCTTGCGTCACTGTTCGTGTTCTCGACTATTTCGAAATACCTTTGTACTTTAATGGATGTAAAAAATTATAACCAATTAAATTTAAATATTCCTGTGAAAGTTCCACACGGGCCGTGTGAAACAGGCAATTTATAACATTGTTAGATAATCCATAAAAATATTTTGTATTCGTGTTGCTTTCATAAAATTCACATTACAAAACACTGTTATTAATTTTATTTTAGTAACCACTTTTCACTAATACACTGTAAAAAAAANATAAAATTCACATTACAAAACACTGTTATTAATTTTATTTTAGTAACCACTTTTCACTAATACACTGTAAAAAAAATTCTGGTAAACTTTTTAAACTGTAATGGAAGTTTTTCACCTATACATTGTATATAAATAATACCACTTTTCAGACTACAAATCCGGGGATGTTTAGTGTCACTACTATACAGAGTTGGGAACTTTCCTATGGATTTGATATTTTAACGTCTTGTTAAAGTATTGCTTAAAATGATTGTCAGTGGATTTTCTAAATTTGTTTTAGACTGTAGCGCNATAAAATTCACATTACAAAACACTGTTATTAATTTTATTTTAGTAACCACTTTTCACTAATACACTGTAAAAAAAAATTCTGGTAAACTTTTTAAACTGTAATGGAAGTTTTTCACCTATACATTGTATATAAATAATACCACTTTTCAGACTACAAATCCGGGGATGTTTAGTGTCACTACTATACAGAGTTGGGAACTTTCCTATGGATTTGACATTTTAACGTCTTGTTAAAGTATTGCTTAAAATGATTGTCAGTGGATTTTCTAAATTTGTTTTAGACTGTAGCGCNTATTTTAACGTCTTGTTAAAGTATTGCTTAAAATGATTGTCAGTGGATTTTCTAAATTTGTTTTAGACTGTAGCGCAAGGATTGGCTCAACAATAAATTATTTGTGTTTCTAATCACTACATAAAGTCATTTGGAGCAACTTGTACCAATTAAGGCCACACATGTTTTAATTATATTGTGCATGGTAATGTGCACGGATTCTTCGAGTCTTCATTTGAAATTAGGCAGGTGGTACAAACAAAATTACCCCAAATGACTGTAGTGTCAGCTGATCGACGCATGAATTCTGATTAGTATGTAATTGGCAGTGTTAATTACTGCACGTAGCGAAAGGATACACATTGAGCAATACAAAGAAAAAAACAGGGTTTTAAAATTATAGACTGTACTTTTCTCCTTTTGCGCATGTCCCCAACATTGGCTCAAGAATTGCCAACACAGCTGTCAAAGTCGCGTGTTTCAAATGTGGTGTGTCGTTGGTTTGCATTTGGTTTTAACCTCAACCCGCGCTTTTGCGGAAAATAATTACTTTTGCGTAACTTGACCATACAGTATTTGTGTTACATCTAGTCAAAAGTGTTGTACTAACACATCGAAGCACTTGTGGATATTGTTACTGCTCAGCTAGCGTGCGCGCTCTACCCAATATTTCCTATACGTATCAATCCATCTAAGATTCTGTTCACAGTAAACTGAGCAATTTTGGAAGCCCTGATTAAGGTCTTCTTATATGCGCATTTTGTATTCATTCACCACATGTGAAATTAACATTGTCATCGGCCCGATCACTTTATTCATGCATCGGTCAAGTAAAAAACTGTGAAATTAATATGCAATTTTGATTATTCCAACACCTAAGCGCAAAACAAAAAACAAAGCAGAATAAGTAATTTTAGTATTCAAAAATGTTAACCCAAATTTTTTAATTCAGCGTTAAGACGTGGAATTACTTTTCCTCCGCTGTTACCAACTTTACTAGCCGTATGCCAGTCATTGCGACCCTTAAAATACGTGCAAAAAGGGACAATGACATTTTTCAAATGTCGATTTCAAAAGTGCTCTGTTAATAGTGAATAATCTATATTCATCGGCGATGGTGTGTAGCTGATGCAGTTTCCGCGTGGTTTCATTTATTGTCCGCAAATTTGTTACCATCGAAACATATCTCAAGCAGCAAATATAAAAGTTTGGGAACAGCGAATTTAGGTTCGTTCTTTCATCGAAATCGAATCCCGTTCTCATTTGACAAAATGTATTCCCAGAATCGCCATTGTACACCACTCTTTTACGCCGCCCTTATTCCTTCTCTTCACACACAGGTTATCCTTTGTCTCAATTGCTACAACCGCACGCAGAAGGGCATGTTTTAATTGGTTTTAAATCACAGTGTTTACTGAAATTGTCACGTACACTCAATAGTCGAGTATTTTCCCGCATGCACATCCATGTCCGCACTCGTTCCGTTGCACATTCCATTCGTACGGTTCTCCATTTACGTATCCGTGTCAGTGTAAAACGAAGCTAATTTTTCATTTCGCTTAAGTCTCAACATATTTATAGGAAACTTGTTCATTAACAAGACTCCCCAGTGCTGTTGGAATTAGACTGCGATATCCTACTGATTCACCGTATAAATAAATAGGCCATGTTGGGATTCGGAATTTCCTTAAAAAAAAAAAGACATATATTCTATCTTTATAGTTTACGTTAATGAAGTAGCCAATCAGGGCATAGCAGTAGATGATATCGGCAGGAAACAGGTATTTAGTTGTTACAGTAAATTAAGGATCGGAAATAGTAAAAAAAGGAAAATGAGAGTCTTCTTTATGATTCGGCTTGTGAAGAAAATAATTCGTAGTAACAATATTATCCACTATGAAGCACGATGACGAAACGCTACTTGAATTAGGTTTGTTATGTTCGGTTTTCGAAGTTTTCAAAAGAGGGCAGTTTTTCGTCTGAACCGTGAAGAGTAAATGCATAAATAAATCTTGGTTCGTGTGTGCTATTGGTTATTACTGCATATATGTTTTTCCCCCACTTGCAAACCGCCGTTAAGAAGTGTCCGTTAAAAGTACATGGGTGCCGGTATTAAATAAATAAATATATATATATATATACACACACACACACACACACACACAAACACCCTACATATCTACTTATACTGAAATTACAACCAAGACTTTATATAGTGTTTTTCAAACCTGTTGGAGGTTGTGTCTGCGATTACACATATACTTAAAATAAGACTTACATTCACTTATGATTTTTTTACAAACGTCTCTCTCTTTCTCTTTCTATACATATACTTGAAAAAGACTTTTTACTGTGCCTTGTTAAAACTGCACGTCACACGCCGTAGATACTCCTTCGCCTCGTTGACAGGCATTGAAGCAATGTCTGACAGAGACTGCTGTCTGGGCGATATCAGACCTCACATCGGACATATTGTACGCGTGTTGACATCATCAGGCACGGCTGTGGCCAGAAATAACGTGGCAGCTCAAAGAGGAGTGTCCAGCTAACACCTATTCAGTGTTGTGGGCTACTTCATAAATCGGAAGAGTTTCTGCTCAGACGGAGAACTGAGTGGGAAAAAGAAACTGACTAACGGTTGTCCACAGGATTCTGTCCTGGGCGCACTGCTGTGGAATGTGCTGTTTTACGGGCTCCTACAAGTCCAACTGCCCGAAGACTGTGAGATGTACGGATATGCCGATGACGGGCTAATACTCATCCCTGCATGGTCTAGAAGAGAACTGGAAGACAAGGCAGGGTAAGTTCTCCGAAGAGTGGAAGCCTGGGCGGATTACGTGAAACTAAAATTTGCTGCAGACAAGACCAACTGCATGGTACTCAAGGGGAATCTCCAGAAGAGATGCCCAGTAGTGTGGTTTCAGGGCAGACCCTTAAAGTTCCTTAAATGTGTTAAATACCAGAGTTATGTTGGACTCGAAACGAACATTTAGTGAAAATGTGAAATATGTATGTGACAAAGCTGTGGTTCTGTTCGGAAAGATCCGAGCGACTGCGCCTGCCAGCTGGGGACTTGACTTTCACATGCTGAAAGTTATTTATATATAGAGGGGTCTTTGAGTCGATAATATCATATGGGTGCGCAGTATGGTATAAGAAAGCGCAACAAGTCTTGATAAGGCATATACTTGAAAAGGTTTAAAGATCCGCTCTGATACCAGTGACAAAATCATACTGTATCGTGTCCAATGATGCCTTGCCGGTGTTAGCAGGAGTGTTACCGGTGGACCTGCTAGTGACAGAGAGAGGTGGTTTAAAGGAGCTGGCGAGAAGAGCTCCTACTCCTGAAGAACGAAAAGAAACAAAACTGCAAATTCTCTCTGTCTGTCAGGATGGATACTCGACCAAGGGAAAAGAAACCCATGTGGTATTTCCGGATGTAGCTGACAGGCTCAAGAAAGAACGGATCAATGTGAAATACTGAGTAGCACAAATGCTAACCGGCCACGGTAACTACAAGGCAAAATTACATGGATTTAACCTGATTGAATCGCCAATGTGTGTAGTGTGCGATCAACCGGACATGGTGTGACATGTTATTGATGAATGTGCGAAGATCGAGGACATCAGGATCAAAACGAAGGAACTGCTATCAAGAGTATAATATGGCAGAAATTGACAGGAGACAAGTCCACAGATGGCGGGGCACCGCGAAGATATTCGCAAACTTCGCCCGAGAGACGGGCAGAAGACTCGAAGAGTTCGACGTCTGGCTCAATGACGAAGAGGAAAGGGGTAGTTCGCACAGTGCGGAATCTCAAGAAGAACAGGTTGGCTCAGTCAAGGTGGCCCTTTAATTGGGGGTCAGTGGTCTTCATATCCAAGACTGCAGTAGAAGCATGGGAGTTCTGCACTAGGCGACAGCAAGTGCAGCACGTGGGAAATGCTACATGTTGAACTGTTTTTGAGCTGACCAGGACAAGACAAATACAGGATCTTGAACAAGGATATTCACCTGGATTAGTGACAACAGCGACCTTTTTCCAAGATCAATACCTGTGGTGCCGAATGAGACGAGGTGTAAGAGGAAGAATGAGGTCATTCGGGGAGAAGAGGTGCCATCCGGAGAAATAACTCAAACAAAGGACCAGAGATGGGTGACAGTGGATCCAGCACCCTTCTACAACATGGCAGAGTTAAGGGAACGTATCGAAGGTGCCGATACTGTCAGCAGCCATTGCTACAGTTATCGGACAAACTGATTGAGGCAATAGGATACTGTTCTCCTACACCGAGCAACATGACAGAATGTTACTAGCGACAAATAACATACCCAAGAACAAGGAAGAACTGGAAAAACTTCTTAAAGATACCTTCCTGAGAAGAGGTGAGCAGTTTGGCCTGGAAGAAGCCAGGAAATAAGCGGTCAAAATGTATGTGAGACATACTTTTGATTACTCGAAGTCTTTTACCGGGTACAAGGTTGTAATATATTAAAGACAGGAAGAGAAAGGTACATCCTGGCTGAAAAGAGCCATAACGCACAACATCGGACAATGATTCATGGTAAGAGAGCCAACCCCTACAGTGATCAAGAAAAAGGAAGAAGAGAAGATCACAGGATGAGTGGTCTCATGCCTTACCCAGATCGGGTACAGTAGCATGAGGGGAGGAAGGGGAGGCCCACGCTCACCGGAAGCAGTCTGTCAAAATTGGTCCAGCCTTTTTGGGTTTTGCAGTAGAAGTAATGAATACCAATACATTCAGGCGTTTGGCTTCGCCGTAGTCGGGTAGCAAAATACACGTTATGAAACTTGAAATGTATTAATTAACATGATGTGCAACCTTTCATTAGTCTGTTCACGGTAGTCTGAGCACTGAAAACCCTGCTTGAGATCTATTTGTTTGCGCATTGTGTATTCTTCCGCGAACATTGCCACGGGCTTGATCATTGGTCCCTTTATTCATGTGTCGGTCAAGTGAAACTGTTTATATTGTTACAGCGAATTTTTTTTTAGATTATAAATTTATTTATAAGTTTTTTATTCGTATGCGCAACTTAAGTTGAACTTGTCTGGTGTAGCCTAATTTACTGCAGGGAAGAGAATACACTCTTTAGTTCAGCAGCTGGCCGCGATCTGTAGAAACACGCTGCTTTTCTTCATGTGAATGCCTCAGCACTGCTCTTCACGCTAATTGCAGCGAGTAGAGTCTTTGGCGTGAGCGAGTTTTCTGTCTCACTCCTGTGCGTGCTGTTCGATATTTGTTTAGACTTTTCTGCGAACGATCAGCAGTACGATGATCAGAAAACATTGTGAAAGCTCTTTCTACTCCCGTGGCAGGTGTGCACGTGATTATAAATACATAGCTGCGGGTGATATTTGTCTGTCTTTCTCTTTTGTGCTTGATCTCTCCTTTGGCTCTTTGATCTCTTGTCGTCGCGCTTCTACTGAGACGATGGCAGCGAGAAGACGAGTTCAGTCCAGGTAGACGGCGGAAAGAGATCTATCGTCATGTAGATAAGTAACTCGTACTTTTCTAGTATGTAGGTAGAGTTAATTGGTAGACGTTCTGGAGCCAGCACAACCAGTAGTTATAATTAGTGTTCTCTCAAGTTCAGTCGTGTCCCTCGTCTCGTGTCGTTTGTGTTCCGCAACTAACTAATTATGTTCCGACGTAGGGTTTTGAACTGTAGGCTAGTTTGAATTAATCTCTCGGTAATGGATCCAGTGTTATTGTTTAAACCTTTTTAGGTACTGCGAGGCAGCTTGTGTTAATTCTATTTTGAGATTGTTTTTGTTGAATCCTCGGCCGTGACTATCTTCCCTCTTTTCATTATCATGTTATCTCAATCTGTAATTTGAACTAACTATGTAAATAAGAGAAGTTTTCAGAGTTGGAAATAAACAGGATCGTTATAGTTAGCTTTCTTTGATGTGTATTAAATTGAGCCATGAACCAAACATTTAATCTTTTCTTTCTACATGTATTTAGTTCCCCCCCCCCTCTCCTTTGTGGATTTATTATTATTGTTTGTATAATTTTAAAAATTTAACCAGTGCTGCATTAAGAACTGTTGACCTCCACAATCATTCGGTTCCACCATCCCCCTCCCCCTCGCTGTCCACCTTCACGTATTAATATTTTACAAGTTTGCTAATTCTTATAATATGCCTTAAAAAACAAAGTTAAGACACTTTCCCTCCATCGTGACCGACTTTACTGGGCGCATGCTACCAGTGTTCCCGTTAAAATGATGCAGGTAAGGGCAGTGACATTTTGCAAAGGTAGATTTTTAAAAAGCGCTTAGTTAATCGTGAGCAGCCTATAATTTTAAATATATAAATACAGAATGCACCAATGGCTTACGGCTTTACCTCGTCCGTGCTCCGTCGAAAGCGCACGGGGGGCTGGCCAGTGTAAATGCTATTCACGGTAAATTGAGCACTTTCGAAATCAACCTTTGAAAAATGTCACTGCCTCTATCAGCGTGTATTTTATTTTCCACACTAACTGGCATGCGCCCAGCAGAGTTGGAAACGATAATGGGGGGTGGGGGTAGGTAGTTCCACGTCACGTTGAATTAAAGTGTTTGGTAAACATTTGTGAATACTGAAATAATTTATTTTACGTTCCTTTTTTTTATGCATACACAAGTGTAATAATAAGTAAATTTGTAAAATATTTACTTTCTTAGTAATGTTACATTTTTACTAGACCGACGCACAAATAAAGTGATCAGGCTAATGGCAATGTTAATTGTACATATGGTGGAAGAATACACAACGTGCATGCAAGTAGATCTTAAGCAGGGCTTTCTGAAGTGCTCAGTTTACCGTGAACAGCCTGTAGCAGATGCTCCAGCCCTCGCCCTCCGGTGCTGTGGATGGCGTAACTGCGGTTGCGTGGGGCGATATTGGCCGCCTGCGTGCGGCGTCGTAAAACAGTATCGCGCCGCTGTTGTCCGGGTGCCGTGATGGCCCCTGCTCCGGGGGGACGGTCACGGACAGGATATTAGTCGCCCGCCCGCCCGCTGACGTGGTCCCCAGCCCGGCTTGATGTCGCGAGATCCGCACTTGGGCGGGGGCTGTAAACACGGGTAATGAGCGTCTCTCTATCTGGCGTGGTGTCACCTCACTATTTAACCGCTGCCTACCAAACCTGTAGCCGCTGAGTTTGAATGGGGAATCGATGTTAAAGAATTCTATGTGCTTCAGTTATAAAGATAACCGTTTCAAACAAAAAGTATCCTACATGAAATTTCTCGAGGAATACTGGTATTTTAAGAAATATTGCCAGTTTCTATGTTTAATTTTTTTTCTGAAATTTAACATTCAAATTTTATAAATAAATTGGGAATGAACATTTTATTTTTACATTTTTTAACGTGGCAATATTCTCTGAGAAAGTTGCGTTGAATCTTTTTTTTGTTTGAAACATTTACCTTTAAAATTGATGAGTTGAAAACGGATTTCTTTAACATTGATCCCCCATTTAAACCCCGTGGCTAAACAGGACTATTGGGACTTCTTGCGTGAAACAGAACATATGCTTGCAAGGTGCCTGATATACTTTATAGTTGTTCGGTCTGACTGGACTGGTTGTAACCTAAGTTCGTATGTGCAGGACTTGTCACCGCTACAGCTGGAGAGGAGTGAGGGAGGTGGGGGAGAGATAGATAGTAGATAGATAGATAGACATATAGACATATATGTTTATATATATATATAACCTACATGTTTCCGAAGAGAAACACGCAAGGGCGTCTGTCTGTGCGCGCGAGCAAAGAATATGTTTAAAAATTTGNCGCGCGAGCAAAGAATATGTTTAAAAATTTGGGGGGAAAAGACTTCAATTTTTCGAAATGTTATAGTAATGCCCAGAGCTTCTCCGTAGAACAGCTTATGCAGTTATTTAACATCCCGAGTCTACCCCGGAAGGCTATACCAACAAAACATTGGCTTGCATAATCATACGTACATCAATTCCAAACAGCTAAAGGTAAAATATCGTCCGGAAAACGAAAAATAAATATTTTTTTTTTGTATTGTGTACGTATTATATTAACTTTGTTAGTACGCTAGTGGTTTATACAGGGTTGCTTGTGCACTCTTTTTTTCTCGTCCCCCCCCCCCCCCNCCCCCCCACTACAGAGAATTTTATTTCTGTAACACGACAAATGTATTACAGAAAATTTTACTACGCCTTTTGAGTTATATAATTAATTTATTATGTTGTATATATCTCTGTATTGTAAACACACACAATTTTACTTGTGTTACAAAAAATTATTTTGGCAACTAGTTTCCAAAGAAATTGCTTGTATAACGTTCGAAACATTTGTACTGTGTATGTAATTAGAGTTGTTTGGAGACCTAAATCCCAGTGTATTCCCCATCACACCTCCCGGCCCGAAATTCCCACCCCTTCCAAAATATCTTATGTAACAGGAGGTCGTGAGCACCCCTTCAAACATGCTAATCTGACAACTCCATAAATCTGCTTTTAAAGGATAGAGTGCGAAGCTAATCCGAGAGTGAAATTTTGTTTGCTTACTCTCTATATTCGGTTAGGTAGGGGCACTAGTAGTGCATTTGCGTGGCTAATAACATTGCATTATCTTCGATGTGTGCTCAAGAGTTTTAATGTTTACTTTAAAAATATAAATAAATACGAATGAATGTGCTAATAGAGAATGTGAATTAATATGCAGAAGCATTTGTACAGCTTATTAAAAAATGTAGGGGCAAATCAATGTGATGGATTTCTCCTGCAGAAATAAGCGAGAAATTTCAAAGTATTTTCGTAGAAGTGTTTTGTGTACAGAAAACGGCCGTAGCATTTGTCAAGAATCCCCAGAACTTGAGTAAATATGAGGGTACATACTCAGAACAGGTTGAATTTGGCAGACAGAGCATAACGTTTCTTAGGCATCTTACCTAAATGTAGCAAAATTATAATTTTTTTTTAATTTGGGACTTGCGCGTAGTAAAATACATAATCTTTCGTGTGGCTGTGAACAAGAGAAAAACATATGCGTAACGTAGATCGTGGATAAACACTGCAACATATATGTAGCAAGTATGAGTGGACATAAGATTTTTTTATTAACCCATTCAGAACCAGTGTGCACATTGTATACGAAGGCTATATCTGGCCAGTACTGTGTCAGTGCTGAGTAACGTCCCTGGGGGCAACTGATTCGTAAACCATGCTACTCATCTATGTTGTGACCGGTTCATATCAATGTCGAGCACAAATCTGCAGATAATTGGTTATTATAAAGAAACAGTTACTGTGTCAGCTTCAGTACAGCTTGTGTCAAAATATTTCTTAATTACAACACCCGAAACCATACAATATAGTGGATTTGTAATAGTTCAACCATTGGTTAACGTTGGTCATCCTGCAGATGTTACTTCTATGCATTCTCATTCACGTTGATGTGACTCTGCAGTCGTGATTGTGTTATTTCATCGTTAATAGGAGAGTATTTCCTTACTCCAATATCGTACAAAATTGTGTCTTGTCTTAAGATATGAATTGGTGAGGTTAGTAACTATCAAATAAGATTCATCTTATGGCTTATGGTTGGTCCAGAAGTCACTAACGTCACATTTATTGTGTTGTCGGTTAGACCCGAGGCTCTTTTTTTTTTTTTATTATACGGAATGGGTTAAATCCAATTTCTTGTCTGTCACTACAATTTTTCGTTCGGAGAAATATTTTCGATGGCAGCTGACTTTTCCACGTCTATTGCGCAAAAAAATACATTCCTTTTATATTCTCAAAAATGCATGCCTTTATTTTCACAAAAAAAAAAAAAACTAATTGATGATGGATGTTTTAACATCTGTCGTGCCTGGAACTTGGACGGATTCATGGAGGTTGAGAGGTTTCATTGGGGAGAGTAATTGATTCACTCTGTTAGAAATTCATTCCAAACACGCCAACGAGTTTTAATATGCAGCGGGGCGCACAGTGTATTAATTTGGGAGGCGAGAGTTGATGGTTTTTCCTTCGTGTTGGCAAAGCCTTCTGCCCGTCCAGAAAATAATGTGCAGTAAAGGTTCAGAGAGGCATGGCCAATCCGTAAATGAAAGATGACGCGCTAATTAGAATACGGCGCACGCATAACGAACGGCACAATGTAATTACATTTCGTTTCCGGCGTCGTGGGCGCGTGTTTGCTAGCGTCGCGTGCCTCTCGTCCAATTAAAATGCTCTCCGGTTCTCTGGAACGCCGGGTTAAAGAGCCGGCGACGCGGATCGCAAAATGGTGTGCCGGACTGTGATAACTCGAAAATTACTTAGTATTTATTCGCCGGATTTTATTAATCGTCTCGAAAAAATCTTTTAACGCACGTGCAGATTTATCTCTGGCTTAGTCTGAATCCTTGGTAGTTGTGACTGTTATGGCACCCATACTTATGTTATAAGGACGTCGAATCGAAGATGGTTTGTGAACTGCCAGCGGGATTCAGACACAGAGTCGGTATTCACTTGTTTGAAGCATTTTGCAGTTTAGAAGCCCCTTCGTCTTTAACTGTTTTGTATATAAGCGTGCTACATAAAACTCAGTATAGCTCAGAGAAACGCGTGATGCCCCTTTGAATTATTATTTAAGTGACGTCATAACTCCAATTTTTTTAAATAATAATTGCCTGAAAAAATCTGATTAATATATCAAAACTATACGATTTAATTTATTTGCATCTGCTTTTTGCACTTGTACACGTGTGTGTAATACGCGCTTTTGGCGTGAATTATGCTCACTGTTTGTCCCCAGCAGCTCTGGGATGAGTGTAAAGTCGGTGTTCGTGTGAGTGAACCTGCCGACTATCATTGTCGTCATAAAGTCGCATGTCGTTGTATTTCTGCGTGCAGTTCAAGAATAATAACCGAAAGTCTCTGGAGTTTCAGCTTCGCGTACGTTTTATAACTCATTCGCTCTTTCGTAGGCCGTGATGGCCAGTATCTCCTTTTGACATGTTTCGTGATCGAATAATGATATTAATATAGTCAAATCTTTCTTAGTTATTTCAGTCTGAATGGAAGGCATTTCACTAATTATGGAGCTAGTCTAGTTCCAGCCCTTGGGTAAGAAGGTTCATGCTGGCGGCAGCGGTGGCTAGACAGTTCGCTCTTGAAGGTGTGAAGGTGAACTTACCCTCATCGTGTTGAGGCTCGTGGTGTACATCGCATGAAGGAGACGTATTGTGATTAGTCACGAGAAAGCGGCTATATATCATAAAATGCCAATATGACACTAGCCAGATGCGTTTCGCTGACCGAGTCATCGACTAGGACCGCGGGCGGACAATCCCCGTGCCAGGTGAAGCGGCTGCTGCACCTTGAACGGGGTTGTTGTGTATAGTCTATTCGCGGTTTCTTCATACTTTTTTTGTCAAAACTTTGAAAAATCACCCTATGTATGGCGTATTTNGTGTATAGTCTATTCGCGGTTTCTTCATACTTTTTTTGTCAAAACTTTGAAAAATCACCCTATGTATGGCGTATTTGGATGTTTCCTAAATATGGCATGTATCACAGGCGTTTTATACTTATGTTAACATAAAAGTATCTTATTTTTGGTTAAATTGAACCTTTACTATTATTTTATTTATGAAATATAGTATTTATTTAATAATTAATATGAATAAACAGGGAGATAATAGGTGTGTTGGTAATGTCTGATAAGAAATCGTTCTTATGAAGAATTTATTAAAGCGAGTGTGCACGAATGCGGTGATGCGGTGCGTGTTCCCTTTGGTGTAATTTTCTAGATTTGGTTAAGCTTTGGTTGCATGAGGCGGAGGAATAGTCTGAAAGTAGAACTTAAGCAGGCCTTCAGAAAAGTCGGAAGTAACTACGGATGGACTATACCTCAGCAGACACAGCGTTGGTGGCGAAGTTATGTTTTAAAGTTATATCACACTACAGTCTATTATACCGCTACATATAATGCTAAAAGAAACTGTTATGCAACAGTATTTTGCTGTATGTCCACGAACTTGAAGCTTCATACACACTACTGTGGTTCTACATTAGACGCGGGTGGGTGTTTCAACATTATTTTCGTTGCGCTACTCCGAGAGTCGTGCGTCACTGACCAGGACATGACCAAGAACTGTGTACAATAAACGACGACACACCCTACAGCTGTTCATGATGCGCTATTGGTCCATAACGTTTATCAATCGTCCGGCTAAAGTAGCAATCGTACACCTTGAAAAGCTCTCCATAAAATTCGGAACATATGTCATTCGTTGGCTGTTGTTTTCAGATCAGTATTAGTTCCTAGGCGTTGTTACTGCACAGGCACAATCTAATTGTTATACTGTAAAATAATTTTTTTTCCCCCGCTGAAAGAGAGTTGTGCATTAAGTAGGTTGCTTCAAATTTTTTTTTTCGTCCCATCCTACCCCCATGCATTTTTAAAATAGGTAATATTAGACGGTATTTTAAAGATAATGTGCCTCAATCAGTGCCTACTACCTGCCACTTAAAAAAGTTAATTTGCGGGAATGTTTTTTTATTGCCCCGGTATCTGGTACAAGGACCGCACAATTAAATGTCAGGCTTCGGAACTGACAAACAAGGGCATGTGGTAATTAACTTCGAAAATGACGAACTGCAAATTACCACAGGCCAGTGCCACTTTATTGGAATTCAGTTTATCTTTTCCGCGGGAGTCGGCCAATAATTAACGCTCCCCAGCAAGAATGATTGAACCGTATGCAGTGCAAAAAAAAAAAGGCAGGTCTTGATTGAGAGGAGACTGGGCTAGCAATTCCGATAGATTGTGTAAAGTTAAGCGTGTGCGTTTGTGAAACGGTGTATATCAAGATAAATGTCTTTCCTCGTGTATATTTTTGAGTTCCTACCCTATAAATTACGCTTGGACGAAATTATCAATCGTGACCAAACTACTCCCATGTTGATTTCATGCTTTACGATTTTACACGTTACTCTACTTTTTCCAGTTTCGTGACACTTTTTTGTTTTTGTAAAATATTGTCAGTAAATTGGACACTAATTAGTGAAGCGTTTTTAAAAAAATCGAACTTATATTTAAAATAAGCTGTTTTTGCAAAGTATTCCTCTGCATCATGGTAGTTGTCACGTTAGTCCTATTAGCAAGTACTGCAGTTTCGTTTGCACGGCGTGACGGCCCCCCTGGTTAAATAATTCTCTGCTCGGGCACGTGTCTGTATTTTTTTTATAAGGACTCCAGGATAATCAAATACTTCATTGACAGCGTATTAGACTTAAACTTATACATGTTTTTAGAGTTATAATCNCCACAGGCCAGTGCCACTTTATTGGAATTCAGTTTATCTTTTCCGCGGGAGTCGGCCAATAATTAACGCTCCCCAGCAAGAATGATTGAACCGTATGCAGTGTAAAAAAAAAAAGGCAGGTCTTGATTGAGAGGAGACTGGGCTAGCAATTCCGATAGATTGTGTAAAGTTAAGCGTGTGCGTTTGTGAAACGGTGTATATCAAGATAAATGTCTTTCCTCGTGTATATTTTTGAGTTCCTACCCTATAAATTACGCTTGGACGAAATTATCAATCGTGACCAAACTACTCCCATGTTGATTTCATGCTTTACGATTTTACACGTTACTCTACTTTTTCCAGTTTCGTGACACTTTTTTGTTTTTGTAAAATATTGTCAGTAAATTGGACACTAATTAGTAAAGCGTTTTTAAAAAAATCGAACTTATATTTAAAATAAGCTGTTTTTGCAAAGTATTCCTCTGCATCATGGTAGTTGTCACGTTAGTTCTATTAGCAAGTACTGCAGTTCCGTTTGCACGACGTGACGGTCCCCCTGGTTAAATAATTCTCTGCTCGGGCACGTGTCTGTATTATTTTTATAATGGACTCCAGGATAATCAAATACTTCATTGACAGCGTATTAGACTTAAACTTATACATGTTTTTAGAGTTATAATCGNGGACTCCAGGATAATCAAATACTTCATTGACAGCGTATTAGACTTAAACTTATACATGTTTTTAGAGTTATAATCGAACCGCGGTTCGTTTTCGGTCTGGAGAACTTGTATAACACTCGTCCGGACAATGCAGGTTCCAGGGAGCCGTGCGCGCTCCGACGTGTTGGTCAAACACGAATCCCTTGCCATCTCCTCTGTTGCGTGTGGCCGCTCATGATCGGCACGCAGCAGTCGTCTCTATTGCGTGCGTGACACGATGACGTGTCATTTAATTAAGAGTTCTTGTATTTTTATTTTTTACCGCCTGCCCGGCCACCCGCGCTAGGCGATTTGTAGCGTTGTTCGGGCTGATTCTCTGGCGCCACCCCTCCTCTTTTACATCGCCGCTTGCTGCTTGCACACACAATTTCTCTCTCTATCTCTCTGAATATATCTCTCTCTCTCCCTTCGTTCCTCCCTCTAACACCATACCACCCTACCTCGTTGCCGCTTGGTAGCAAAATGCGCCACCCCCTCCCCCCGCGGTAACGTGCCTTAATTAATATTCTGGCGGCTGCTTCTCCTGAATTGTTCCTCCGAGCGGGACGTTGGCGCGAATATTCTGTCCGGGTAGTTCGGTCGCGAGCGTCCACAGTTGGTTACGTTTGCTCCCCGACGCGACGATTTACTCCCGAGCCTGCAGAGATATACGCGCCTTGAATATCACGAATATAAATGCCCGGTTTCACCGGACGACCACTGACTTAATTAAAAACCAAGGGATACGTAAATCAGGTAAGTGCTTTGTGGAACTTAACGCAGCCTTAAATTTTCCCGCCTGGCCCTTGCGTTAGAGGACGAAGAACTACCCCGAATGGGTTTAAATATTGTTAATTTGGCCTTTCCTCACAAGCAATGTAAACTGTACGTGTTGGAAGAAATAGAACTCGAGGATATTAATGACTTGTAGCTGCTCCATGTCAGTGTCATATAAATTGCATATCGATTATGATGACTAACTCGTCTTTTTTGTCACCTCTAGTCGTCTTCGTCTTCGTGATTATCAATGGTGACAGTAATAACACGAACGGATTTCACATCTATTTTAAATACTCAGATTTCGTTTTCATTNCGTGATTATCAATGGTGACAGTAATAACACGAACGGATTTCACATCTATTTTAAATACTCAGATTTCGTTTTCATTCTGAACATGTTTTGTACAAATGCTGCAGTGTATTTTGGTCCGTTAAGTATAATAGCGTTTCGTGATTTTTCGTTATAATACCGGTTTTAATTCAAAGTGCAAACGGAACAAGCGATTTTTTTTGTGCTGCGTGTCGTAGAATGGATCGGTGATATCCATGCATAATAACTTTAATTTTAATAGTGGCTACTGCGACAAGGCAAATGCAGTTAGATACAATTAGCTCACACAAAAAAAAATCTGGTGTCGAATTTCATTAAATTTGCATCTATTAATTTAAGCGAGTGTTCAACCAGAAAGCCACGTTGATAATGGCACAATACCCACAGAACGGTCTGTCAGCGTATCGGCAACACTTGCAACAGAAATAGCCTCTATCACTTCGTAGTCGTCCATGATTCCTCAAAACAATATATTGTCGATTGCCGTGGTGTATATAAAGCTTCACAGCTGTTGGTATTTGTAAGTACTTCTAAAATGAGGCCTCCGTCTTATAATTTTACGATGTTAAACCACAATGTAAGTCCCCCCCCCTTTTTTTTTTGTCATTGTGACCCAAGATCGTGTTTTATCGCGAATTTCTTGTCGAAACACGCCTTGTCAAATGTTTCCTGTTAGTGAAGTTTCATGTGTATGCCTGTGTTATTTGTCGTCGTTCTTGTTTGCTTGACCGAGAATTACATTGCATGTTGTAATAAAAAAGAATAGACGGAGCATGATATAGCTTTAATAATAAAAAAATCGGAGTAACTATTGCATACACAAACTCCCTCTAAAATGTTTACTGAAGTTTCTGTTTGTTCAAAGTAGCTTAAATTATGGGTATTTCCCTGCGGTTATTTCGATTTTCTAGACGCAAAGTGACATGGAAAAGTGTATACATTTTGCCTGTAATATACCAAAAATAATGATTACCACGAGAAGATTACATTCGAAGAAGACAGGTCTCTGTAGCCTAAACCTTAGGACAAGATCAGGGCGTGTATGATGTCCTTACATCTAGCGCAACCCACTTGTTCTTCTTTGTTCGTACCGTTGTAAAAAGTAATGTCGTTCGGTCTGGTATGGTAAGAGCAAGCAGCGTGTAGTGAGACCACAGAGCAATTACAAAAACGACGCGACGAGGCGCTTCCTTTGATTGGCTGCGCGAGGCGAGCACTGCGTGCTGCGAAAGGTTTCCTATTGGCTGGGCTACCAGCTGGTGTGTAGGTTACCAGGCGCTGTTTGGTGAACTACAAATGCTGGCCATTGTCGTCATTTTGCTGGAGTTCGTGGTGTAAGCGGCTGTTTCGCCTCTGTATGTTGTAGTACTCTGTGGCGAGATGTTGAGGTCAGAAGAGCAGCAGTGCCCAGCCTGGCTTAGCTGTCAAAGACGAGCTGCAGCTGCATCCATCACGACGCTTGGGTCTGTCAAACAAAATGAATTTTAATATAGCAGGACCATTCACCAAATATCCAATTAAAGTTGAAGCCGTGCTCCGGAAATATGTTACTGTCACATAAAGTTTAAACAGTCGGAGTAACANTCTTCTTTGTTCGTACCGTTGTAAAAAGTAATGTCGTTCGGTCTGGTATGGTAAGAGCAAGCAGCGTGTAGTGAGACCACAGAGCAATTACAAAAACGACGCGACGAGGCGGTTCCTTTGATTGGCTGCGCGAGGCGAGCACTGCGTGCTGCGAAAGGTTTCCTATTGGCTGGGCTACCAGCTGGTGTGTAGGTTACCAGGCGCTGTTTGGTGAACTACAAATGCTGGCCATTGTCGTCATTTTGCTGGAGTTCGTGGTGTAAGCGGCTGTTTCGCCTCTGTATGTTGTAGTACTCTGTGGCGAGATGTTGAGGTCAGAAGAGCAGCAGTGCCCAGCCTGGCTTAGCTGTCAAAGACGAGCTGCAGCTGCATCCATCACGACGCTTGGGTCTGTCAAACAAAATGAATTTTAATATAGCAGGACCATTCACCAAATATCCAATTAAAGTTGAAGCCGTGCTCCGGAAATATGTTACTGTCACATAAAGTTTAAACAGTCGGAGTAACAATGTGAAGCGAAGTGGCATTTCATAAGTACGCTAATGGTCGTAAAGCTTTATTTCAGTTTGCTTGTGTGGTTGTTCGGCAAGAAGTTTAAACGTTGTGGCGGGCTTAAGAAGTGTGTCGATCCTCAATGTACTGGATTCGTGTACGACTATCTCTTCGCAACTTAATTTCAGATTGCATAGTACAAATAACGAGTAATGCGAAACATCCTGAATAACGTAAACATTTTCTGAGCATTCGTTTTATTACCATTGTTACTTTCTATTTCCTATGTTTATATAGCTGGGCTATTGTAATTAATTAGGAACACAAGTCGACTTAAAAAAGTATTAAGTTGCGCTTTGCCGCCTACCTGGCACTTGAACGGCGTTGCAGTGTGTTTGAAATACACGCTTTAGCACAATACTAAAGCTGCGTCCAGTACGCATGCTGATCTACGAAAACAGCACAAACTTCTGACGAGGCCTATTGAGTGCTTTCGACACGTCACGCACACTAGAAACACCACTTGAGAGCACTGCAACACAGCCAAAAACTGCTTTTTCAAAGCGCCGTATCTCACAATATACACGTCAGGAACATACAGAAATACTCGAAGGCCCTGCATTGAACCTGGACGCCGAATTTTTTTTTTTACCAATAAAACGGTAGGGTGACCGTTTATAAAGTCCTATACGTACACGATGCACGACGAGAGTACTGCTGGTTAGTTCATAGCCTCGCGCTTAGTGGCGATGGCGCACTTGATGCGCGTTAACAGTTTGCCCCTTATAGCTTCAGGTAGGCGGGCCCCTTAAGGTGGCCTCCTGGTTGGAGGTATTTTGCACGTCCGAGGCTTAGAAGCATGGAAGCGCTAAGGGCGACATAAGCATGCGTATGACGCCTCATCGTAGCCTTTAGGCGCAAGCCACCGAACTGGCGCGCTGTATTCTCGTCGATAACGCGCCTCTACGAGACTTCGCGATGACCATGTGCATTATGTGCAGTAGTAGTAAAAGTGTGCTGCATGTGTCTATACCGTTTTTAATATTTTGCACCAAGATGTTCATACTTAAAAGTGACCGCGAAAACACCCGATTTAGCATTTCCACTTAGGAAAAAAATTGGCTTTGGAGATAAATGGAGAACCCGAAATNCTGCATGTGTCTATACCGTTTTTAATATTTTGCACCAAGATGTTCATACTTAAAAGTGACCGCGAAAACACCCGATTTAGCATTTCCACTTAGGAAAAAAATTGGCTTTGGAGATAAATGGAGAACCCGAAATGCCATTCCTAAGCATACATCACTCAGGCACGCTAAGCAGTTTTGTAATACGAATTTGTCTGCCTAAGTTGTGCACACAGTTCGGCTGCCTGGGCAGGGCGGTCACATTAACGGGGTTGATTAGTTGGAACGGAAGAATCTAATAATGGGGGAAAAGAGAGAGGAAAAAATTCAAGATTTCGTTGTTATATTTATCTCAACCTCGCCCCCCGCATGTATCCGAGTGGCGCGCCAAGTGCCGTGAAATGAGCTCCGCCTGCGGTCGCTCCGCCAGCCTCCTGAGATTAGAGAGCAAGCCGGTCATCTCCCTGCCGAGCCAGATCGAATCTCGACGTCCTCCCTCCNCGCCAGCCTCCTGAGATTAGAGAGCAAGCCGGTCATCTCCCTGCCGAGCCAGATCGAATCTCGACGTCCTCCCTCCAAGCGGATGTTGCCGGGAGCCGCGCGTCCCTCCGCCAAGCGAGAACGGTTATCACTTTGGGGGAGGGTTGCCGTGCCACGGCGTAGGGCCATCTGCGCAACACGGCTGGCCTTGCTATGTCACCTGCATTGCTCTCGCAGGCTGTCATAGTCCATTCACGGTTACTTTCNCGCCAGCCTCCTGAGATTAGAGAGCAAGCCGGTCATCTCCCTGCCGAGCCAGATCGAATCTCGACGTCCTCCCTCCGAGCGGATGTTGCCGGGAGCCGCGCGTCCCTCCGCCAAGCGAGAACGGTTATCACTTTGGGGGAGGGTTGTCGTGCCACGGCGTAGGTCCATCCGCGCAACACGGCTGGCCTTGCTATGTCACCTGCATTGCTCTCGCAGGCTGTCATAGTCCATTCACGGTTACTTTCAACTTTGATGAAGCCCTGATAAAATTCTACTTCCACGATATTCTTCCGCATCATGCAAACAAAGCTTAAACCGAGTCTAGAAATGTATACCAAAGGACAGCGCACCGCATTCATACGCACTCAGTGTAATAATATTTTGCATAGCCATTACCAACACACCTATTTTCTCAATGTTTTTATTCATATTAATTACAAATATAATATAATTTATAAGCAAAACATAATTAAAATTCTAATATATCCAAAATTATGGTAGTTTTATGTCTACACAAGTATAAAAAACTTGTGATGCATGGCATATTTTTGAAACAACCATACATGTCATACATAGGGTGATTTTTCAAAGGTTTGATTCAATAGTTGTTAACTGAGCACTTTTGAAATCAAACTTTGAAAATTTTTACTACCCTCCTACCTGCATAGGCAACATTTTCAACGTATGTTTGGACTGGAATACTCATAGCACACTAGGCAGCGAATTATGAAAAGTAGTTCCATGTTTTAACTTCGCTTTAACAACATTAGTAAAAACTGAATTTATTTCCTTTAGTTTGTTGTTTATGCTCATAAGACTAAGAGCACGAACTGGCGTAATAGCGATACATTTATGTTCCTAACATTTTCAGTGGTTCACTTGATCGACGCATGAATAAAGTGACCTGTCCCGTGGCAATATTAATTTTATATATAGCGAGAAGATAGCAAATATGCAGATAAATAGATCTTAATCCGCGCTTTCAGAAGTGTTCGGAAATGCAGCATGCACCCATTTTTAATAGCCTGTTGAGTCATTCGAAGACTTGACGCATCTCTGTTGATCAAGTTTAAACGTTTTCTCTTCCTGGGTCTTGTAGACATACATTGGTTCTGTACCTTCAAGTAGACTGTCCTGATCGGCACGCGTTATGTCATTTAGAGATTAGTTCAAATAAATTCTACTAACAGTATCAATTCTGATGTTGCTAATTATACATTATGTGAAACAATTTTTCTAGGAATAACACAGTATTGAGTCAACCANGTATCAATTCTGATGTTGCTAATTATACATTATGTGAAACAATTTTTCTAGGAATAACACAGTATTGAGTCAACCAAATAGTTTAAGGATACTTAAAATCTTCTAAATTTTGCAGTGTACTTGAACTCACTTTTAAATGGCCTCCTTTGGTACGAAATACGTGCTGTCGTTAGTATTTTATAAATTCTCGAAAATCAAAAGAAACAGGATTACACTGAGAAAAAGGTTTTGTTGAATAAAACAAAATTTGTTTGGCTCAACCAAAGTAACTGTTTGTATAGTGGCAGTAAAATATTTTGTTGTTCTTATTTGGTTGCAACAAAAGATTTGTTTGGTTCTTCTGCGCATGTTAAGCCTTTTCGTTTATTATAATTAAAAAAGTGAAAACACGACCGAGATTCATGACCAGTTCGTTTGCGCTCGAGCATTACGCCGTAACAAACTCAGCTGAAGTGACTGCTGTTAAAATGGGAATGTTTTTAAATACATACGATTAAAATACTACACAATGTAGCCTACTGACACATGCGTGTTTGAAATTTAACTTGTCCCAAAATGAGTCGGCGGTTTTTTCAAACCTCTGATAATAATTCGTAGTACAAAATACATTTTACAAAATTTCAATGTAAAATGCATTTATATTGATTTAATGTACGAAATATAACATAATTTAATATGGGCATAATTGAACAGTGGGAAGGACACTTTCTGTGGCCTGTGAAATGTTAAACAGAGATGGCAAAAGGATAATGGTACACAATCTTCGTGTTGAGTAGACATTCTTGTGAAGAACTTTGCTATACGAGTTACTTGGTTAGAAGTCGGTGCTCCACCAAGGATTTACCTCTTGGCGAAGGACGTTAGCGAAGGGTCGGATTAGGACCTTCGGTCTCCGCTATGAAGAGGGCTTGAAGCCTCTTCAGTCACGTCTTAGGGAGTTGTTTGCCCTCGCGCTTGTCGGGTCACTTGAAAGATGGAAAATCGTTCTCAGGGACGAATCAAACAGCAGAGCCGAGCAGTCGACTTAGAACATAGACGACAGATCATTATGATGCGACGACTGTGCGCCGGTAGCACTGCAGTCATCGTCGGCTAACATAAACTAAGGGTACATGTACAGCTAATGCTGTGTAAGGGTTCAAAAATCATTGTGGCGGCTGGAAGACGTGGAAGAAAAAACTGGTAATTTCCTNACAGCTAATGCTGTGTAAGGGTTCAAAAATCATTGTGGCGGCTGGAAGACGTGGAAGAAAAAACTGGTAATTTCCTTGTATGGTTTCAGAGCTTGCGATCAGTAAATCAGCTTAGGGCGTAGTCAAGAGATGAGCATAAATCTATAGTAGCTNGGTATGGTTTCAGAGCTTGCGATCAGTAAATCAGCTTAGGGCGTAGTCAAGAGATGAGCATAAATCTATAGTAGCTTTCTGGTTTTTCAAGGTTATCCACTGTTATGTGGAGTACGTGTACGATAGGTGCTACAAACATTACAGGTTTGACTCCTATAAGAAACTAAGCCTAACGGGATATAAGGTGGCGGGAAGCTACTTATTGAAGTGGCTAGATGCAGAAAGTGTCCAAGGGGGCCAGTTTATTAAATTTAACATGCCATTGTATTGTATTTTACTAAGCTACCTTAAGAAAACGTTACAACTACGATATATTTGTGAGTTGGATATCAATATTTGGCCTCCGGATAAGTCTAGAACGAGGCGCGTGAGTGGTGGGCGGCAGCAAGAGAAGGGGGAACGTATCGTAATGAGATGAATCAGTAAAAAGTAGAACATTTAATCGCATGTGTTTCTGCAGTGAGTTTTAGAATTTATTACACTGTTTTTATTTTTGGTTATTTTCGTCGACAATCATCCCTGAAGTATGGAGGGTTTATATTTAAAATAATAAACTCTGCCCGACAAAGTAAATAACAATTAATTACTCATGAATTACAATAAAACGGCTTATCAAATAGTATAGACGGGCGATACTGATGTCCAGTAGCATGTATATGCTCTATTAGAATCATCTAAACATATAGTTAATTCATTGTTACTACCAACTTTCCTGAAGCCCTGCTGAAGTTCTACTTTCAGGATATTCATCCGCCGCTTGCAAACAAAGCTTTACCAATTCTAGAAAATTACACTAAAGGGACAACGCACTGCATTCGCGCGCACGCAGTTTATTAATATTTTGCATAAGAACAATTCGATTTTCTTACTAGGTATTAACAACACACTTATTTTCTCTCTGGTTTTATTAATATTAACTAGAAATGAAATATTAGCATTTATAAATAAAATATAATTAAAAGTTCAATAATTTAACAAAAATAAGATAATTTTATGTTAGCAGAAGTATAAAAGGCTTGTGACACATGATATTTTCAGGAAACAACTAAACATGCGATAATACTTGGGGTACTTTTTCGAAGGTTTGATTCAAAAAGTGTAAAGAGGGCCCAATTATTATAATCTCTAACNACCCGATAATACTTGGGGTACTTTTTCGAAGGTTTGATTCAAAAAGTGTAAAGAGGGCCCAATTATTATAATCTCTAACCTCTCCGTGTCAAGGTCTCTGATTTGATTCCAACCGGGTCCCAATATGTTCTTTTTTTGTGCGAGAATTTATAGTAAAATTCAAATGAGAAAATAATCTTCGCGCAGCTTTGAGGGAGGGAACGTAAGAAAGGCAATGTAGGTGACACTGCTGGCGCTATACAGACGAAACTGATAACAACGCTCTCTACTGCCGCGCTGTTAAATACGGCGCTGCGCGACTTACGTTTTTTCGACAGGTAATATGCTTACACAGAGCAGCTCACGCTCAACCGCTCTTGGCCGCTGTCACTACTGAACTGAACAACCCCACCCCTTCGTGCAGCAGCAGTGAACTCTCCCGGCGCGTTTATTTTCTCATTTGGATTTCGCTATAAATGTGGGTAGCGTAGCACTTGGTTTCAGCGGTTTTTCCTGGCGTACTCTCGTTTCCTCTCTCCGTTTGCATTTCGCCCCCTCTCCACCACCTCGCTGGCTCTGTTCTTCAGGGCGCCACGCTTTCTGCCTGGGCCCTCAGAGTGCACAGCTTCAGTCATATAGTTGTCATTTAAAAACTGTTAAAAAATGTTGAGCGGTGTCTGCTTATGAGTAGCGTTTAAGAAAACTTTCCACGCCCGAAGGATATTTCCCGTTTTTTATTTCCGTTTCTAATGCGCATTTTTTTTAAAGCGAAAAGGGCCAAAACCGGGTATTTCACCATAATTTTAAGTTATAAAATTTCCGAACAAAGCTATTTAACATACCTTAGGGACATGCAGTACAACTGCGTCTTTATTTTTGCACGATAAAATGAGAGTAACCCCTGAGAATCTTAAGAGGTGAGTGGAACGACTGCTCGCCAGTTCAGTGTCCTGTGCATGGAAACGATGAGTAATGTGATACACGTATCTATATCACCCTTAGCGCTCCTACGCTTCTAGGCCTCGGACACGCAAAATACCCCCCGCCAACGGCGTCCTGGGTAGCCGAGTTACGCTAGGTTCCGATCATCTTGCGGGAACGTGTAGATGTTATTTAGGTGGTATTGAAAACTTGCCCGCTGAGACTAATGCCGTAATCCGTTACCTCTACTGTGCGCAACGTGGGCAAGGAAGTTGTTCCGGTCCCCATACTGGTGGCACCTTCTACGTCATTCTACTTCCGGCCAATCTTACGTCTCAACTGCGTGTGATCTGGAGCACAAATGCTTCGTGCGCTGACGTCACGTTGGCGCGAAATGCTGGCGGGCAGGTGCTGCAAGTTAGGTAAGAAAGCTAGGCTGTTCACTGTAAAGCGAGCACATTTGAGGCCCTAGCTACTTTTTCCCCATCAGCCATTTTTTAAAATAAATATTGTCATGTAAGTAATAAGCACAGTGTATATATTTCACAGGACTCGAAAGTTAACGTCTAAGGCTATAATAAAATTAATTTATGGACTATTATTCGAAACGAGCGGGATTCAAAAAGTGCTTACTGTACCGTGAACGGCCTATACAAGAACTTCAACGGTGCCCCTACATAATGTAGGTGTGTATCTAGAAGACGTATTTGGGTGGTTTTTATAATGGCTAAGCTATGTTAGCCATACAGTGTACATTAACATCGAAGTATGCAAAGTTAGGTTAACGTGTGCGAAGTTTGTTTTCATGCTTTACAGTCGCTATATTTATTTTCAAAGAACACACTTAAAGCAGAGCATGATAACTGCTCCGTTCCTCAGCGCAGCTGTTAAAAAGGGGCCAGTTCCCGCCATCTTGGATTTACGGTATTTTCGCCGTAAATTGCATTACAGATTTTATATTTTATTTTGGGCGTCAAAGCATAGGGCATTGCTTGGCACATGTTTTAAAACGTGTATTGCTAGACTACTGTTGCTAGGATCATTTCTGTAACCACCCGCACGAAAAAAAAAAAAACTTATTTCTTGCCGGCAGTCACTAGTTAAAAAGTAATAAAGGCGGTAGAGTTGTAATAGTTTGATAAAGCGTTAGAAACTATTATTTATGCAATGTCGTGGAAAAACAATTCTATAAACATTTTAAAATGGAAATATGGAAAAAAAATAGTGAAAATACAATATGGCGGGGACTAATCCTCCACGCAGAATGACGGGTTTGCAGCTAGCCGCATCAATGCAGGGAGCGGAATAGGGCCTGAGACAGCGGCAGCAGGAGGAATGTCTGGAGAGCTGGCGACCAGCAGGTGGAGGAATGCGACGTCGGCAGCTCCTGATGGGCACCGGGACATCTTCGTGGCAACCCCGGGCGGCGCCCTCTGACGGGGAAAACTTGCCCGGAGAGCTAGAGGTGGGGAACAGCAGCCAGGGTAAGTGGAGCTCGTGTTACCATGGAGAGGTAAAACAAACGAACCCTGGGGGTCCCCTCGGTAGTGGCGCCG
>NQII01004973.1:39718-63312 GCA_002778355.1 Clitarchus hookeri | reverse complement strand
ACGGGTCGTGAAGGCGAAACATTCAAAACTGGCCGACGTCTGCACTTCGTCCGGGCACAAAAGGATGCAAGGGAGATGACAGAAGCGCCTGTTCGTTAACGTTGCGCGTCAAAAGAAATCAGGCTCCTTTGACGCGGTGTTTCTGCGCCGCGCTGTGCGCCCTCTCTTCAGTTTGCAACCTTGAGAGGTGCCTTGGCAGGCCGATGGGGCTGTCGTTTCCTCGGTCCGCGGGCAGGCTGGAAACACTCCAACACAAACGCTGTTACCAATCTTCCTGCAGAAAGTTTGAAAGCTCGGCCGTTATGTCAGCACTCGGATTCTTTGAATCAAAAGGAATAGTAAAGTGCCGTTTAAACATTTGCTCAGCGATCACGGAAGCCTTGCACTTTGCTTTGGGTATACACCAAATTAATAAGAAAAGCAGGACGATAAAACAGATTCAAACTGACGAACTCCAACTTATAAATAGTCTATTAGGGTTACAACGAGTTAAGAGAGTATAAAAAGCATTAAAAAACGTTTTCTATATTTGAGAAATTTTATGGACACTATCCGTATGATAAAAAAGGTGTTGCGATGTATTTTAACTTCTATGAATTCCAAAAACCTTAGATGTACGGTGATTTTTCTGAAGTTATTTGCAATTTTACTTCAGAAAAATAAGGAAAAAGTACTTCACGTATTACGGGACTGTTACTTCAAAGGTTTTTGCTAGCCAACATAATCTGAAGGAAACTCGGACCTCTATAGGGAAGGAAAGAAAAAAGTGAAATATTATTGAAATGTGTATAGGCTACTGCAGTAAACTTAATTTATTAAATTTCTTATGTATTTGGTTATTTGGTTTATAGGTGGTGCATTGGACTGTTCGTCAGTAAGTTGTGTTTTCAGCTTTCTCCCATGTTGTACATGCTCAATATAGTGTGCACTTTTCAAATTCCTCTTGTGTCTATCGGTCAGTGAAATACATTAACTAAAGGTCTCTGAAAAATTTAGTTTTTCGCAAATCGTTATGTTGGATAGTGATGTTAATATTAGGTGAACTAAATTTTTAAAAATTAAATTTATATGTTTACTATTTAAATCACGTCTTTTATTGAAAAGCAGTAAGGTAATTGAAATGAAAATTAAATAAATCATAAGATACTACAATAAATATACACGTATGTTACCAACCAAACACAATGAAACCAGAATTAATCGAGGATTTTTGACAGATAAGTTTTCATCGTAAACTTGGAATTTATGGATTACGACTTCCTAGTGATTAAAATTCGTTAACTCAGCGCTAGTTGGGGCGAATTGGCGAATAATAGTAGGCACAAGTGTGCTGCGGGTTGAAATCTCGCAGTCTGCACACGCACCAGACTCAAGGCCGGTGTGGAGCCGGTCACTTCCCTCGGTGCTTCCAGCGCCTGAGTGTGGGAGTTGCCCTCTCAGGGTTCCCTACGTGTGGCAGCAAGTAGACGAGTTCTGTACTTCGCATATAACTTTTCCTAGCGTCTGTTACCGAACCCGTTCCCTTATAAGTTCATTTTGGCTTGATTTGTATACTATAAAAATTTGTTTGTACTTTTAAAAACTTTTGGGTATCCTGTTGTCAAACATTTTTTTCGTACGACAAAAAGTTTTAGTGTATAAAATGCCAAACATATATGTATAATTATAATAGTATAAATTTTATGTTTGTATTTTAACTTACGTTATTGAGAAAAAAAATTACATTTGAGAATGACACTGAAAGTCTGCAGGCCGATTGCATATTTGTATAGTTACAGTTTTATAATTGTATATATATTTTTGAATGTGCGTCGGGACAACAGTTATTCGTATTGGCTGCTCACGGTAAAGCGAGCACTTTTGAGGCGGCCCTAGTTACTTTTTTTCGGCCATTTTTTTTAACTTTTGACCAACTTTTTAAATAAATATTGCCATGTATAAGTAATAAACACAGAGTGTAGATTCCACCGAACTCGGAAGTTAACGTCTAAGGCTACAATAAAATATATTTATTGACTGTTATTCCAAATGAGAAGGCTTTCAAAATTGCTCACTTAACCGAATAGCCTAGACAAAATATTATTAGTCTACTAGGTTTGTTGAAAAAAAGTACTAGGCATGGGAAATGCGCATAGCCCCATAACCAAGTAAGCGGTTATGGGGCTATGCGTATAGGCAACTAACTTCAGTGATCATTATTTAATAGCATGTCATTAGTAAACAAGTTCACATGTTTTAAGTAAATACATAATCACAGAATGTAATAATTTGTAATTTGACTTCGCAGTTTAAAGTGATTCCTGGTGATTACAAACATTTTTCTAGGTGTTACAAATACGGCTGTGTTGCATTACAAAGGCTTGTAGATGTACACAAAACTTCTCAGTAAAAACTTTACTTTTTTTTTTTTTTAGCGCAATGAGTAATTACTTTCTCACTTACTCTTGGTTTTCCTTCTTGACATTTTAGTGTCTTGGGAGATCCCAGGAGTATTTTTGATCAGTGCAATTAATACATGTTGGACATAATTATGTTAAGTGCGTGCTTGAGCGGCCTAGTGCCGTTGATCTGTAAAAATTAAGTGATGCGTGTTCGAATTTATCAAAGAGGACGGTTTTTGGTGTTTTGTTCAGCGCTTATTAAATTTTGAATATATTTTCATTATTCTTTCCGTTTTTGACTGTAAATCTCATACGATTCGTCATCACAGTTGTCTTTTAGTGCTCAGAAAATTCAGATTTGTTAAGGGGCCGCGGTGGTGTTGTGGTTAAACTACTAGTCTCCAACCTAGGTGAACCGGGTTAGATTCTCAGCGGGGTCGCTCCCGGATTCTTGCATGTGGGAATCGTGCCGGATCTCCCGTTTCCCCCGCCTTGCATTCGATGCCGCTCCATACTCACCTCGCTGTTAAGAGCCGCCCAAATCTCTCCACTCCACTGAGATTTGTTAACAGAAGAATAGGTTTGATTCTAGTGAATCCGTAGAACAGTTTTATTATTTCTGGTTAATATTATATAGCTAACAAATAAAACTATCCAGCACATATTCTATAAGTTGTTAAATTTAATTTTTTTTCAATTATAAGCATCATCTGTTCTGAAGTCTGGCTGCCACAGCGTGCCAAAATATGTTTCTGCGTGTATTTTTATCCCAGTAAAAATCCACTTAAGTGTTAATGTATGTCAAAATGGCAAAATTTAAGGACATAGCTTGTAATCCCAATCATAACACGGAGAGGATCCAAGAGGAGAAGGGTTTTTCTTAGCTCATTTTGAGTGTCGTCTTTCTTAGCATTTGCCATTATTCTCATTTCAGTATATTTTTAGCTGCCGACATTTTTTACAATGACTGCCTGTAGTAAAAATTTGTTAATTTTGGGCCTGCTAGGTGGTCGTAGTGTAAAGCAAGTGAGTCGGTCCCAAGTGTGAGGAACATTCGGAAGCTGAGAACAGTAATAGACGCGGCAACTGTTTCTGCTCGCGTGTGTGCTCGGTGTGTAGGAACATCTGCGGTGTTCTTGCAGCCAAGTTGCGCGTGATTATTTAACACGGCGCGCACAAACAGGGGTTTAGCAGCCACAACCACCCTCGGGAGTTGACGGATTAGCCCGGGGAAAACACGCAGTTTCTCTGCCGGGGTAATGCGGCTCGTCTCATGCGGCCTGGTGGGGGTACTGCGCCTGCGCTAATGACTCTCCGCGGGGCGGATAATGGCCCCGAAGTGGTTGCTGACGTAGGGCGTGGCTGAACACGGGAAGGGGGGGGATGTAACTTAAGGAAGTCGTTTTTCGGAACTCGCGTGTTGTGCTTGCGGTGGGAGCTGGAGGAAGAAGAGGAAAAAGCTTGTCAGTCAGCAGACTGTCGACTGTCCCGAGCAGAAGATGTTCTGGCGCAGCACTCAGCCGGCTCGTAAATCTTTCCGCCAGATCGCAGTCCTCTTCCTCACTCCACGAAAGGCCCATCCTCTCCCCCCCACTTCCGTGCTCGACGATGCCTTTGATGCCACAATGCGTCCGGCGGGCTGATTAATTCGTCACGGACTCAACGAAAGCGCCGTTGTGCAAGGAAGGCGCTGAGATGCGCCTTTCGTTCCGTTCTTTAGAGCTGATATGTGGAACTAAGCTGAATTTATTCCCGTGAGAGCCGCCAAATAACAGTTGTGTGACCCACAGCAAAATGAGAGATACCTACTCACAAAAGTTAACCGGTGTGATTTTTTTGAAAACCCTTACAGGTTGTGTGGCGCAGTAAATTGTAAAACATATCTATTAATTCCTCCGCTCTCTGCTTACAGGGTGGCCACTCTTCGGGAAAACTGGGAAAAGTCAGGGAATTTTCTTTGTCAGTGAAAAGTCAGGGAATTTTCGAGGCAGCAATAGTTTAATTTTGTGTATTCATTATTTTTTATTTTTTTTTCTTTTACTTACGAGTGATCTTATCCAGAATTAGTAATGATAAAATTATTTTGTTTCTGAAGATGTTGTATCGGCTGTACAGTTAAAAACATTCTCCAGAGCGTATGTTGATATATCGATAGGGCTTGAGTTTTGCTTCTGTTTCTGGGGATTCGCGGTTACTTAGGCACAAGTGGCGTGAAATAGTAACGGCTGTTCGATCATTTTATGGTTGCAAAGGCAAATAATGCTTATTTACGTTCAGCACTATATTTTTCTTGACACTCGAAGGTACAGGAAATATGAAAAAAATTCTGTATTTTATAATTAAGGTACTCAGTTTCGTTTTGCCCATTATGGTCGGCTTTCGTATATTAAGTGTGCTTTTCCGTAAGAAAATAATTCAGTTATATTTAAGAAATTTTTGTGTGGATTTCTATATACCTTGCATACATTCTAACCTTCAAATGACGATGCGATTCAGGTGCGCTGGCAGATGTGCCATGCATCTGGGCCACTTCTTAGTGCTCTTAGCTTTGGTTACCACACATCTGCGCCACGACTGGCACACCATTACGCGTCTACCACACTTGCATCCATTGCAGTGATGAGTGGTTGCCTTTGCAAGTGCAGTCTTCCGTCCTCATGTGGTTGCGGTAGATTGTCGCCCAAGAAGTGCAGATCAGATACTCCGGTTTGACTCGGCGTCCACGCGGTGTTGAAGTTTAGCAAGTCATCCCTCGTAAAGTACGTCGTTGGTAGACGTATCTATATGACATTGTTTGTTCGCGATTGCTGCTCACGTACCTACAATATTCAGGAGGGACAATTAAAGAAACTACGTTAGAGGGTAGTGTTGCAACTTCAATAATTGGACACTATGTGAGCCCAAAATATAACGAATATGGTAGAAATGCGCGGCGAACGATTGACCCCTTTTTCTTATACTTCAAGGACAAAACTTCTAATGTGTACTTACATGTCCTCGAAATCTTAGTTTCGTCGCTAAACATCCTCAAAATATTCGCGAAAACTTTGAACACGATTGGTGGATGAAGAAGCATTTCTGAAACACGTGCTGAATAAGGAACTCCCGCTAAATTTTGGCCAGGTGTTAACATTTTTCTTTATTTTTTCACCTACTGCGCAAAACTGGAAATAATACGTCTGGCCAGCTGGTTTTCTTGGCTGACGTCACCCTCTAGCACGAAGAATGTATTCTAAGTAGTGAAGTGGTGTAGTAAAGTTCCTTCTCTGCAGTATATCCCACGTGCATGCTAAGGTGAAACTCAGTTGAAGCGAAGGCGTCTGTATTGTCGACCGTGGCTCGCTAAACTCTCCTCCCTCGTCACGGCGGAGGCTGAACACGGCGTACAAACAAGCATGCAGGGGCGACGTGTTCCACAGGAAGGTATTTATTTACGCGACGTGTCCAACACGCACACATGCACGCACGGACCATGTGCCCGTTGTTGATATTCGCCCCTCGGGTTAGGGAGCTCTGCAGCCTCCATAACACGGCGTGACAGCCAACAGTTTACACGCACCCTGGAAAAAAAGGGGCGGTGGGGTTGGAGGGGAAGGAACGACGACTCGTCAACCGTCGACGTTGAAAAATCGAATCTTACGACAGCGGCGACGGACGGAATAAAATGCCTTCGAATCTGTTTCTTTAACATTATACAAAACACGTTCCCCCCTTCTTGAATCGCCTCGCTGACGGTTACTCGAACCGGCGAAGAGGATAACAAAATACACATCGGGGTCTGTGAAATATTGCTCAGCCAGACAGCGTTGTCGGAATTCTGTAAACGAACGTCGGAGTACGTTATTTCTGTATTCCGTACTCTGTACGAGAAAACCGGATACTGTGCGTCACTGACAAGTAAGTGCCTGTAAGCAAACTGGGGAAAGATTTCTTCAACCGACGTTACGGACTGAGCAGCTCAACGCTGTCGCGGAGACCACTCTCTCCACGACCTGGTAGTGGGCTTCACGTCACATTCTTTTACATACGTATCGTGAAACAGAGCTAATTAAATATTGGTAACTATTTTGGGCTGTCTTGAACTCAGTGCACATAACTCTGCCATTAGAGCACGAACATTTCTGGAGTTTGTTTTAGTCTTTCGTGGAATTTAAATACACAAAGTAAAACTAATGTCGGCTTGAAATCTAGTTTTTTGAAAAGTAATAATTCAGTGCCGTAAGACTAACCTGGGAGCGACCTACTGACTCAATTAATCTATAAGAAATACAGCAACCATTGACTGCTTCAGTCACAGCGGTTTCCCGTAAGTCATATAGTGAGTGTCTCGAATCATTGCCATTACCACCTCACCACATGAAAACGAATATTCAGTACTTATGACAAATTTAATATCCATAAGGTACTTGTGGTAAGTGAGGTACCGCAATCAGTGATACAAATTGACGCGAGAAACATACAACATTTACTGATCGAAAATTGCTAAAGGTCCCAAAATTCTTGAAACGAAAATGGTTATAAATTGTTTTATTCTTCAATCTGTATACTTTTAAGTCGACCAGTTTATTTCTTGTATTATTTATTCCGATCTAATGATTCTCAGCTTACACTGAAAGGAACAGATTTATTCAAAACCGAGATAAGCGAAAACCTGTCGCCAATTATTTAACAGGTAAAAAGTCCCGAATTAAATAAATACGTGAGGAAATTACTTTGTAAGGTTACAACCGACGAAATGTTACCTAGTCCGAATAAGCTTAAAAGGATCACACACAATCCCAGTTTTGGAGTAGATTACCTCTTGTTTTGAAAGCCAAGTATTTTGCCAGCTTCTCCTTGTACAGGTGGGCATAGTTGTGTGAATAAATTGTTTTCAAGTGCGCATTATTCAAACGGAAGTACGTACTGATTAAAATGTGTTATAGTACCGATTCCATAATCGTACTATGCGACATTTAATGTAGTACTTAGCTAATTTAATTCCGTGTGTGCGGTTTGATTCGGTGTATCGTATAGTAATGAACGTCGTAGTTTTCTTTGCACTTGGAAAATCATTTTTATTGAGACACAGTCTGTGATGGGTGAATGAATAGAGCGACGTCACTTCTCACTGTTCTTTCTGTAATGAGATATACATGATTAATTACGTGTTGTCCATCGGCGTCTTCCGTCTTACCGTGCCATTTTTTCATTATTTATGTTAAGTTTTTCCCATCGTGAAGTACCACCAGATCGTTTTGGACGATTTGTCCTGAATGCAAGACAAACGCTTCAAATGCTCTCGATTTGTGCGTACCCTAGCTGTGGCATCATTAAATTTGATAGCCTGCCTCGAGTTGCATGAAGGGCGTGTTTGTAATCAAAAACAGTCTCCCCACAAGGCGTCGCCTTTCGCAGCGACGGCGCTCTGCGTGGTTATATTCGGACGGGAATTATGTGCAGCCTCGCGGTGGCATTTCACACACTGGAATTCTTCCCGGCCCGCCATAAAACGCAATGTCTGCCTGCGATGTGGAATGATGGTGACGGGGGAGGGAGGGGGGCGAGGCGTGGGTTGAATGTGGCTCGTGCTTTGTGTAGGAGAGGACGCGCTGGCCACGGGCGTGAGCTCTCTGTTCGGCCGTGTCTACTCGTCGTCGCTTTTATACTCTTGGCTATAATCCATTCACGGTTACATACAACTTTTCTGAAGCCCTGCTAAGTTCTACTTCCATCATATTCCTTCGCCTCATGCAACCAAAGCATAACCAAGTCTCGAAAATTACACCAAAAAGAACAGAGCACCGCATTCGTGCGAACTCGGTGTAGTAATATTTTGCGAGAGAACTATTTCGTAATAGGCATTACCAACACGCCTGTTTTATCTATGGTATTATTCATTTTAATTCTACTTTGAATATTATATTTTATACGTAGAATGTAAGTAAAAGTTCAATTTAACCAAAAATAAGACACTTTGTGTAAACACAATTATAAAACGCTTGTAATACGTGACATGTCTAGGATACAACCAAACACGTCATACACGGGGTGACTTTTTCAAAGGTTCTATTCAACAAGTGCGAAGAACCGCGAATAGACTATACCTGGAACTTTTTCTGCATTTTCTGACGTGAATGCGTTTTTAAAATCAGACCGACACACGCGGTTCCAGGACGGAAACGGCGATGCAACGTTTGTAGGGCGATCAATTCAAACACTATAACTTCGTGGCTAATAACAATTGAAATAGATGTGGTTCTGTTCGATCGGGTATACGAGCATGTCCTTGAGTTGGCACGGCGCATGCGGCGACTAGTGACAATTTTGGATATGGGAGAAAATTGCCTAGCTATATATATATATCTTCGATGTGCTCGCTCGCTGATTTTTGTCAAAAGAAATATTTTGTCTAGATCTGCCTATTTAAGCCATAAAAAACCAGGAATCCATTTCCTTACTTTCATTTCATTTCATTTCCGTATCCTAAAGTAAAATTGCCTACTAACGCAGACGTAAAACCGACGGCCGTGTCCCCAACACAGCCACACCCCGATGTTTTGTGACACCAGTGAGGATGCAGTAAAGGTGATATTGAGTAAGTGAGCGGCTCTTAACATCGAGGTCTTGAGAGCTGATGAGGGTGATGCGAGGGGAGAATGGAGCAGCACCGGAATGCAAGGGCGGGGAAACGGGAGATACCCGAGAAAACCCGCCGACCAACAGCATCGTCCGGCACGATTCCAACATGCGAAAATTCGGGAGTGACCGCGCCGGGAATCGAACTATGTTCGCCGTGGTGGTAGGCGAGTAGTCTAACCAATACGCCACCGCGGCCTCGTAAAGGTGATATTGGCACGCTCGGTAAATATCCGGCGTCTTTTTGCGCAAGGAACAGACAGTCAGCACAGTAGAGTAGTGGTGTATTTCTTGGCAGTTGAATAGATTGCATTTGTAAGTTAGTGAAGTCTATAACGTTGTGACACGATAACTGTGATGGTGTAGTTCCGGCCCTTATTATAACGAAAAAGTTCCTGTGTCATAATTTTAGGGATGAATAAATACTTTATTTTAATTTTGTTCGTATCGTATCTCAAATAAAAACACAAAACAGTTTTTAAATAATAGATGTGCTACCATAGAACAACTCACGTTCTAACGACTTAGGGGGCGCCCGTTCATCAGAAGGGATCTCACACATTTGCCCGCAGTGCGTAGCATGGTGTGGGCATGTTCGGATAGGCAGCTCTTGTGTGTAACTGTACGTAGCCGTGAGTGGTTCATCACACCAATGAACAACCACGGACGGCTCCTTTCAACCGCTCCATTCACAAGCCCGAGGAGGGGAAGGATCCCGTAGACCGTAATGAAAGCTTGAATACAGAAAGACTTTGTAGAGTGGTTATGCCACTTGGGAACTGNGGGTTCCATCTTACGCAGGGTGGTTTTGTGTTCGATTATCGGTTCTTAGTTTTGAACGTATACGTACGTACTTAATGCCATTTGAGAGAAGTATGGTCCGTGGTGATCTCTAAAAATGTTCAAAATTGCTCCTCGTTGTTTGCAGCATTGCTAAATCCGAATTCAGTGCACTGTTAGTTGTTTCTGATTTTATGTGTTTATCGTAGACTAGCGAAAGTAAGGACTTTTTGTCAACAACGCTTTCTTACTTATTTTTTCTTTGTCCTTGTGCAAATAGTGGCTAGCGTATGTGATTTGAGATTGCTGAGGCGTGAGGTTCGAGATTTTCCCTGGTGCGGCATGTATGTAAGCTAAAGAGTTTTGAATGTCATCTAGATTACATTGTAGTCAATCTTTCTTGTAACACTCTGGAATTAAATGGGTGAAAGCAATTAACAAAAAAACTGCAAATAAACCAAACAACTATGTGAATGTCATGCTGTAAATGTGTTGTTCCATGGAAAGTTAGATTTTGGAAGACAGCTGTACAGAAGCGCGTGTGCCGCTCCACTTTTACTTTTCACTGGCGACTGTGAAAGTGTAAAGTGTACAAACGATTGCTTAAGTTTACTGTCATTACATGTAGCATAAATCTGCAACCACCGAGGACCCGAAAAGGATGTTTGGGTGGAGGAGCGGATCAGATAATGAAAGTATTTTGGCCATTTTGAGCAAGCGACGAGCCACACATTACACTCTAGTCAACTTCAGTATAGGACCAGGTTGTAGCGGCCGGTGATTCTACAAAGAAACAACTCCGCATAGTTAAAAGTTAATACCAGCACAGTTTGCCGCCAGTTATCCCTTTCCTTGAGCCTGGCGAGCAAAATACGTGACCGTCGAAATGTCTTGGTGTAGACTTGCCGAACGGACCTCTACATCTGTTGGACAACTGTGGTTTCGGATTATTTTTCCAGAACTGTACGGCTGTCACTCCTCAGACAAAGTTAGATCGACAATACATTCTTCAGGCAATTCCAATGGCGTAACAACTAGAGGGGGAGGGGGACCGGGTACACACTGTTCCTCCCTAAATTTTAGTAAAGGGCCCCAGAATGAGAGTAAATGGGCACTCAAAACTATTTTTGTTCACCGAAATGCGTTGATTATATACCATCTCTAATGAATTAGCATAATGTATTTCTGATACTCATATACAGACATCAACGTTTCCGGGTCATATACTATTTTCTATCTTTTATGTAGCATGTAATTTAGAATTTGATCGCACCGGAATGATATTCATAAGAGAATCAAAATTGTCTAAAAAGGGGCACGTAAAGGCTTGCTGACCCCCTTTTTTTTTGGGTGGCGCCTAAAGGTCTGTCTCCCCCAATTTGAAGAGTCGTTTCGCCACAGAGCAGGTCATCAATAAGTAAGTTGAAACGAATTGTTATTAAATTATTGCACCTGCTGCTAAGAGAGGTTGTGTTGTCACACATGACAGCTTATTAAGGGGCCTCTTGACTTGTGAAACCGGATCTCTTTCAAACTCTCTAACTAGTCTGCTTTCTCAAAAGCGATGTAAGTAAGAAATTAAGACACGAATTACTACAGCAATCTTAGGACTCTTGTCTGTTAAATGTTTTTGTTCCCAATTTTAAAATTTTATAATTTTTTATGACATGAACTGCAGTTTTTTAACTGAATTTTTTTTTTATTTATTCAGTAAGAAAATAAATATTCCCAAAATATATTACCAAATAGAGAAACGCTATATATTTTGCGCAAACATTGCCGTACTGGCACCTATAAACGATTGGAATGTGTAGTAATTTTGTGTAGTTTCTAGCTTCAGGTTGCTGCCAATCCTTGGCCTTTGACATTTTCTGTGTCCCGTGTATGTTCTGCTTCATACTCCTTCCGCACGATGGTGGCTGTTGTTTTAAGATCGAGCTGTCTACGCCTTCTCCATTTGTATTTTTACTGTACGGCGCCCCTGCCCGTGTTCGATATGCGTGTGTGACGTCGCACTCTCCCAAATGAACGTCAGATAGCCGGAACTAGCAAGAAACGTGCACAACAGTATACGCTATTCTGGCGCGCGCCGTTTATGGTGGCTCTATTTTGTAAGAGCTTTCGCGGGGTATGAGAAATTATTAATTTTTCAATTTCTTAGCATATACTCTTAAAGTTGAAACAAGGGTCTATGATTGCCGCGATTATTAAGGCTTCGCGCTCAAGATGGCGAGAAGGTCAAGCAGGCTGAGTCGGTACTGAGTGTTTTTAAAACCAAATACTCGTGGTCGTCGCGTCTCGAACCTTTCTGTGCATATACGTGGGACGTAAAACCGAAATTGAGCACTTTTAATGGCCCTGCTTAGGATGCACTTTTTTCCTCCTTCTGTATCCTTCCACAATATGTAAATATTTTTGTAAAGTAAATTTGTGCTCTTGTGTTTATAAAACAAGAAATACTGACTTCATTAGCGATACGTTTTAAGGGTGTTGGCCACCAATAATATTTTTATTTTCTATTTGTACCACATACTGTTCAACTTGTAGGCATTGTCTGCAACTACTTTTTCCTCAGATGAAATATTTTTAGATTGCATGGTTTTTGCACAATGACATGTCAAAAATATTTTATTGTTTTTGTAATGTACAAATAAAATAAACCAAAATACTCGCAGAAAATTTAACAAGGGAAACTGAAAGATGTTGTCTCAATTCATTTCAGGGCAAGGATGGCAAAAGTTATTTGACAAAAATTCAGGGGCAATCACAAATAAAAAATATTCAAGAATTTCCTTTTTTTCCAACAATTTTTTTAAATTGCAAAAAAAAAAAAAAATCTACGATTTTGTAAACGTCTTGCAGTAGCTCTTGTCATTTTATTTCAGTGTGAATTATCTCATTATTGCACGTAAGTTAGTTTTCATTATTTGTACATTTGGATAACAGGAAAATTGTGGTTTTTACATGTATTACGCAAAAAACACATGCACTCATTTTTTTACGAGGAAAGAGTAATCGCTGATAATGTCTAAAAGTTGAACAGTTTATGGTACAAATATAAAATAACATATTTTTTCGTGACCAGCGCCTTTAAACATCAAACTATCAATACAACACCAATTCTTAGAACAATTTTGATTAATTTGCTGCCAACTGAACTGGGTGCTTTAATGCCAATGTGTAGTGTAGCGTGTATGTAAAATTTCACATTTTGATGTTAGAAGTTTTTACTTTGGCTTTAACATACTTTAAAAAGAAAAATATCCCCAAATCGGTAATATTTGGGAGACAAACGGAGGTGTAACAGTCGAACACTCGCCTCCCACCACCGTTTAAGTGATGTCTAAATCTCGCTTACCTACTCATTCCACGTTTGACCCGTACAGTCAGTTACTAACGAAAATTGCCTGGTCCCGGCTAGGACAATGAAACCGGGCACTGAATGTCCGGTACTTTTTTCTTCGACTAATTTATGTCAACCATACAATGATTTAACTTGTGCCTTTTACGATACACCAAAATAGCAGTTCTTGTATATAGGACTCTTTGTTTTGTCGCTGTAGAAAGTGTAAACAGTCGGTTTTGTAGACTTTTGGAAGTGACGTAGTCTTAAAACAGTTTGATAGCATCTGTCTCTTTTCACTCATTGTTTCCTGTGTCGCGCGCACCAGAACAACAAACAGACGATCGCAGGAAACCATCAGCTTGTTTACAAGTCAGAAGGTGAAACGGGATCGTAGACGTCAGTGGTAAAAGTCCGTTCAGTTCTCTTGAACATTTGTCTTGTAGATGTTTGTTCCGCGATTTGTGGTTAGCATCAGCGATGTTTAGTCAAAAATATGTCCTACAAATTTAACAAGAGTTTACACTAAAGGTGTCGAAACTTAACTCCGTATTCGCATGAATTGTGGTACTGTACTGTACGAGAATAAAGATCACGGACATAAAAATTGCAATTTATTTTGTACAAATTACAGTTGTCTCTGAAATGCTATTATGTTTGGAACCAAAATGAGATTTCACAGTAAACAATGGGTTTTACAAGACTTCAGAGCCAGATAGAAGGCGGCCACTTCAAATACACCAGTGCACATGCGTAGAATATAACAGCTGTACACTGAGGCGACAAAAGTCATGGGGTTCCTCCTAATATCGTGTCGGACCTCCTTTTGCTCGGTGAAGTGCAGTAACTCGACAAGGCATGGACTCAACAAGTCGTTGGAAGTCCCCAGCAGAAATATTGAGCCATGCTGCCTCTACAGACGTCCATAATTGCGAAAGTGTTGCCGGTGCAGGAGTTTGTGCACGAACTGACTTCTCGATTATGTCCCATAAATGTTCGATGGGATTCATGTCGGGCGATCTTGGTGGCCAAATCATTCACTGGAATTGTCCAGAATGTTCTTCAAACCAATCGCGAACAGTTGTGGCCCGGTGACATGGCGCATTGTCATCCATAAAAATTCCATCGTTGTTTGGGTACATGAAGTCCATGAATGGCTGCAAGTGGTCTCCAAGTAGCTGAACATAACCCTTTCCAGTCAATGATCGGTTCAGTTGGACCAGAGGACCCAGTCCATTCCATGTAAAAACAGCCCACACCATTATGGAGCCACCACCAGCTTGCACAGTTCCTTGTTGACAACTTGGGTCCATGGATTCGTGGGGTCTGCGCCACACTCGAACCCTACCATCAGCTCTTACCAACTGAAATCGGGACTCATCTGACCAAGCCACGGTTTTCCAGTCGTCTAGGGTCCAACCGATATGGTCACGAGCCCAGGAGAGGCGCTGCAGGCGATGTCGTGCTGTTAGTAAAGGCACTCGAGTCGGTATTCTTCTGGCATAGCCCAGTACATCCAAAGTTCGCCGCACTGTCCTAACGGACACGTCCGTCGTACGTCCCACATTGATTNCCACCAGCTAGCACAGTTCCTTGTTGACAACTTGGGTCCATGGATTCGTGGGGTCTGCGCCACACTTGAACCCTACGATCAGCTCTTACCAACTGAAATCGGGACTCATCTGGCCAAGCCATGGTTTTCCAGTCGTCTAGGTTCCAACCGATATGGTCACGAGCCCAGGAGAGGCGCTGCAGGCGATGTCGTGCTGTTAGTAAAGGCACTCGAGTCGGTCTTCTGCTGGCATAGCCCAGTACAGCCAAAGTTCGCCGCACTGTCCTAACGGACACGTCCGTCGTACGTCCCACATTGATTCCTGCAGTTATTTCACGCAGTGTTGCTTGTCTGTTAACACTGACCATTCTGCGCACACGTCGTTGGTCTCTGTCATTAAGTGCAGGCGGTCGGCCACTGCGTTGTCCATGGTGGGAGGTTATGCCTGAAATTAGATATTCTCGGCACACTCTTGACACTGTGGATCTCGGAATGTTGAATTCCCTAACCATTTTTGAAATGGAATGTCCCATGGGTCTAGCTCCAACTACCATTCCGCGTTCAAAGTCTGTTAATTCCCGTTGTGCGGCCATAATCACGTCAGAAACCTTTTCACATGAATCACTTGACTACATATGAAAGCCCAACCAATGCACTGCCCATATATACATTTTGTACGCGATACTACTGCCATCTGTATATTTGCATATNCAACCAATGCACTGCCCATATATACATTTTGTACGCGATACTACTGCCATCTGTATATTTGCATATTGCTATCCCATGCCTTTTGTCACCTCTGTGTATTTTGCAGTTGCAGCGAAATGTTTTTCCCTGGGCGTCATGAATGCTTTTACTGCCATCTAAATACACTGTTGGGCATGGAAATCGCTACACCCATAAGGTGTCATACATTTGCAATAAAACAATAAAATCAAGACCACGTTCAGTACCAATTGCGCAATGAAAGTGGTTAAAGTGACGTCGCAGGAACATTACTGCAACACGCAATATGAGGGACGTGTGTGGCCAGTACACAGTGTTCAAAAATTCCATACAACGACCTGGAAAGGCAGAAGTATGCGACGGTGTCGTACTTGGAAAGAATATTATCATTCAGACCCGCTCAACGTATAGCCATTCATCTTGGCTTTACAGTCATCACTGTGACACGATGTGTGTAAGCGTGGATACATGCAGGTCCTACGTCAGTACGTCACATACGTTATATTCATTTAAATATATAATTTCTAAAAGAAAACTTTTTTATTTTCCCGTGCTCATTTAAGTATGTGTTTGTAAATTATTATTATTTGCTAACAAATAACTACTGCGATAAAATTAAGTTAATTTCTAGTCATGTGTGACTGGTTGAACATAAGACGTGTACATTTACTATGTACCATACATTTTTGTAAACTTTATGTGCAGACGTTTCCTAACTACATGCAATTGATCGTGAACCGAGCAACATTTTTCAGCAGCCAAGTACACCACGTGGCGACAGATATTAACTGGGTATTGTGAACAACGGAATTAAAGTATAATAATAAACATTGATCGTGCTGTGTCGTCGTGCCACGCTGTCGTGCCATGTTCGTCGGGTTATTGTGATTCCAGCCTTATGCAAGACGCGTATACATGAAATATTTGTACGCTTGCGCTACTTTTGTCAGTGCACGACAGTTCTAGGAACGTTTCGAGAATTACGAGACATCAGTCCTGCTGTAAACACTGCGAATTGCCAAGTTATTTATTGAATTTGCCAAATCTTTTGTGTAAAAAAAAGGCAACATCTTATAACAGTTTTGACAATCTTTGAAACNTTATTTATTGAATTTGCCAAATCTTTTGTGTAAAAAAAAGGCAACATCTTATAACAGTTTTGACAATCTTTGAAACGAGTACCGATTCCACGCGGTGGTGAAATTCAATTTGTCACGTATATGGCGGTCATTACAAGCGAGTCTGCCTCTGTGCAGATATAATACAATCTACGAGTTAGGAAACGACGAAGAAACCGGTTGCTAAGGCTAATTTTACGGCANTTATTTATTGAATTTGCCAAATCTTTTGTGTAAAAAAAAGGCAACATCTTATAACAGTTTTGACAATCTTTGAAACAAGTACCGATTCCACGCGGTGGTGAAATTCAATTTGTCACGTATATGACGGTCATTACAAGCGAGTCTGTCTCTGTGCAGATATAATACAATCTACGAGTTAGGAAACGACGAAGAAACCGGTTGCTAAGGCTAATTTTACGGCATTATCAATTACTTTTTAATCGGCGTTCTACGGCTTTTATCTGCGTAAGCACTTCATTGAGACAAAACAAAACCGCGATGATGCTTTTTTTATTCTTTACAGTTTTCAATCGCCACTTGTGTATCAACTCCATTAAGGTAGAGAACCCCTACTTCATTGCCCTGTCCCGGGATCTTTTGTCATTAACGTAAACGATTTTAGTAAATATTTTGCACGCTTGATCAAGCAACTGTTTGTTCTTTTTTTTTTTTTACGGAAGGGGGAGATAGAGTATTTGGTAGAGTTTCCTATGTTTTGTTGCAGAGTATTTCATTGACGAGAAGAGATAACTAATAAGGCGGCCACCGCTGCTTGTAGGTTAGACGCCTTCCGTTTTTTTTTTGTAAGACGTTTCCTGGAAGAATCTGATAATGTTGTAGTCGTGTTGCTTTGCGGTGCCGAGACGCCACCTTGGCTGGGAGAGTGATGAAATGCCCACATCAAACACCAAAGTTGTTCAATAGACGGGGTTCTGGGCACAAGTTAATTTCCCGTTATGTCATACGACACCCTCTCTCCTCCGTAAACAGTGTTATATGCTGTTCGCTGTTAATTGAGCACTTTTGTATCCTTCCGCCATATGTAAAATTAACGTTGCAGTGGACCCGATCACTTTATTCATACGTTGATCGAGTGAAACTGTGAAATCGTTAGGAGTATAAATACGTTACTAATGTGGCAATTTTTATTCTTATCTTCATATAACAAACAAAAATTACAATTACATGAATTCAGTATCCACTGAATTAACGATTACCTTTTAAATAAGTCGTTAGGATTTGGAACTACATTTCCTACATCGCAACTGGAATCAAGTATCGTGTTGTGCTTGGTGTGTGTGTATGTGTGTGTATATATATATATATTTAAAATTGATATTAGTTTGAATGATTCATGACCACTGCACAACTTCCCGCAGTGTACGGAGATCATTCGCAGCAGGATCCATGCCGTTAACATCCCTCTCGACAGTATCCCATATGTTTTCGATAGGGTTGAGGTCGGGTGACCTCGGAGGCCAGGCAAGCAACCTCAAGTTCTTGGAATTTTTATCCAACAACGTGGTCACAATTCAGGAGCGTTGAGCCAGTGCATTGACTTGTTGTAGGTACATGTCGCTTTCTGGGTGCTTTAGGCGCTGAAACGGATGCACATGATCTGACAACAGCTCCCTGTATCGTTCGCCGGCGAGGGACGATGGCACGCGTACCATGGGGCCCATTTCATCTCACGTAAACAAACCTATACGAGGATAACACCACCACCGCCGGTCTGAACTGTACCCTGTTTACACGAGGGATCCATCGCTTCGTGTGCTTGGTAACGCATTCGTACTAAGAAATTATTCGTAAAATTACCATATTCATGCATACGAATAGTGAGAAAGTACGAATCGTAAGCAGTTTTCCCATACATCCGTGGTACCGTTCCTAAATTCACTCACGAAACAGTCAAATGCGTAGGGAAGTTCCCAACCTTGTATAATAACGAAGCTCAACATTCCCATGTTTGCAATCTGACATGTGGTATCATTCCCGTACCATTTATAGGTTAAAAATATTCATTAAAGTTTAGAAAATTTGCCAGAAATTTTTTTTTACAGTGATACCACCGGCGTGTACCATCGTTTATCTCGACTCATCCGTCCAGGCGACCTTTTTCCATGCGACGAGAGTCCAATAGCGGTCTATATTACTATACTATATTAATATACGTCTATATTAGTCGCTGAGCCTTGTGACGTGCGGTGAGCAGAGGCACCTTAGTGGGGCAACGACTTCTGTGCTACCCTATAAAAAAGGAGATGGTTCTGAGTTATATGGCTAACCGAGCTAGCCGACGACGACCGCTGTCATCATCTATACGTTGTGCGGCAGCTGTCCCTGGCGACGGTGGTTTCACCCGAATCCATCAACTCACGGTACACCCTTGATACGGTGGCCCGTGGAAATTCCAGTGCCTGGACAACGTCGGAGATGGAGTGCCTCATACGTCTGGTAACGAGCAAATGCGCCGAGATCTTGTTTCTTCCATATTCTGTGCTCGCATGTTACTCAGACGGTCAGTGTTAAGGTCTGACGGTATCTCAAGTCACGCGTGGTTGGACGCAACTTCTTTCAACGGGGTGACCGCAACGCCAGTTCGCCAACACGGCAGGTGTATCTAATTCAACTGCTCATGAGTGGAATGTCACGAATATGTAATTGATTCTCTATTAGTCACAAACACAAATATTTAACTATCATAATTGGGGGAGCGGGGAGCTTTTTATTATAATTAGTTTACCTACGTAATTGAGCTAAATAAATATAGAAGAGTTCATCCAGTCTTTAAATTGAAGACATGGTGATGAAATCGTCGATAACGGTGGTTGGAACGTCTTGGCGACTTGTTGGTCTGGCCTGCTCGGCTGACGTAGGCAGAGGAAAGGCTTCCCACGCGGTGTTACGGTGCCCTATATTGCCGGGATATCGCACAATCATGACCTGGTTCTCGACCTGGCGGAGGGGAACCCTGCTGTTTCCAATAACAAGGGGTTTGGGCAATATCGTCCCTATTGCTGCAATATGCTGCCCACTGGCCTGGTTTGGTTACCATCTTATGTGTGGTGGTGCGCTCAGGCAGGTTGCCAAATTAAGGTGTGCCCGTGTCATCATAACACTGCGATTTCGTTATAATGTGAGCAGTTACAGAAGGTGACTTTTTTCAAAGGCGGATATCAAGACAGTTCAATTAACCGTGAACCATATCTAACTATAACAATTGTAAATGAACCTCAAGGAATAATGGTCCAAGTATCGTTTCCTTCCTTGAATACTTCTGTACGGTTTTCAGTTGTAATAGAATATAAGATTCACAGCTCTTATTGGTACAGATGTTGGACTGCTGTTTGAACATTATAAAATACAGATTGCGTCATTTCCTTTTTTTAAAGCTTATGTAATTTGTCGGGAAGAAGAGTTTATGAAGCGGACCAATATCCAATCATTAATTTGCAAATAAATATGGAATAATAAATAAATTTCTGGACAGTTATTCTGGGAGGGGTCAAGAGAGTAATATTGCAAGAAAACGTAAATTTTTATCGTAATGTGACAAATATTATGCACGTGCGTGCAAAAATGACTAACATAGCTCTTAGACTTGTATTCATAGTCACTTTTGCGATGGAGATGCGCGCCATATTCGGTACGCATCTTGTTTTTGCAGAAAAACTAGATTCTTAAACGATTAGCGCGGTGTTTGCATGTTTGTTACAGTTGCAAACACTCAAAGTTACGAGAGGCCTTGACCTACCCTAAATGACTTGCACCCCGTTAACCTCTCCTTGTACTCGTAAAAATGGCGCACGCCGCCGTACATTGTTTCTATAATTGAGAACAATGCACTGGCAGATACAATTATTATTAAGTGTTGACATACTGTACTTGACTCACACAAATTGAGGGGTGGAAAATAATACAGAAAATTAAGAAACTAACCTCAAAAACCTGTGAATTATGTACAATTATGTTTATCTCTTACTCACTCGTCTTATAGTTTGATGCAGCATAAGTATTATTTTTAATGGCTACCAAGTAAATTTGTTTAAAAACTCTCCACGAATTCCATGCAACTATCTGATTTTCGTTGTTTGTACTGTTAATAAAGTGTTTTGGAGGAAAATAATATAAGTTCCGTAGTGTTAGAGTTGCGAGGAGTATAATATTAAAAATTTTTACAAAATTTTTAGATCGGGATTTGAACATACATCAAAATATCAAAAATTTGTTAGAATGACCCTGTTATAACCACGCGACTACCAAGCACATCTTGTTACAAGAGCAGAATTTCCAGTACATAGTTATTTCCATGTTTTCTATTACTATTAATATTTTCAATTATTGCTGTTTGTTGTAGGTTTTCGTGTTCGTTTTTTAAATTTTAAAGTAATCAGTTTTATAATTTTACGTCACAGTAAAGAAAGTAATGCCTCGGCAGAATATGTAGAACAAATTGTGAAATATTTCAAATTTCATAAGCACATTTATGTTTCATTTCCTGTTAGTACCGACTTTATTACCATAAACATTAATTTACAAATATTTTTTAACAACGCATGTGCTCTTCGCCGAATCTATTTCAGTTAAAATTTTGTTGCTAACTGCCGATATCTGGAATCGTGCTTGGCATTTTTAGTATCGCACACAAGGCTCAGAAAATCATCGGACTCTCGCCACCTCGCGAATAAGGGACACAAACTTCGTTCATGAATTGAAGCTCGGTTTACAAGATATTTGGGAGACCTTAAGAGACAGTCCCCTCTTATACGCGAGGAGTTTGCGGACCGCAAACATTTTTAAGAATGCCACCCTTAGTAACCGTTATAATGTACACAATACTTTATGATAGTATCAGTGCGTTTCTCAACCGCGCTGTGCAAAATTGACGTGTGTGGATTGTTTCTGATGGTTTTCTTTAGATACCTATGAATATAGGCCTACAGTTAAGAGTTACGGAATTTAAGAGCTTTTCTTCAAATAACGTTTTTTTTTGTTGCCATTTCGTGGAGAAATATTTATATTACAGGCGATAGTTGGTCCGTTTTTCCTTTACATAAATACAGTACATTATTCCTGTACAACTCCCCGTTTGCTTCGGCTCTCAAGACCTCGTTAATGCATCAAATGCGTTTTACATAACTATCTTGAAGTACAGTCTATCCGTGAAAATTCGTGATTCATAAAAAGTCATTTCAACATTGTTGCTATTAAAAAGATTCTTTGAGTGGATATTTAATCGACTGCCAAGTAAAATCAGGCAGTACAAAGATGTGTGCTGTGAGGCAGGCAGTAAGCTAACACTTGAACATGGTTGCTTTTTTTTTTNTTCCCCTCCTTCACACACTCTTCCACCTCTTCCCGTCTCTTTCTCCCCTCTCTCCCTCTTTCTCCCTTTCCCTCTCTCTTTTACCTGTGATATCTGTTAAATCGATGTGTTATGATCTTAAGCAAAATTATACTTAAGTAAAGACGTTTGAATTTAAATCTATTCAGATCCGCGTACACAACTGTGCACATTTTTCTAAGGAAGGTTGTATCTGCGTTCGTCAGTGGCTAACTTCCCTGGGGGCTACTGTTTCGTAAACTGTGCTTTAGTTTATGACGTGTTCATTATCACTATCGCCGAGCACAAAGCCTCCAGATCATTGATTGTGATAATGCACGTTAATATTTTACCGCGACTGTGTTTAACACTGTTAAAACGGCGAAAGAAAGAATTGTATTTAACCTCTTGTTGATGTGTTAGGCATTTCGTTAAACGGACGATCTCGCTCAATAAACATTAAAACCAACGAGTATCCGGTCCGATGAAAAGACAAATAAACTCAAACACGCAACTCATGTCTCTTATTTTATAAGTAATTACACGTAGTGGCGACATTATGGCGAATATGCAGGCCTACTGCAACTTCGTTACGCTCATATTTCTTTGTATTCCTCATTTTTAATAAGTTTATTTATTTATAACTCTGCGAATGGGCTTCAGGAATTTGAGAAATCTTTATGGGTTGTGGTAAACATTCAATCCACATAAACGTAAGCGTTTTTCAAACACCGTGGTGAAAGTTACAAATATGTTATAAATAAACATACGTCTTTCAAATAATTAATACAATCATAAAAATAGTTTTCAGTTAAAACGTATAAATCTCGCACGTAAATAAGTCTTTAAATATTAACATCATTAACAAGTTTAACATCGCGCTTCAGATTTAAATCATGAATTCAAACATTATTTATACTGTAATATGTATAAAACGTGCCATAGTTATAAAATAAGACGCTCCGCCTATTGAAGTTTCTTCCTTTATTGTGGGTGGGGGAGGGGGGTAATAAAACGAGACTTGATCCTACGCACCGTATTTTGCGTTCATGTTTTTAATTATTTACAGTGAAATATGTTTCCATTAGAGATACATGAAAAAAGTAAATATTTCATAGGAAAGGTTTTCTTCACAAATAGCGCACCAAAACTTAGTTTAATATTTTAGCTGTAAACTATTTTTTACTAGCCGATGCCAACACTGCACTGATCTCACTGTTATGAATGTAAATTGGTTAAGAAATAAATGTTACAATTTATAGACAATATATAAAGTGAAAATTTCATTTAATCAGAAATAGAATACTTAAATGATAATAAAGGTTTTTAATGTTTGTGGTATAAGAGTTATTTAAAAAATAAGCTAACTTCTTATTTACTGATCTGAAGTAATTTTTCAAAGGTTTGTGTCAAAAAGTGTGAAGAAAACGTAAATGGACTAAATGTTTTATTACGTATTAATTCTGCTTTGCTGTTGTCTATATAACGTAACCTTGTTACGATGGCTATTTTGCTGATTTTTCGTTCAGGTACGTCCACCTGTAGTGACTTTAGGTATGAACGTAGGTCAGGAGTACAAATCTAACAACATAAATGTTTTAAAAAAAAACTTATATTTAACTTTGTATTTATCTTTTGTTACGATTTATTATACGTAAACGTTTATATAAGTGCATACAGCTATGAGCAACACGCAACGGACTTCAACTGACACTAGCTAGGAAAATACTGCAAAAAAAAAAAA
>NQII01004973.1:21959-39628 GCA_002778355.1 Clitarchus hookeri | reverse complement strand
AATACGACCAAATACGATAAATGAGAATACTGGACAGCTCGCGGATTCTGGCGAGACATGCGACGGTGCTGCGCTCTCGCGGTCTGGTGTGACGGGTACCTTCGTAGATCCCGCGCAACCATATAAACAAATGTCACGACGCGTCGTTATACGAGATGGAAAACGTAGGAATTAAAAGATATTCGAGCATGTTTTAAAGATAAAAGTGACAGGCGGAGTATGTGGGATTTATAAACTTTAACATGTTTCAAAACTTTTCGATGTCACATTTTAGAACTCAAAAGGGCAGAGAAGAGCATTCAAACTCTGTATTCAATTAATGTACGTATAACTAGAAACTTGTGAAACTTTNGCTCTCGCGGTCTGGTGTGACGGGTACCTTCGTAGATCCCGCGCAACCATATAAACAAATGTCACGACGCGTCGTTTTACGAGATGGAAAACGTAGGAATTAAAAGATATTCGAGCATGTTTTAAAGATAAAAGTGACAGGCGGAGTATGTGGGATTTATAAACTTTAACATGTTTCAAAACTTTTCGATGTCACATTTTAGATCTCAAAAGGGCAGAGAAGAGCATTCAAACTCTGTATTCAATTAATGTACGTATAACTAGAAACTTGTGAAACTTTNTCTCAAAAGGGCAGAGAAGAGCATTCAAACTCTGTATTCAATTAATGTACGTATAACTAGAAACTTGTGAAACTTTTTTCGTCTATAACTTCTAACAATAGTTCCAAAAATGTCAGCTACACGATTTGGATAAGCGGTTTAAAAAAAAAAAATTGTGATGTGTATATAAATATGGTTTACAGTGTGTGCTCGGACCATTTCCCTACTGATTCCGTCAGGAGTGCCAATTCGCTGAGTCAAGGGTATGAATTAACGACTATAGTAGTAATACATTAATGTTTAACAAGCACACAGTAATTGTATAAATTTTACACCAGAGGCCTTTAAAATAAGTCCTACAAGTACGTACTTCAATTATTTAGAACCGCTCAAGTAACAATCGCCGAAATCCCATATTTGTCTAAACCAAGACATAGTAAGCCATGTTTATTAAGTTACCTGCATGAAATACCTTTCATAGGAAATATATATAGCTAAATTATACACCATGAAAACCTTCTCACTAGTTTACCAATGACAGTAAATTCACATTGTATAAAGAATGTTATTATATGCAGGATAAAACCTGTGACAGTGTAAAGTTCCTTCATCCTTATTACTGTGNATTGTATAAAGAATGTTATTATATGCAGGATAAAACCTGTGACAGTGTAAAGTTCCTTCATCCTTATTACTGTGTTCAGCTTTTGACATCAAGAATATACGGGGTATTTAATTAATATGTTGTGCAATTTGTAAACAAATCTTACAATAAGGTCTAAAATCGCACACTTAGTAATACTTAAAAAAACATTGATTTACAATTGCTAAAATTTTAATGTTGAATTTTTTTTAAGCGTACGAAATGATGAACATGAAAGACATATGAAAAAAATAAGTGAAAAAAATTAGGCATATGTAAACTTAAAATACAAACTTATTGGCAAAATGCAGTTATGTACATATTAGATTTATACGAACGTAGCTGGTGTACAAATTGTCTTCAATGATTATTTATGATCTCGTGAATTTGTTTGTCTGTTTTGAAAATATTCACATATAAAATATTTATTTTAAATCTGGCTGTATGTTGCATTTTATAAAAATTCCTGTTAATTGTTAATAAAATGCGGTTACTTAGCATTTACATTATATATNGGCTGTATGTTGCATTTTATAAAAATTCCTGTTAATTGTTAATAAAATGCGGTTACTTAGCATTTACATTATATATATGATGTTATTGTTGTGTATTTTCCGTCTCAATAATACATATTTAATTAAAACTACATACTGCCTGAAACGATTTTTTATAATCCGGCGTGTTTATGTCAGTATTAATCTGTTTTGGATCCGACTTAATTATCAATTAAAGAAATTAAAATATGCGGCGTAGGTCTAACAATATGTTGCGTTTTATAAGAACTTCTGTAAATTGTTAATACAAGACAATGACTTAAGCATACGATCAAATATTTCTTCAGTCTTTATTGAATTAAATGCATTGAAAGCTATATGACGTCATACGAACGTTATAATCTCGGTAATTTNATTTCTTCAGTCTTTATTGAATTAAATGCATTGAAAGCTATATGACGTCATACGAACGTTATAATCTCGGTAATTTTCTCTTTTAATTTAAAGAAAGTATCGTTTTCCTTCAAGAATTTCGTTTTGAACATGTTCTATATTTTCTTCAATCCCAAATTTCAATTTCCGATCACAGCTTGTCTGGCAAGATTAATTGAAGTAATCTCATAATAATAAGAGTTTTGTGCACATATTTAAAAGTTGTCACAACGTAAGGACGCATATTCTTTAAAAAGAAAATGTAAATAATACTAAGAAATTTTGTTGTTGTTTAACCAATTATTTTCGTGTCGTGCTGGAGTACAGATACTTCTAAAAATTTACTTTACTTTTTTCACTGTTTCCGTTAAGAAGTTTGTAATAAATTTTCATGTAGAGACTTTAAAGCTTATTGAATGCAATTCATTAAAAAACAAAGTTAATTTTTTTTTAGTTCAATAAATTGAATTCAAGTAATTGAATATTTCAATAAATATTTGATCGTGTGAAATGGCCTTTAGCATTATATATTATGATATGTTATATACATGGTTGCGTATCTTTTGTTTTAATAAGTTGCAATTTTATTTCTCAGGTGTATATTTCTGTAGTTTGTTACAAATCCACTTGCATTTGATTACTATTGATTTTAAACTAGACTGCTGCGTTTAATAGTAATCAGTTTTACTTTCAGGATTCCGCTTTCATGTTTAGATCACTTTTTCGTATTAACCATAAAATTATTAGACTTTATATACGGTTATGTTTCGAGCACCAATTAAATTAGGTGGATTTTTAATGTTTGATATACACAATTTTAATCGCAATATTTTTTAAAAGAAAAAATTAAGCTAGTCTCTAGGTTTTAACATATGTTTGTAAATAATGCACTATCTGTATTAAGTCCTGCAGATACTGTACACTATCAGCAGTTAGTATGTGGGCGCATAATTTCAGTTAAATAAAATACACAACTTTTAAGACACATTTTTTGACGTGTATACATGCTTTTGCTATAGCAGTCGCAGGCCATCACACCACGCCGCTAGATGCCACCACTGTCGCTTGCCTGTGTTATTGGTATAGAGCTGTCCAGTATTCTCTTTTATCGTATTTGATACGACCTCGTAGTTGATGTCGTGAAGTAGCAGGATAAGGTCTCTCCCCGGCGGGCGACCGCAAAGCAGTCTGAGAGATTGCTGCCGAGTTGTGCGTAAAATAAATATTGCCATGTCCATATTCGAAAGTTCACGTCTAATGCTATAATAAAATATATTTATTGACTATTATTCAGAATGAGAGGGCTTTAAAAATTGATCACTTTACCGTGGATAGCGGTTTCTTNAAATATATTTATTGACTATTATTCAGAATGAGAGGGCTTTAAAAATTGATCACTTTACCGTGGATAGCGGTTTCTTAGCACTTTTTGAATCTAACCTTTGAAAAATCACCTCATGTGTTACGTGTTCGGTTATTTCCTAAATATGCTGTGTATCACAAAGCGTTTTATATTTCTGATAATGTAAAAGTACTTTATTTTTCATTAAATTGATTTTTTTTATTTTATCTATAAATTAGTTAATTTATAATTAATATTAATAAAAACAGTAAGAAAACGGGTGTGTTGGTAATGCCTGGTAGGAAGTATGTGTCATGCAAAATATTATTAGACTGAGTGCGGGCGAATGCGGTGCGTTTTCCCTTTGGTGTAATTCTCTAGACTCGATTAAGCTTTGTTTGTTTGAGGGGGAGAATATCCTTGAAGTAGAACTTTAGCAGAGTTTCAGAAAAGATGGAATTAACCGTGAATGTAATATAGCTGAATTTCTCACGAATTATGTCTGTGGTAGCAGGGCATTATTACACGCGATGAAAGCCAATGAATTAACCACTTCGTACTTTTTTCCTTTCCCTTATGGTAACTTCGCAGAAAAACCCTTAAAATGCCGTTTTTAACAGTTTTCACAATTTATTTATCTTTGAATATATTTAATAGAATAAAAGTTATAAATAGCGGCTGAAGATAGTGGTTTTTTTTATCTTTCCTTGCAAAAAAAATCTTATTCCCAGAGCATTGATTTACTGAGATGAGCGTACACGCGCAAACACTGATTCTACAGACAATATTTTACCAAGAGGTGCCCTTCAGAGCACCCTTTGGGTGGATGCATTTGCGCGAGAGCGCTAAGGCAACCTAGGTACGCCCATCACATGCCTCATCACCTCTATGCGCAAGGCACTAAACTTACGTCGACTCCCCTCTTGGTGAGATTCTCAGCGGTAACCGTATAATTTTGTTATATAAAAATAAAAACAAAACGTGTGCTTTTTCCGAAAAATTTCGTAGCGGAAAATGATTATAAAATACCCATTTTAGCAGAATTTCCGATGTGGGAATCTTGCCGGACGATGTCGCTGGTCGTCGGGTTTTCTGGGGCATCTCCCTTTACGGCGCTGCTACATATCCACCTCGTTTCACCCTCGTCTCTCAAGGCCTCGCAAAGAGCCACTCCTGTGGCTTCAGCCGCGGTATTTCCGGATCACTCTTAAAGAAACACCTCTAAGAAAAACATGGCGTTAACATGGATCGGCGCACTTACTGCTGACAGTGCATTAGGAAAGTTAGTTCCGTGGGACATAAGTCAACGCCAAGCACGTTTTTTTAAGTTAAATACAGAATACAGAAAACAAAAAATAGCAATCCTAGAAAATGGTATTTGCCAACTCGTAGTTCTTGGCGCTTCAGGGTGTCGCCGCGGCCGGCGTACTGGTTGGAAACCACTGTCTTAGAGGTTATGAACATCGATGACTCACCAGAAGACACGACCACAGAGTAAGTAAGTACACTGAGTCGAAATGACGCGGCGGTTCCTTTGACGTAGGCGTACCCATTCTCCGATTGGCTGCCCGAGGTTCTGGGAACGAGCGTTGTGTCTGCTTGGCTACTGCATGTNAGACGAAATTGTGGCTGTTTTCTTACGTGGGCGTGCCCATTCTCTGATTGGTTATCCGATGTTCTGGTAATGGGGCTTGCGCCTGATTGGCTACTGCATGCTGCGAAATGTTTTCTATTGGCTGGGCTGCCGGCTGGCGTGAAGGTTACTGTGCGCTGATCGGCGAGCGTCGTTCCTACAATTTGCTTGCAGGTGACTATTTCGCTGGCGTGTGCAGCTGGAGTTCGCGGAATGAGTCGCTGTTTCACCTCTGTATTCTTGATTAGTCTGTGACACGACTCTATCCGTTACTGACACCCGTACTGCTGACCCAGTCCTCGTCGGCCGCACGCGTTGAATGTGCACTGAATGTCGCGCGGCGATTACGCGGGCGTGGCTGAAAAACAGCGCACAGCGATGCTAGGCAAGGTGCTTTATCACGGTGTTTGAACTTTGCACAGAGCGCTCCACTGCGTCGGTCTTGAAGAGGATGAGAGCGACTCGGCGGAAATGCAATTTGCGAGCGCTGCGTGCGCCATTAGCCAACCGAATTATTACCATAGTAACCTGATTGCAGCTCGATAGCACGCTAAATGCTGAACCCGTCCGTTCCTTTCCTAGCTGAAACTTTCCTGGCCCTTTCTCCTGTGCCATAGGTCTTGTTCCAAATAAATGTTTATTGACGGTGTATTATTACAGTTAATAAAAGTTTTCAGTTCATCATCACGAAACTTACAAAGTTGTTAACTGACAACGTATTAAAAATTTAACTTTTGTGTTGTTCACTTTTTTGCATCGGGGAAGGGCGAAATTTTATTTTCGCCAGATATAAATTGTCTTAAAATACTTTATCGAGTTTTTTATTGCTGTTCTCCTATGTTAATTGGACAAAGCTATCACATGTAAGACATACCTTCGCTGGACGTGGATTTTATCTTTAAACAACTAAACGACTACTTAACCATTTGGGCTGCATAAATACTTTTGATAAGTCAGATTTAGCAGTTTTATTGTTTTCAGAATAATATAAGTTATTTAAAGTTAAATATATATATTACAATACGTTATAGACATTACGTACCCTTCTATTTAAAGAATAAAACATTCATATTTACAGTGTTTTCATATAAATGTACTACTGTAAAGGATTTATATGCCGAAACTCGTATTGTGTAAAATTTCATTCTCTCTCTTAAAAACATTCTTACCTTCTGAAATTTTGCGAGAATAGCATAAAATTGATTGATCCACAGCCTACCATTGTATTGTTTAAATTGTGTGTGTTAAGATTTGTATGTGTTTAAATTACTGTGGAATCACTAAATGGTGTACCATTTTAATCCAGTAAAAAATTTTGCCCCGTTCTCATTACACGAAAATTATTATTCAAGGTGTCACTTTTCAACCAGTAAAAACGTTTGGAACTATTGGGGTGCTATTGAAGAAGCCAGTCGACATTAAAGTATCGGGTTACACTAGGGAATTTTATTTTACAGTAAAGATAAGTCCTTATTTTCAGTGCTTGATATTCTATGCATGGGCATATGAGACACCTCTGTCTTCTTTCAGGAACGGAGCGAAAAATAAATAATTGGTAGTAAAAAAAAGTTAAAAATATTTTATTGCTTTTTATTGCAGTAAATAATATGTACTTCAATAAAGAGCAATAATATGTTTTAAATATATTATATATATAATTAATTTACATCCAGTAAAATGTTTAGATCAATTTTATTATTATGGTATGGACAAAACACGATTTAACTTGAGCATGTATTTGAATAAATGTTACCATAATGCGCAGAGTAACCTAAAGTCATAATCATAAATCCCCAGCAATTACTACGAGACGAAAATTTTGTTCATGAAATTTTAAAATGTGTCATTTTAAATGCAATAATTTTTGCAGAGATNTAAACCCGAGTACGACTTTGTGTTGACCCCGCATGCAGCCTGTAAGTCATAGGTGAGAGAAGTGTCGAGTCACTTTCCCTTATGGTAACTTCGCAGAAAAACCCTTAAAATGCCGTTTTTAAAAGTTTTCACAATTTATTTATCTTTGAATATGTTTAATAGAATAAAAGTTATAAATAGCGGCTGAAGATAGTGGTTTTTTTATCTTTCCTTGCAAAAAAAATCTTATTCCCAGAGCATTGATTTACTGAGATGCGCGTACACGCGCAAACACTGATTCTACAGACAATATTTTACTAAGAGGTGCCCTTCAGAGCACCGTTTGGCTGGATGTATTTGTGTGAGAGCGCTAAGGCAACCTAGGTACGCGCATCACATGCCTCATCGCCTCTATGCGCAAGGCACTAAACTTACGTCGACTCCCCTCTTGGTGAGATTCTCAGCGGCAACCGTATCATTTTGTTATATAAAAATAAAAACCAAAGGTGTGCTTGTTCCGAAAATTTTGTAGTGGAAAATGATTATAAAATACCCGTTTTAGCCTACTTTCATTTTTTTTTTAAATGCTCATTTGGACGGAAATAAAAAACGAAAACTACCTTTCTGACGTGAAAATGTCTTAAACGCCATTCGTAAGCAGACACCGCTTATAAATATAGAAGAGTTCTAAAATGACAACTATACGACCGAACCTCTCTGCGTGTTGACTTGAAGGCCTTTGACTAAGGGCCTAGGCAGAGGCGCTCTTCAACACAGTCCTGCCACTTCCTGTGGCTTCAGAGGGCGCGGTTGCCGCAGCGGCCAGTGTGTTCGCCTACTTCCCGCCACGGTGAACCGGGTACGTTTTCCGACGGGGCCACTGCCAGATTTCCGATGTGGGAATCGTGCCGGACGATGTCGCTGGTCGCCGGGTTTTCTGGGGCATCTCCCTTTTCGGCGCTGCTACATATCCACCTCGTTTCNTGCAACCCCACGCAACTATGCCGTGTCTCTTGGCGAAATAAGTCGCGGCTGTTAACTTTCAGCAGTGCCCTCGCTCTGTGCAAACAGGCTGCTAGGGGCGATATTGCGATGAGAAACGATCTCCCATTACGAGGCTTCTAAAGAGTATCATGGACGGGGTTTCGAACAAATAAATCACAGCGCATCGCAGCACAACACCCGAGTTAACGTTTGTATTCCCCAGGGGAATATAAATTTGATGCTGTATTTATTGCAACGGATTATGGGTCTTTTATACAGAAAAGAACACTCCAGCATTGTCGAAATCGCTCGCTGAGAATAATGTAAAAATAAGCTAGAATTCTTTGGTACAATTCCAGTGCTTTAAAAATAGTGTCATAAAAATACTTTTTTCTTTCTGTGCATTATTGTGAATGAAACCTAAATTATTTCAGTGAAAGTAATACATGAACGGAATTTGTGTAGTCTTGAGTAGTGCGGTGCTTTTATGTCTACTCCCACAAAGGCGAACCAGGTTCAATCCCGGCCGGGTCACTCCTGGATTTTCGCAAGTGGGAATCGTGCCGGACGATGCCGCTGGTCGGCGGGTTTTCTCGGGATCTCCCTTTTCCCCGCCATTGCATTCTGGCGCTGCTCCATATGCTCCCCTAATTTCACCCTCATCGTCTCTCAAGACTTCATTGTTAAGAGCCGCCCAAATCTCTCAACTCCACTTTTCATTCAAAGAGAAATGTGTTTTAAAAGGTTGATTTATCCCACCATGTTCCGTATTCATTAATACTAATATTATAAAATCGATCTTGTTAGGGCAAATGACATAACATCTGTGTTCAGTTGCTGTTGTAAATATTACATTCTCAATCATTCTTAGAGAGTAACTAAGTGTAAGCTAAAATAATTTTTTTCTGCAAAAGAAAGAAAATGGTGATGGCGTTATGTTAGAGAAATTCAAGAAACCCTCTGCCATAACAAGCCTGATATTGTAATTAAATATAAAATTTGGGAAACGTGAAAACAACGTAATTGTATGTAATAATAATAATGATTTCTTCTGTGGTGTAATGATTATTCTTTTTTCATTGCAGGTGAGGCGTGTAGCAGTCTGGAGAGCAGCAAAGGTATAATTCTTCTCTCGTTCCGTCTTACAACAGCCATTGGGTATGAGCGACCATTACCTCATTAAACTTTTCACGCGTAGGCACGCACACAATTATTGTCACCGCTTTTTGACAACCAAGTGTTTTGAAAGTTGTTGACACGATGTTTTTTAAAGCGCTGTATTTTTCACGAAATGTCAAGAAAATGAATTTCAAATGTTCAAGTCGGACAATAAAATACCTTTTCATTAAAAACTATAAGATAAATTTTAATGTATTCGAAAATGTGGCATTAATGATTTAACAACAGTCAGTAATTTACGTTTTCGTACAATAGTTCGTTAATTTTTTGTCTTTGGAAACAAGCGTATTTGACTTGGCAAGGCGAACTGCTGCCACATGAGTGCTAAATCTTGACTTTAAGCGTTAGTACACTTGAAATTATGTCTTTAACTTGTATGGCGGCAAAGTTGTTTATTCTGTTTTGTCAAGGTTCGTAAACAGTTGTAGTTAAATAAATTGACTTACTGATATGTGAAACACCTACATAGGTGAGGGAAATCGACTGCACATCTGCCAGAGCACGTTTTGTTAACTACAGGATTTTGTGCTGGGATTTTGGTTCATGCCCAGACTACTGTAGCTCATTAACTGAATGCAAATAAACCTAACATCGTATTACGTGTATTGTATGTTGAAGACTCTGAATTAACACTTTAAGTATTGCAAGCGCGACAGAAATATATCAGCTTCATTATATTTTAGCAAGTAACATCTAAAGTGAATAAGTTAGNCCTAACATCGTATTACGTGTATTGTATGTTGAAGACTCTGAATTAACACTTTAAGTATTGCAAGCGCGACAGAAATATATCAGCTTCATTATATTTTAGCAAGTAACATCNTTAACTACAGGATTTTGTGCTGGGATTTTGGTTCATGCCCAGACTACTGTAGCTCATTAACTGAATGCAAATAAACATAACATCGTATTACGTGTATTGTATGTTGAAGGCTCTGAATTAACACTTTAAGTATTGCAAGCGCGACAGAAATATATCAGCTTCATTATATTTTAGCAAGTAACATCNACTCTGAATTAACACTTTAAGTATTGCAAGCGCGACAGAAATATATCAGCTTCATTATATTTTAGCAAGTAACATCTAAAGTGAATAAGTTAGCGCCATTAACGCATATTGTGGCTAGAGATTTTTATGGTGGGTTTAATACTGGATTGGGCAGAATAAATAATAGGATTTCAACAAGGCAGGAAAACGCGAGTGATAGTGGAATGAATGTATTTAATACTCTAGGTTGTTCATGGTAAACTGAGCACTTTTGAAAGCCCTGCTTAAGATCAAGTTGTATGTACACTGTGTATTCTCCCGCCAAATGCAAAATTAACATTTCCATGCGCCTGATTACTTTATTCATGCGTCATAGAAGTGTAGTTGTGAAATTATTAAGTAAAGTAAATACTTTACAAATTTGTTAATTCTTACAAACACATGCTTTAAAAATTAACTTAATTATTTACAAATGTTTACCCAACACTTTTAATTCAAATTTAAGACATAGAACTAATTTCCCTTCATTGTTACCAACTTTACTGGGTGCATGTCGGCCAGTGTGTGTTCATTAAAATATACGGCCCCAGTGATATTTGTCATAGGTTGATTTCAAAAGTGCTTAAATATCTGTGAACAGCCGTATAATATCAGCACACAGGGTAGGGTATGTCATTTACATTTCACAATTTATTTATTGGATATCATGCCAGGCAGGTGGCCACCATGACGAGCAACACATTCCTCCAAGCGACGAGGACTTCTGATGATCACCGCGCAAACCTCAGACTGGTCGACGCACGATCCGGTGTTGCGGAACTGTTTCATCGTGCTATGATTAGGCACCTTGTCATAACGCTGCAGGCTGAAATGGCGCCGAAACGTCTTCTGGACTGTGTTAGTGAACTCGTTATGTTTTAAATAAGCTTCCATTGCAAATGCACAATATTGTACAGACCACGGCGGCATGGTCACTAAACGACACGTCGTCCGTAGTCCGGATAACGGCCGTCTGTCGCGCATGCTGCCGCATTACGCGCATGCACACTGGCGCTTCGTGCCTGGTTTTTCACAACACCTGCCTGGCATGATATTCACGAAATAACTTGTGGAATGTAAATTGCATACCTTACTCTACGTACTGAAACTAGTGGTAAATTCATTCCATTGTCACTCGCGTTTTCCTGCTCTGTTGAAATTTAAATCACACTATCTATTCTGCTTAGTCTGTTTATTGCTTATTGAATCTTGTCAATAATATAAATGTCCATGTATCGTTACTTCAGATCACGTACACAGTTTCCAGATCTCACTCGGAAATTTGTCAATCTGACAAAGTTTTAAATTATATGTTATATATATTTAGGAAGTTCGGAATAAAGTGTATCAGTTGTTTCATTTAGTGGAGAGGTGTATATTTNATTATATGTTATATATATTTAGGAAGTTCGGAATAAAGTGTATCAGTTGTTTCATTTAGTGGAGAGGTGTATATTTGGGAACATTAAATGGCTGGTCCTAACGCAAGCAAAGCTTTTACAGGTTTACTCAGTCATAGTGATGATAGAAGACAGTCCTAAAGCTGGCTGGAAGCCGGGGAAGTTAATACCGTAGCTATAAGTGCCAGGCAGCGAAACTACGTAAAAATTTAAATTATAAATGCCGTGCATCGAAATAAAAGAAAAAAATTGTATCCTGCTGTTTTATGACTGCGATAAATGTTACAAAAATCTATTTGTTTATGTCCTTAATAGCTGTGTTGGGGAATTGTTGTTAAATTACTTGCAGTTTCTCCCTACTGACTTTTGTTCGCTTCCTAGTGTACACATTAGTCGCTAAAGTGTAGGACTGCAGCTGATGTCACACGACGCAGCTTGCTCGTGAGTGGTCGCAACTTGTATCCCAAGGCTTCGTGCTGGTTACTGGATCCTGCTTCGTGCGCCGACTGTGTTTATTAGTGAGCAAGCTTGAGTAGGCCTACCCTGCAGCAATTCGCTATCCTCCAGTCATTGTTTCCCATTTACGTGATTGAAGAATATCCCATAAATGGAACTTGTGCTTTGAGCGGATTGATTCCTTCTGAAGTATACTTGGCGGAAGTTCTTCTAATGCATTTGAACTTTCCTTGATATCTTAACTAGGACACGAAACGTGTAGTCGTAAACACTAATTCTGTAGAAAGAACTATGCAAACTCTATTATTACCAGAAGGGAAAAAAAAATTGTCCAATTTGGCAATTGTCCATTGATTTATTCAAGGAATGTGAGAACTTATATGTAAAATACGCGTNGAACTTTCCTTGATATCTTAACTAGGACACGAAACGTGTAGTCGTAAACACTAATTCTGTAGAAAGAACTATGCAAACTCTATTATTACCAGAAGGGAAAAAAAATTGTCCAATTTGGCAATTGTCCATTGATTTATTCAAGGAATGTGAGAACTTATATGTAAAATACGCGTGCTTTGTAAGTTAAGTATTTGTTCCATCTCCGGGTGTAAACCCCGTTTGTANGTGCTTTGTAAGTTAAGTATTTGTTCCATCTCCGGGTGTAAACCCCGTTTGTAAATGCACAAATTATTTTATTTCAGTTACGTCACAACATGCACCTGATCAGTCCTATCTCCATAAGGTCGTTACAAGGACTGCAAAAGTTTCCTTCCTATGTCAGCAAGAGAGCTTGATGCTGCTCAAAATAGTCCTGGGCGTTATCATGTGATATCGCATTGTCAAGGCTGTTCACGTTAAACTGAGCTCGTTTGAAAGTCCTGCTTAATATGTACTTGTACGCACATTGTGCGTTCTTCGGCCCACATATAAAACTAACATTGCCATGGGCATTATCGCTTTATTCATGCGGTTATCAAGCGAAACAGTGGAATTATTAGAAAAGTAAACAATTTACAAATTGGTTGATTGTTAACGTATATGTATTAAAAATATAGAAAGCAAAAAAATAACTTTATTTTTTACAAATGTTCACCTAACACTTTTTACTCAACGTTAAGACATAGGACTAATTTCCTTCCGTCGCTACCAATTTTATTGTGCGCATGCCAGTCAGTGTGCCCATTTAAATACATGCAGGTATGGGCGGTGTCGTTTTCCAAAAGTTTATTTCGAAAGTGCTCAGTTAACACAGAACAGCGTATACACCTCAGTGAATGCCTTACTTAACCATGTTTCAACTACGCCGTACACAACTTAATTACAAGTTAAATTGCAATTTATTTTGAGAATAAAACTCATAAAAATTACAAGAACATATAAAAACAACAATTACCTGAAAGCACCTTACAATTCAAGAAACATGGCTCTAAAACCGTTGCAAACAAACAATTAATATAAAAAGCCACTAAAATAAGTGTGTCTGACATGAAAGTAGTTAGCACACGTAATAATAAAACTGTTTCACAACCTAGAGCCGCGTGCACGACGCGCACTTAAAACTAGAGCCGAACAAAGGCGTCGACACGGGCAATTAAAGCAAAGACGTATAAAATATTAACACAAAATTCAAAGGGGAGGCGTTCATAATGAGCCAAGGCTAGTACACGGCATTATAAAGAGCACCAAAATGTTCCATCCCGTAAGATAAAATTAAAATCTGCAGGTAAGTGTAGAATACTTTAAGCTACAAAGCGAAAGCAGTGCGGTACATTTGACTTCCGCATTACTTTACAACGCGTTGCCAGCTCGGGCTAACCAAAGGCACATCATCAAAAAACCTTCAACAGAGTAATACCAATACTTAAACAACAACGTCACTGCACCGCGTAAAGTCAACCGAAACATAATTTGAAACGGGAGGCCAAAAAAAAGTTTAGAATACAACGGCCAGCAAATCCCGGTGAAGTTAACTAGCTCTTAAAACAATATCATTAAAACTTCAAACAAACACGCCAAACGTTCAACCCACCTGCATGGTAAAGCAGCACGTCTGTTTATACCAGTAAATCACGTAACTATATAAAGGCCGGAGAAATGCCGACGAGTCGGTGCCCAGACGATGAGGAGAAACTGTTGCTTTGTTGTTGTAATATTTTAGGTACTACTGCAGCCATGGAGTCGATATTTTTTTGTACTTTTAAAAACTATCCTTGACAGGAAATAAAATAATAATAGCTATAGATGAGATTCTAAAAAAAAACTGTCGGAAATAGACGTGGTCACAACATTTAAGTTTATAATTAATTTATTTCAACGTCTCTACTATAGGTTGCATTCGTTAGTGGTTAATGTTCCCGAGAAAATTGAGCTGTCTATTTATTCCATGTCCAAGAACTGAGCAGTTTATTCATGGCGTTCTGGGAGCAATGGAGGAGACAATTTAGGCCACTTGGAGTGGACCATGATTGACTTAACTCGCCTAATCTCGCATAATTGTATCATTCGCTTAGCTCTTTATTACGCCGGAATGTTCCCGCTAGTGGGTGCAGCGGAGTGGAGCGGCGTTATTTGCTCTTCGTGTCAGTACAGGATACAGTGCAGTATTTTATAATGTTCTGCTCATAAAAGCCACCCACCATTAACATCGACTTTTCTTAATTCCTGTATGGTTATGGGATCATATTTTACTGTCTATCGGGTACTGTCCGTTCCCCGATAAAATAGAAAACCTTTCAGAAGTAAGAGATTTGATGTGAAGTAATTTATTTTAGCGTCTGAACATGTAGGTGGTTTTTGCACAGTTACTATAGCCAATATTCAAATGTGCCAGCTTCACTACTTGAGAGATAGTGTTTACGTAGTACCGCAGATGCATTTATCATGCGAAGTATTCTTGTGATTACACGTAGTTATGAAACCAGTTGCCCACGACACGTGGCATGTTCGGTTTAATTGCTTAGTGGATAATAGTTCACTATCTTACGGGGGCCGCGGTGGTGTAGGAGGTAAACTGCTCACCTCTCACCAAGGCGAACTGGGTTCGATTCCCGGCGGGGCCGCCCCCGGATTTTCGCATGTAGGAATCGTGTCGGACGATGCGGCTGGTCGGAGGGTTTCCTCGGGAATCTCCTGTTTTCCCTGCCCTTGCATTCCGGCACTGCTACATACCTCGCTTCACCCTCACCGGCTCTCAAGGCTTCGATGTTAAGAGCCACCAAAATCTTTTCACTCACTCACTATCTTACGGGCAGCGCTAGCCAACAGTATTGCAGGTTGCTAGAGTGAATTCACACGTAGACTCCTCATTATGGATTATAAAGGCTCTTCTAACAATAGTAAGAGGCCTCGTTCATGTTTTACTTGAGTTCGAAGGGTTGTCGGCGGCCGTGCATGCAATGCGTAACGCACTTGAGAAAGTAAGGCCTGACTAGTTATGTTTCGCGCCCAAACTCGGCAGGACTCGATTTGTGAGCACCGTGTCGGTGCCAAGGTTCTGGTCCCACTGCGTTCAGAAGATCAGGGTCCCTCGTATTTAACCTTTCTGTGAATTACCTTCTGACGTAATGTCAAAACTTTAGCTTTCCGAGTGTTTTTGTGAGTCCATGAACTCTAGGCTCTTCGCGGTTTATATAACACTTTTGAAACCCCTTATTAGAAATACTTTTGCTCTTTTTGTATCCTTCCGCGATATGTAAAATTAATATTGTCTTGGGCCTGTTCACTTTATTCATGCGCCATACAAATGAAACCTTTGAAATGTTAGAAAAGAGAACGTGTTACTAATGTCCAAGTTCGTACTCTAATATGGATACAACTAGAAACACTAACTTCAGCAGACATAAATTTGAACACTAGCAATACGCCAAGACTCCGAATTATTATTATTAATATTATTAATTAGCTGCCAACTTAACTAAAAGCCGTGCATGCCAATGTGTGTTGTAGCATATACGTACGTAGTTATGAGCAGTGGTGTATTTTCAAAGGATTTTAAATTACTCACTTTACCGTGAACAGCCTATTGTCGTGTATCCTGGTGATAAGTAAGTTTAGGTCCATTTAGATTATATCTTCCACAACCTCAAAACAGATCACCCCTGGCCCGTAATTTATCTCTCGAAAGAGTGTTTTGCCGCAAGCGTTTAGTAGCTTTGAGAACTGACCGACGCCACGTCATCGCAGCCAACACGCGAAATTCTTTTAAGTCATCTCTTTTGGTAACCTAGGCGTTGGGCACTAAAATAGCGTTTTGTAATGCCAATACCGATAAGATAATTTTATTTATCCATGACTTGCTGTAAATAGCCGCTGGTTGGTTACCGATTTGTTAACTTGGAAGTTCTTCTGATGCCGCCAGGGCTAAGGTTGATTCTATTCAGGTTGAGAGGCTCAATGCTTTTAGTTCGCCAACTAAATTTTTTCGCCACTAGGTAAGCGCTAGTGTCGCATGTGTACCTATTTTCTACGTTAAAAAACAAAATAATTTCAATAATCATAAATAAAATTTCAAATAACTACGTAACTAAGTAAAATTTTTCTCTTTTATTACTTGCGTAGCTTAAAATTTTCATTAAAAATGACCTATTTGGAACACCGGCTACTAGCGGCGGAAATTTTCCCCACGTGAAGCTCATTTTGTTCCTACCCTGAGTAGAATTAACCTTAGCCAGGGCTAGGGCCGGACTTAAAAAACCCAGGGCCCCTAGGCAATTACAGAGTCCGGGCCCCTTTTTTGGTAATTTAACAAAATAACTTATTTTATTTTATATTTGATTTGGCTACTCTAATAATAAATAGCACTGTCTTGTCCTGTGTCCTCTATTAATTTAATTACTGTTGTATATTTGTACTTCCCTATTAAATTTTCTTGATAAATAAAATGGAAAAAAAAAAACAGTTTGTCCCCTGGCCAGGGTCCCCCCGAGGCTAGTGCCCTAGGCAGGTGCCTTGTTCGCCTAGGCGGAAGTCCGGCACTGGCCAGGGCGGATCTCCAGCAGGCCTTCTCTCTCCAAGAGACTGAGACGCCGAACCAGTTTCCGTGTCCCAACATTGAATTGCTTTTCTGCCAAAACGGCTATCGTCAACGTTGATAGGATTGGATGTTATAACACTGTTTACGTAAATAAGTACTTCGTTTGAGATGTTTGTATACTACCTCAAACTTTTAACAATTTTAATTTACTCAAACTGTATCACAGATTGGTTATGTATTCATATAGAAGTACTTGTCTTTTGAAAAGTAAGAAATAAAAAAACCACGTTGCTCACTGTTGGTCATATGACTTTGACAGTTGTGTTGGTCTGGGGCATGTCAATGTTGAGTGCATGCGCAGAAGACGAAGAGTCTGTCTACCTCATCTTTAGTCTGCTGAATAGGTTTGACATGTGATGATCACGAGCAGTTATTAACCCGGGATACGCTGGCAAGTGTCGGTTGCAAAGAGGATCTGGAATGCCGGGATTGCGGACGCCCGAAAGCACTCGGGGCGTAATTCGAGAGAATGCCCTCACGTGGCGTCCCCAGCCCTAGCCGCCATATTGTCGGAGCATTCGGCCCGCCCATAAATCACCCGGGAAACCGCCGCCCATAAAACTCCTCTTATTACTTTTTTTTTTT
>NQII01004972.1:25036-180346 GCA_002778355.1 Clitarchus hookeri | reverse complement strand
TAATGTATTCAACGAATTTCCAAATCCACAAATTGGGTCGTGCAGCAATGGGGACACACTTGCGAAGGAGAAATACAAAGAGGAAAAATTTTATATAATTTAAATGTTGTTAGTTACATCCATGATTGATATCATATGTGCTGAAAATAGTAAGTTTCACTAATCGAAGAAATACGAGAAAACGAGACAAAAAAAAACACCCTCCTCCTTCTCCAGCATCGTGTTGATGGCCAACGGTCAGTAAGTAAAGTATGCAACTTTAATAAAGAAATATTTTGTATGATTATCAGTTAGTTACAAATGCATTTTATATTCGGATTCGCGGAACATTTTTCACTGAATGCAAGAGTGCTGCCTGCCAGCAAACTTGCCCTTAGTTTGTAGTAAACATTTTACATGAGCTCTTAACATGATGCAAAGTACAACTTACTACCTCCAGCTAAACTGAAATATGTCATTTGTTTTGAGTGTAGTGGAGACCTTAGGGCGGCTCTTAACATCGCGTACTTGAGAACCGAGTAATTTTTTTTTGCTAACTTCAAATAAAATAATTTTAAATGAATAAATGGTATTTACTCAGTTTATTAACTAAAGTTAATGATACCTAACAGCAGCTTTTGGTTGAGCCAACGTTTTCCCAACCTTTGCTTCAAGGTCAGCCAAAATTTGGAAACTGAACCTTGGCTGATCATCAACATAACACTCGAGCATACGTGGGACAAACGTCGTGTTAATATACCGCTAACTAATTAACAATGTTCTGCCAACCTTGACTAGAGGCGTCTTAAATAATTTTTAACCACTACTTAAAATTAAAAAAATATTTACTTATTATTATTATTATACTATAGCATTTATTACAGGCCATACTCCATTGCAATGTGTTATTTTTAATATCTACTTGGTGGGAGAGGGATATGAACCCTTGTCCATCGAGTTACCAGCCCTGTGCTATGCATTACACTAATCTAACGTCGAAGGAGCAGTCAAGTAACTTGATATATTAGCTACCATTACAGTCCACTCTACTGTCTTATATTCTTTAACGTATTTATACGTCTCATTTTACTACTCTTAATCAATATTTAGCTATAATACCGTACCAAATAACTCATTCAATTAAGGTTATTCCCTACATGATTTCTGTTTGTATGGTATTTCTATTTTGGCCTTTTCTTTAAAATCAAAATATGCAATGTATAAAAGTACGAACAATGTCGCAACATAACTCTATTGGGAAAAAATGCTTATTATCATTGGTTTTATTTAAATATAACATGCAACCCACCTTACTAACGTGCCAAGCAAGCTTATTGTTATAAAGTTAAATATAATTTCACTGTTAATTATTACCACGTTATATTATTTCCATTCTTACTAACTCAGTGCCGATAGTTGGTGTTGGACAGATATACAACTATATACCCGTTACAACAGCATATTTTCCAGCTAGTAACCAACACAGAGTCAACTATGAAGCGTTTATTTTTAAACCATAGCTGTTATTAAATAAGGGGAAAAACAAGCAAATAAAATTAACTCAATATTGGCTCAACATAACAAAAAGGACCCATTACCAACTCTTATGTTCACAAAGTTGTCTCAGCAAATAAGCAACAAAATAGAGTAAAAAGGAAAATTTCATTTTGAAAGACTTCATGTGTTGCGAGAACTAATATTATATACATTTAAAACTGTTTTTTTTTTGTGTTATAGACATTGTGATGGTTTTACAATGTTGGGCAAACGAAAGTATGCATATGTAATAAAGGCCGACGGTATGTTTACCAGCAAGTGCCCACGACAGTACAAGGGAAGCAAATTATAAATATGGAATAGTGTGTGTTATTATAAAACCACACATTTTAAGAAAACATACTTAAATATGGTTTCATTTCATATAATAATTTATACAGTTGTCATTATGTTGGTAACACGTTTTTGGACCAACTTAACAACAAGTTTCAATTACTAACCTTGTTCTACCTAACATTGACACTACATATCACCAAAACATATTTCAAAGAGACAAGAAATAGGGTCTCCAAAAATAATCGTATTTTATAAAACACAAGAAAGGGGCATTGTTGACATTCTAAATATATGTTCCATAAATTTACATAAATATTAGATCCAAAAACTTTGGTAGAACAGAAAAATTCATACCACTTACCAAACATATGTTTACTAAATTGTTACCAACCTTCAATAAACTATTTTAATGATTTCAAAATTTACTCTTGCAATATGTTCTGTAATTTTATGATTTACTGCCATTATTATCTGTATGGTTATATATTGTTGGCCCACCGAATATATACATACCGAATGCCGACAGTATGTTTACCAAGATGTAACCAATGCATGACCAAAAAGTACATTTTAATTAAGACATGGTTTGTTTATTAAAATCTATAGTTATGTAGATGGCTGACAAAATGTCGGTTGCACGATTTTCTCCCAACTTAACAAAAAATACCAATTACAAACTGTTGTGCTCCTAACATTGACACAAGATATTACCAAGTAAATATATTGCAAAGATAAATGATCCCGGGCGTTGTTAAACCTTGTAAATTTAAACATTTTCTGGTTTAGAAGCATTATTCTTTGAGGGTCGCTAAGCAATCTCATAAAATGTTCGTGGTAGTAAATATTTGTTGTCATATTACGTTGGGATAACATTATATTAAGGTGTGCGTCCTAGCCCAACACATAGCCAGTATTATAAACCTAATTCCAACCATTGGGCCTACCTAAGTTGGTACTCGTTATTTGAGCTTTAAGGGTCTTGAATTTGTTAATTAAGGTTTTTGTAATGCATTGTCAGTCACCTCAGTGCCTTCGATTTCTTACGTATGTAAGATACAAAAGTTATGTATTGTTACTTTTCGAGAGCTCTTGTTTCATTTGAAATAAACGGTTACAAATATTGTATAGAACATGAAATCAAAAGAATCGAAATGTAATGCAAATATTTATATCAAATAATTTTCTTTACTGTGTTGACCGTTACATACAATCAAAATATTTTTTATTTATGTTTACTCACACTTTTATTGTATGTAGCAATCGCACCCCTTTTTTCCAAAATTTTAACATACCTTCAGCTGACTTATAGTTTAATAATGGATCCAAATTATAAAAAAAAAATAATAACTATTTAATACAATGTAAAATTTGAANAATAATAACTATTTAATACAATGTAAAATTTGAACTAAACTGATTACTGATCTCATTTGTTATTAAAAATAAGAAAAAACATAACTGTTTAATGAGGTACAGTGATCTAAATTTGTATGTATAAAGTAGATATAAAAAAAACTATCTTATACTGTGGAATTTTTCTTTATTTTATTCTGGCATGAAAATTTTACTTATAAATTACGATGCACTATGCCAAATGCTGGAATGTGTAAATATATTTTAAGTAATGCACACCNGAAAATTTTACTTATAAATTACGATGCACTATGCCAAATGCTGGAATGTGTAAATATATTTTAAGTAATGCACACCAACTGAATAAATTCAAAGGAAGAATTCATTTGGACAACCGCTGCACAGATGCTTTGAACACAAAATGCAGATAGAAAATGTACACGTTTTTAATGAGGGGGGTGGGATAATTACTGTGACAAATGTTGTCCAAATCAAAGCATTCAACAGTAAGTACACTTTACATGATTGTGTTAGGGAACAGGAAAGACGTTACGCAATTTAAGACTATGCTAGGCTATGAGCTAGATATGTACAACNCATGATTGTGTTAGGGAACAGGAAAGACGTTACGCAATTTAAGACTATGCTAGGCTATGAGCTAGATATGTACAACAAGCTAGTTTGGTCACCTAATTTCTACCATTCCTTGATGCACACTCTAAGAAATTATTTGTTAATTCACCATATTAGTGTATACGAACAGTGACAAAACGCGAATGGTAAATTATCTTCTAATACATGGATGGTAACGTTCCTACAGTTGCTCAAGAAAGAGTCAAATGCATAGGGAAATTGTCAACTTTGTATAGTAACAGTGCTAAACTTCTCGATATTTGCAGCCTAACATGCAGTATTTTTCCCATACACTGTATAGGGCAAAACCTTCCATTACATTTCTGGAAGTTTAACAGAATTTTTTTTACAGCGCAGACACGAATAAGCGGTATTTTTAGGAGAGTTTGAGTATTCCAAAACGGTACCGTAAAACTCGTCCATAAAAAGCACCTTGGTCACTCAGCATGCATTTGGTCATTCCAGCACTTGAAAGCTAAGGCCGGCTGGGCTGCTAAAGTCTTGTAAGGTCTNGAAAGCTAAGGCCGGCTGGGCTGCTAAAGTCTTGTAAGGTCTACGAACGAGAGGACTGTCTAGCTCGACAACACTTTCCCACGTCACTCACAATCACTCACAACTGCAACAGTGTTGCCAAGCTGCTTCCGCAGTATAACAGTACTACTAGTTTCGGGTATTCGGTACAAGGTTTCGAACGAATCAGGCTCAAAATAATAAGCAAGTTCCATTTAGCTCCAAATAAATGAGAGAGTAAAATGATGACATTGAACATGTCTACTGTGAGCCATCTGCATACCGATTCAGTACTTTCATGAAGATTGGGCGGGTATAGGATTCAGTATTGCCATTTTACCATATGTGTGCATCGTCTTGGAAGGTAGGCGAGAGCGTAATTATTAGAGCCGGAGTAAATTACGTAGGGTAGGATGAACAGGGAAGTAATCGGCCAAGATATGTAGTAATAAACTATCCAAGCCTGGAGTGGTTTCGGTAAACCATGGAAACCCGAAAACCGGATGACCGAGGCCATGATTCGAACCCAGGTCTTCCCATACGTAAGTTCAAATGGTTAGTTAACAATTCTCGCAGCTCGCTCGGTGTGTCACCTTGTCTTGTAGCGTCGTGGGAGACGCTGGCAAATCTGGTGCAAACGGGCCGCGCAGTTGTTACGCCTCACATAACACCTTCACGTGTGCGTTGAACCGTCAGCAGGACAGCTGGCTGGGTGCCGCCTGTGTACTGGTGGCACCTGGGGCGACACCCCAACGTTCACGGTACCGTCAACAAGAATATGCATTTTCACGATAGACTGCAGGTTACTCAAAGCATATCAGAACTGTGCGATTTAAATACAAATTAATCAGAGCATTTAACTTTTATCCGAAAACCTCAGATTAATATTGTATTACCCCCATAAATGTATTATTATATTTTAAGTTTAGAGGTTTTGGTAGGCGCTTAACAGCGAGGTTTTGAGAGCTGTTTAAAGTGAAATAAGGTTAAGGTGGAACAGTGGCAGAATGCAATGGTGGAAGAAACAGGAGTGAGACGACGGAACCCGCCCGCCAACGGCAACATCCGCCACGTTTCCCAAAAAGCGAAAATGCGGGTGACCCCGTCAGGAGTCGAGTCCAATTTGCCTCGGTGGGAGGCGAGCAGTCTATCTTCTTCAATTCTGTGGCCCCATTTCTTTAAAAAGAAGTGCAATGAGTTAACAAGGAACACTTACCTTCTATCACTTTTATTTAGAGTATTTTACATTTCCATTTTAATAGAGATAAAAATAACGTTCTGCACAAGATCGTTGTCCCTAGTTTCTTATCTATTTGTGCAGAAGCCGTCTGTTAATGACACTTATTTTCATAAACGAGCTTGATTCACAGTGAGAAAATCAAAATAGTAGGGAATGTTTTCCTCCTTAAAGAAACGTTACTGTAAGCTTCCTGCCGGTAAGACATTGCGAGTCGTATTTTACGCTGAAAGGAACTTTTAAATTATTCCAGAACCCTTGAGGCATTAACATTAAAATAAATTTTACTCATTATTAAATATAATGCTGAAAGCTTTCGGGAATAAATTCCATACAACTTACACGATTTGATAACCGTCAAACAAGAATGGAGATTAACTGTATTTTACTTATTTTTAATTCAGCAATGAATCCAAGTTATTTAAATTTAAGTTTACTCATTGAAAGGCGATATTTAGCTTTTGAATGTAAACATCATTATTTTTCTATAGCAGCGACAAATGGCCTTCCAGTAAATTTAATTTCAAATTATTCGTGACAGTATAGAAGAGATAAAGGTAACGCAGATCACGAATTCAGTGCATTCCAAGACACGTTACAGCAGTCTTTGTTGCTGGGTGTCTATGGAACCATCGCCAGCTGAGGCGTTTTTTTCACTCGGGCATTGGTGATGACATCAAGGATAAATACAGGATTTATTTTATACTCTTTCAACAGCAACGTTATAAATGAACCATCTTTATAACTTATGGCATAGTGCCGCGATGGATTTAATGGGTCTACTATTATGCCTAGATTTATTAAACTTGGTATAGGTGTGCACTAAGTTTGGTGTTGAAAATACATTATAATTTGTAATGATTTGTGTGATTTGCAATTATTTGTAATGATATGTAATAATTTGTAAATCATTTATTGTAATTAATAAAATAAATAAAATCACTATCCATAAATATAGTTATTGTGCAAAATAAAACCCTAAGCATTGTAAATATGCCAAATTATTAAATTGTATTGAATTTAAAAAAATTGTTTACAAAATATTTACTTTGCCCAGAGTCATGTTGGGTAAAGTAAGCAGTGGCTTGACACTTAACCGAATTATGTGAAATATATAATCAAACCAGCTGTGCCCGTGGCTCAGCTCGCGAGGACTACAAAATTATTGTTAAGATTTTTTTTAATAAACTCTAATTTTACTTAATGTTAATATTCTATACTCTATACATATCATAAAACTCAACGTCTCGGTGATTTAAATAGTAAAAACACTCATTAGCATTTCTCTGTTATTGGTAGATATATTAGAGGCATTATTAATTTTACAGACAATGAAAAACTAAACAACAAAAAAAAAAAACTGTCGAAAAAGTAAATAAAAAAAATACCAAAGCAACAAATACAATTCAAAGTGAAAATCAGTACCGAAGGTCAATCCAGTCTAATAAATTGAACAGTATTCGAATATTTCTATACAACAAAACCATAACGAAAAGCGAATCAAAGGAAATAAAAGCAAATGCAGTGAATCGAAACTATTTGAACGCCTTCTATTGTCAATTTTTAAAACTACAATTTGTATGTCCTTTAACATCGAATGATTAAAGAAAACAACATATTGAAGAAATTTTTTGAGATATTTTCTCGTGATTAAAAGTAGCTCGGTTGCGACGCTGCATTGTTGACGTTGCATTGTTATTCCGTTTGTGTACTTTTTCATTTTCCAATAAGAATTTCCCCGAGGGAATGAGATATTTTCTCGGAATAAAAAGTAGCATATGTCACTTCCCGGCCCTCCAACTATCTGTGGGCGAAAAATCACGTCGATCCGTTGCTGCGTTGCGACGTGAAAGAGGACAAACAAACGAACAAACACAGTTTCGCATTTATAATATTAGTATAGATAAGAGCAACTGCAAAAGCAAGACATGTATTCGGACTTTGCCAACAAATAAGTAAGATGTTTAGTTATTAAAGACATTAAATATAAAGACTTCGCTTTACCTGAAGAGTGTAAAATTACACAATCACACCCCGTTATAGGGTATTGGTTGTTCTAAAATTATAAATTGTATAACGTGTGATTTATTAAAATTTAGTTTTATGAAAATCAAACAAATTAAATCGTTTGAGTTAAGTTGCTATATGGTTAGGAAAAGTTTCCATGTTGCTGAACGTTTCGCCTTCCTGAATTTCAATAGCGAAAATCTTGTCTAGAGTAAAAACTATGTAATATACTACATATGATCTTTCAAATTATTGTTTACACTATTTGTACGGTATAAACAAAAAAAAACTTTTGACGACAGCTGATGGGACTGCGTGTATTTGATGCTTTAAGGAAAACGTAGGGTGTGTGCGAGCACGTGTAGTCATTCGGTAGTTGTCAGTTCCTTTTGCAGCACCAGAGTTGTAGGCGAAATGGCGGATGTGACAACGGTCTCTTTCGAACAAAGTAGTGGAATTTAAAGTGTTATTGGAAAAGGGAGTACGTGATTGAGGTACAGAGACGATGGAGGGCAGAATTCAATATTGTGCCGCCATCACACGTAACAAACACACGATTACATGACAGTTCGAGAGAGACAGAACTGCATGTGTTGTGAAGGAAGGACGGTGCGGCAGGAAGAGAACGAGAACGGACGAAGCAAGTGCGTGGACTCTGTTCCACACGTTCGTACGTTCCCCCAGGGAAGTCGGAGTTCATACGGCAGCTGCGCGTGAGTCAGGTGTCAGTAAAGCAAGAAGTGTGGATGTCCTTCATTGCCATGTTACTTTATGCTATAAAGACGACTTGAATGTCGAATTTTGTGAGTGGGTTGTGAACATGTGCAACAACAACGAAAATTTTACTGACATCATAGTTTGGTTCCGTAAGTCAATGTTTAAATTAAATATGATTGTGAATCGTCGCAAATATGTACTAGGCCAATGAAAATCACCACATTGAGGTAGAGCGAGCGATACCTTTTCCTTGGTTAAATGTGTGATGCGGTTTCTGTGCCAAATAACTTGTGGTCCCATTCTTCTATGACGGAATGGTGACAGGTGGAAATTATCGTACCATGTTACACGCAAGCCTTGTGATATGTGCTCTGCCGAGGTGGCGATTTGTTTTTTCAGCAAGACGATGCACCGCCACATTACCATCGAGAAATACAGTCGCCCCTTGATAAAACACTCGTTGAAAGTGTGATAGGCTGACAAGGAAGTGTTGAGTATCCTCCCATATTTCCAGATTTGACACCGTTAGATTTCTGTATGTGGGTAAACCTGTAGAACACTATGAATGTCACAAAGCCATGGAGACTGGATGCCTTGAGAGAAGCGATTGTGACAACCTGTGAATCCAATACCATTGAATCAATGTGCAATGCTTATCGTTCTGTTCTGTAGCGTTCCGGATTATGCCTTGCTGCTGATAGTTGACATTTTTAACACTTTAAANCAATGCTTATCGTTCTGTTCTGTAGCGTTCCGGATTATGCCTTGCTGCTGATAGTTGACATTTTTAACACTTTAAAAGTTGCATGTACAATAATATCCCGACACCGATAAAAAATTTCACCAGACTCTCAGGAGCAAGACTACCCCGAAAAAATCACAGCCTTGACACCTTTAAAAATGTTCATCAGTCTATCAGGAACAAGGTTACCCCGACAAAATCAAAGCCCCGACAGCCCGAAAAAATTAGAATTTATTATGACATTGGTTGGGGGTCGGACTGGTCGAACTCGCTTCGTAGCATGAAAAAAAACATACACATAATCTAACAAAACTAAATTCCTTGCGAATTTCACTACTGTGGTAAATTTTAGACTAAAATATGTTATTCATGTAAACAACATAGTTATCTTGTAAAAGAAAGCTGTTGAATTGACAAAAATAAACATTCGTGGAAAAAAACCGCTCTTAAATCCAAAAATACTTCGTTTAGTAAGTTATGAAAATAAAATAATGTGCAATGATTTGTGATTTCTTTGCAAGCCATAGCAAGTATCTGGCGATTCTAATTTTGCCGAAAACCAGGCAACACTTGTCGGAGGGAAACTGTTAGAGTATTGCAAACACTGAACTAATTTCGGTGGCAGAAATGGTCGGACTGAGACGTCATGTTGAACTGTCTGGACGACCTCGTCGTCTCATTGTAAATCAAGCATNGTGGCAGAAATGGTCGGACTGAGACGTCATGTTGAACTGTCTGGACGACCTCGTCGTCTCATTGTAAATCAAGCATGTTTTTAATTTAAATTCGCACAACCCTAAAATAACCCTTATAGTTTCAAATACAAGCAGTTCTCTACAGAATTTCTTTGATATTTTCTCTGTTGTCCCTATTCCAAGAGCGTAAATATTAATTGGGAAAATACGGTATTTTACGTAACATGATTTTTTAATCTAAAACTCAATGTCTCGATGATATTAAAATTACAGTCTGTAAAGTTACTACATACTGAGATAAAATGAACANGTGGCAGAAATGGTCGGACTGAGACGTCATGTTGAACTGTCTGGACGACCTCGTCGTCTCATTGTAAATCAAGCATATTTTTAATTTAAATTCGCACAACCCTAAAATAACCTTTATAGTTTCAAATACAAGCAGTTCTGTACAGAATTTCTTTGATATTTTCTCTGTTGTCCCTATTCCAAGAGCGTAAATATTAATTGGGAAAATACGGTATTTTACGTAACATGATTTTTANAAATACAAGCAGTTCTCTACAGAATTTCTTTGATATTTTCTCTGTTGTCCCTATTCCAAGAGCGTAAATATTAATTGGGAAAATACGGTATTTTACGTAACATGATTTTTTAATCTAAAACTCAATGTCTCGATGATATTAAAATTACAGTCTGTAAAGTTACTACATACTGAGATAAAATGAACAGTGTATTAAGTTCGCGTATGAATAAATCCCCATAAACTCTAATAAACAAATAACTTTTACGACAGCCAGCTCACGTGCTCTTGGAGAAAACATGTCTTCTCTTTGAACACCAGACTACAATATTCTCAAATGGAGAAACATCTTGTGGCCACTTAGCGCGCACTGGACACTTTACCCGGCTCTTTTCTTAATAATGGTATATGTATTTTTATATTTTTCACAAGGGAATGTTTATGGTAACTAAACTTTTTTTTTAACATACCATATGTTAATGAAGCACGGTAGCATGTAAATAAAGACTGTGTTTGAAGTACCGTCCGCATGGCATATCGACGTGAGAAGCGCTCTAAACTGTTTGTGTACACTGAGAATTTAAAAAGGCTTCTAAAATAGTGTGAACATGCTGCACCATTCTCTTACATTAACCGAGAGGTTCATTCTTCCTTTCTGCAGTTTATAGCAAAGACTGGTCCCAGTGCAACTTTGACCGATGAGTCAGACACCAGTTCGTCCGACCACGCTTCGCAATGTAATAAATCCAGCTGTGAGATGAAACCGAATATAAATGTATCTTTCCTGAAGGAATCAGCATTCAGGGGTCTGTTGGAAACATGTATTGCTCGAAGTCTGACAAACTCCGTCGAACGATGTTTGTTCATTTTTGGCATGTATTAAACAAAATTTAATAAACAAATAGAGGAGGTGGAGAACTATAGTGCAATGAAATATAAAATATAGTTGTAATGTAGCTATAGTAAATATGAACCATGCGATAATTAGCACAAAAAAATGCTTTAAAGATTTTGCATGTACCTGTGTATGTGTATGACATGGAAGTCAGTGTCGACAAAAGCATAAAATGTTATCCCAGGATGAAGGAGAAATGGTATTAAAGTGGTCTGTCTAGACACTCGATTCAGTGGATCATCTGCAGCTGAGAACAAATAGGTTCGGTCCATCTGAAACATAGAAGATATATTGGTATTTTCCTCCTCGATGCAGGTTACGAACTCATATAACATCCACATTTCGTGGTATCACATTTTACATTCAGTTTCCATGAAGCGTATATACACAAGGTATGTGAGGAGCCTATGGATAAGTGACAACTTTGTCTTTGATGAGCCTACAGTTCCGAGAAGTTTATATCTGTTCTGCTGCAACCTCCATCATCGATGTGGTTGGCAACAGTAATATCGTTTCGTATCTATGAACTACATTTCCAATGCCTACGACGAGTACGAATGATCCACTTGCCAACACATCAACAGGATGCAACAGTGCATGCGGTTTCGCCTCCTACGATGCAACACATCTTAATGGCGACATGTGATAGTGGTTGAGGTGAAAAGTAGATCGTCGCAGCAGGTGGCGGGTAACTGGCAAAAATAATATAGAGATGCCAGTCGTGTGTCCAGCAGAAGCAGTGGTGCCGTCGACCAAGGTCAGTACGATGCCATCAACTTATAAAGTTGAGACGTGTTTGACATTTCCGACGCATTCGACCGCAACTTCTGACGAACTCACAGCTAAATTTATTACAGTAGCATCTGTTTCTCCAACTGTACCATCCAGTTCTTTGGCTGTCCTGTCTCCGGCAGAGTTCGGGATGTGTCATCTCCGACAGAGAAAACTCATCGCTGCAGCTACTGCAACAAGGTATTTTCGCATTAACATATCGCACGACAGCATGAAATTCATGGCTGTGTGACGAGCCCCAAAAAACATTGAATATCTGTCTGTGCTTATGGTGAAAGTCGCTGTTCTACCGCAACGATACTTACTGCAAACATCTTAAGGTCATGCAAAGTTAAACTGCAGTCCTCATCTATACTTCGGTGCCAGTTCTGAACGAGGGAGTTCTTACAGCCTCTATCGGCGGTATGATGGACGGTAATTAAGATAATATGGCTCCTTTACCAACACCAACTGCGGCCAATATGAATGACAAAGCTGCCAATTCATTATCAGGTGCAACATATCTTTCCACGAAGGCATCCGCATTTCTGGTTCCTGCTCCTTCCGGNAAGCTGCCAATTCATTATCAGGTGCAACATATCTTTCCACGAAGGCATCCGCATTTCTGGTTCCTGCTCCTTCCGGCGTGATAGCAGCCGAACCATCTGGATCGGCTAGTGTAGACTTCGCCTTCAAACTTACCACACGAGGGCACGAAGTTCATGAGTGCCCAAATACTTAGTTTCGTGTTTAACGAATTAGACCTGAACGTGAAGTGTTTAAGGATTCAGATGTAAATGAATAATGTTTAAGTCTCCCTGTGGTAACATATTTTAATAAATTTAAAAATCCAAAATTTTTAGAANAGATGTAAATGAATAATGTTTAAGTCTCCCTGTGGTAACATATTTTAATAAATTTAAAAATCCAAAATTTTTAGAAATTATTTCATTTTTTAACCCTACATCACTAACACTTTTCTATGTTTCAAAACTGATTTCGTTAAATAACCACTATAATGTAAACATGTTTTAAATTTAGCTCACCACTACGCTTATCGATACAAACATTATCGGAGGTAGAAACTATACTTGCAAGATTAATTTCACGAGCCTTGCCCTAAGAGTTAGCAAATTGTATTCGCATATAACTATAAATATTCGCTTGCTTAGAACACATCTAGCGAAAATGTGGCTAGATGCGTAATTATTTAAAACAAATAGAACAATTCCATTTAACTCGGGCATAAGCCCATCATCTGAATTCATATTCAGATCCATTGAATTAATACGAGTTTTTTAATATGTTTCATTTATAAAGGTTTTTCAAATTGCAAAGAACAATAAATTTACTATACATTTTATACATATAATATTATATTGGGAATAGTTTTTTTTAAAATAATCGTTATTGTGTATTCCCCTGTATGCATTTGTTATAAGTTAATAAAAATACCTATAATTTATGGAAAATTGTAAAACGATATGTGTAATACATAAAAAGGATACTATGTATGAGGAAATATACTGGGATCGGTTTGGATGAGTAGTGTGCCGAATTTATACGTACAGGGGGGTGGGGAATGTGATTGTAGGTGGGGGATAGGTTTTGGGGAGGGGATNTGGGTAGTGGGGGGGGGATGGTGAGTTATTAGAGTATTGATGTTGTAGGGGGTGGGGTTCGGAGTGGTGACTGTGATGGTGGTGCGGTTGGGGTTGTTAATTAATGTTTATATCCTTTTGACTGCTCATTGTGGCTGACGTTTTAACAACTTTTGTGAATATTCAGCAACATTGATGTCACTCAGCCACATTGAGCAGGAATAATTTTTTATCCTTTTTTGGAGGATAAAATGAATTATTTTGGGGAAGAAGTGGGCATTTTCGAAATACTTACGGGTTATTTTTATGGAAAAATGGGTCACTATGACCATCGGCTGTGACGTCAACCAAGATGGGGAACGGTTCCGTACTCAGACTCCAGCCATACATGTCTCAAAGTCGTCATATAAACACAACTTTCGGAGATGTAGGACAAAATTATTTGTTTACGTAAAATTTTAATGATAGATACATAGTGAATCAGATTATTTGACTTTTATTTTCTTAGGTTCTTATTAAACATGGTTTGTCTGTATTTAAGTTAAGGTTCAATTATTGTATTCTGACAAGTTTCAAATTTGTTTTTACTGTGTTTAATACCATATTTAAGGTAAACATCTGTTGTTTTGAAATAATATATTAGCAATGTCTTTTTGAGCAAAATTTGTTTTTTAAAACTTAACGAGATATTTAACATAACAGCAATTTATATAATCACGAATATGTTCGTGATAATCCATAGTGCAAAGTTATGATGAAAACTGTAATACTTTACGCTTTGTATTTTTAATGCCAAAATATCAGCGTAATATGTTCTGTCAGCTTTTAAATTATTTTTTATTTAATAATAAAACATTTTTACCAAAGAATGGGACTTTTATTGTTAACAAGTAACCCAAATAAAACATATGAATATAAATGCTTTCCCTCAAGTGAGCAAAACACAAAATTATTTCAGACACTGTAATGTAGTTAATTTACGTCATATCGAATATTTCACATAAGCCAATCACAACCAGAGTTTTATGGTTTGCATGAACAATAGCAAGAAAAGAAAAAATTTACGAAACTAAAATTATGAAAACGAAAATGAAATATTACATTTCGCAATAAATTTTTTTAAAAATATCTAATACTTAAAAATTGAGTTTTAATTTTGGTGTTGCGTTTATATTCAATTTTCATAAAATTCCACAAGGTATATATTAAAAAACTTTTTTTCCCATAGAAATTGTGGACGCACATTCAAGTTCCCCTGGCAGAGAATTTTACCAACAGAGTTTCAATTATTTATGAATAAGAAAATGGTTCCATATATATTTTCATATATAAATACAAATTATGTGAGCTATCTTTGGTCTTTCTTTGAAACTGATATGTCGCTAGCATTAACTTTTCAAGTTTTTTTTAATTATTTGTTTTTCTCTGAAATAACTTATTATTTAGACCCTTAACTATGGTACATTTCCATTAACCCGCCCGGCGCCGTTTTCACTTAAATTATACATGTACAATTTCTCAGCTTCAAAATGTTATTTTCTTTTTAATTTTTCTTTATCTCCAAAAAATTAACACAATTATTTTCTCATCTTCTCAAATACAAAACACTCAATATAATTCGTTCATCTTCTTATAATAATAATTAAAATATCTTGAAGCACTTATATGAAATATTCTTCTCAATTACTTATTAATATTCTCTTAAAATACTTACTATTTCACAAAAAAACTTTCTTCCTATCATGCCCACGTCCACCGTTGGAGGTGGTGAGAATTGTTCTGAAGAAAATTTAGTTCTGTTTCACATCTACCTTAATTATGTTGTCTCCTGTCCTCCGATTGGCTACCTTCTGACCATGACACATCTCTCCGCATATCAGCAATGGCGAGATGAGAGACAACCAGAATCATTTTATTTAGTACATTTGTTAAATATATATTTAATGCCAACTACCCTCTAAGAAAGAAATAAAAAATAAACAACTATATATCAATACTGAATACTGTCTAGTTACGAATGAATATTACTTACACATGTTCTCTATGTCAATAAACTATTAAAATAACCAAAGATTATACTATTAACTTATATTAAACTGTAGTTCGGAATTATATTAAGTGACAACACAATCAAGCATTCATTAATTATGTATAAAGANAGGCCAAGGTTGGAAAAATGTTACAAATTTGTTACAAACCGAAATTTATCCAGTTGTTAATTTCCTATCATTGCTGCAATATCATTTTAACATTTCACTTCAAATTTCACAATCATTATATATTTACATAGTTATTCAGTTGCACTTTTTATTTTTTTTATTTCGATTTTTTTAATTAAAATTATTTGTTTCTACCAAGTTAATACAGTTTGATTTTTCTTATTTTACTATATACTCCCTGGTGTTCTATCGCCACTCAAATACTAATGCTTACTTATTTTCATTTGGTCGTCTAAGTAAAAAAAATAAAAATTTGTAATCCCAGCTAAACATAGCACTCTACCCACGTTAGTATCAATTTTATCTTTGAATCACGTTTTTTTAATTTCTTGTTACATTTGTAATGATTTCTATTGTTTTTAGTCAGAGATATTTTCATATGTTAAAAAAATGCTACATTTTAGTTATTTTACAACATGTAACCCACATGTCACTCCTCCATGGATACATGTAACTACATTTTGAAACATATTAACTTTTTATTAGAAAATGTTGCATCTTATTTGCATTTGTATTACAAAGATTTACAATATACTAGCTGACCCGGCGGACTTCGTACCGCCTAACAGTCAATGAATGTCGTGTTAACTTTTAGTTTTGCTTTATTTAGGATTTTATTAACGTAAAATAAAATTAATACTGTAAATTTATTAAGTTCAATAGTTTATTAGGATAATATATATAAAGAAAATAAAAAAAATAAAAGTACAAAAATTAAGTATTTCAATGGCCTGTCAGCTGTATTTTGCTACATGGGTTGTACTCGCGTTAATTTTCTTCAATGAAGCACCTTGTGATATACGACATTTTTCGTTTTGCTATCAGGCGCAAGAACAAATAAAGCCGATGGTTTGCCGNTATTAACGTAAAATAAAATTAATACTGTAAATTTATTAAGTTCAATAGTTTATTAGGATAATATATATAAAGAAAAAAAATAAAAATAAAAGTACAAAAATTAAGTATTTCAATGGCCTGTCAGCTGTATTTTGCTACATGGGTTGTACTCGCGTTAATTTTCTTCAATGAAGCACCTTGTGATATACGACATTTTTCGTTTTGCTATCAGGCGCTAGAACAAATAAAGCCGATGGTTTGCCGACGCATGAACATGCTACGTATAATTGACCATGAGAAAAACATGCATTTNAAGAACAAATAAAGCCGATGGTTTGCCGACGCATGAACATGCTACGTATAATTGACCATGAGAAAAACATGCATTTTCTAGATTCAGACCACAATCACTCAAGGATTGGCCTTGAGATTTATTAATCGTCATGGCGAATGTAAGACGAATCGGAAATTGAAGTCATTTAAACTCAAAGAGCATATCGGTTGGGATCATAGGAATCCTCGGAATGAGAACTTCCTTATCTTTGAATTTTCCGTTGAGTATCGTTGCGTGAATCACATTGGTAATCAGTTTTCTTATCACCAAACGCGTTTTATTGCATAGTTTTGGTTGGTTTAGATTTCGAAACATTATTACTACCGAGCCAACCTTCAGTTGTAAATTGTGCAGTAGTAAGCCAGGCACATCCAAATAGTTTAAAATTTATTTGGATAGTTTGTGGCTTCGTCTTCGTTTATTACACAGTCAATAGATTTAAATGAATGCAGATTACAAACGATTTGATTCTGAATTACTATATTCAAGTCATCCACATCTTTGTTCTTAGCGGCCAAATTTGCTCTCTCACTCAATAGTTTATTATTTTTTGTGATTAGCAATGATGTTCGGGAACACTTTCTTGATGAGCTCGTCTTTCGATGACATGAAATTGCAAAAATTCGGAGGAAATGAAATCAATCCACTAGATTCGTCAACAGGAACACGGCCATTACCGATAGTCAGAAATTGCTTGGAGAAATCTGCAGCAGATGGATCATTCAGTAATGAAACTCTCATGTTTGCTGCCAGCTAAAGTTTCTTCACATAGCGCCACAGATTTGATGATTTGAGGCAAGCGTTTATTTCATCGGCAGCAGTCGATCTTGGAATGACTGGCAGTGTTTGGCGGAAGTCGCCAAACAGCAAAATCATTGCTGCTCCAAAACATCTCGAGTCATTGCGCAGATGTTTCAATGTTCTGTCAAGTGCTTCTAATGCACGTTTGTGCGCCATTGAGCATTCTTCCCAGATGATGAGTTTAGATGCTTATTAAACCTTGGCCATTGCGGAGCGTTTCGCAGTGTTACATTTCGGTTGTTCAGTAGTTTAAAGGTTTAACGGCAGTTTAAACGCTGAATGAACCATACGGCATTCTTCTAACAATGTGGCCGCTATTCCAGAAGAAGCAACTGCTACCGCAATGTCGGATCTTGCTCGAACAGTGGCCAAAATCAATGACATGAGGAATGTCTTCCCAGTTCCACCGGGGGCATCCAGGAAAAATAAGCCACCATTTCCCTCATCAATTGCCTTGATTAATGTATCATACACTTTCTTCTGTTGTGGGTTCAACAGGGGCACATTCTTTTGAACTGATTGGTCTAATTCATGTAGATCATACTCACGTTCTCATTATAATTCTCGATTAAATGCGTGATTCATTCCTCGATCTGGCGCTGGCATTCCTAAACTGACTAACAAACTGCCGCACATGAGGTAACACATGTCTTCGATCAAGAGCAAAGCTTGGTTATGCATCTGATAATTCACCTCAAGATCGGGATTTCTTAAACTGACACGAATTATATGTAAAATGTCTTCTGACATGTCATCTTTGTATTTGTTCCACAGGTCACGTGGATTCGATGGGAAGCATGTCGAAATGATGATAGAAAATAATGTGCGTAACTGACTTGGAGTTGCAGAAATAATTGCTTCAGCGATTGTCGTGTCCCAATGATTATCGTTTTCAAGCAAATTGAGGTCTTGACATACAGGACGAAATGATGGGCACACTATACCATTAACAGTTCGTAGTGATTCAAATGATGTTGGCCCACGGACATTCACCAGCAACAACCGCAAATAGAAGCATTCATCATTCTTCGGATGAACTGTGTAAATACGACCAAGAGCATCAGTAGAACGCACATCCGGATGACCAAGAACCGCATCGCCTTGCTTCCGACGTTGAAATTTCTTCGATGAAGCGTTCCAAGTGTAATAATGTGGCATCTCCGAGTCCAGCCATTCTCGAGTTATAAATGGTGTAACTAACCCGACTTTGTTTTATATATATAGACTTTAACTTAAAACTTTATTTCTGATCTTATTGCTTTATTTACTTTTTCTTAAAATAAGCTTATTACCGTTATGAAATTTTTCTTTATAAATATTTATGTATCAAAACCATTAATTTTTCTTTCATACCAAAACTATATATAACTCTTTTCTTATCCGAATTTGTCTGGTCTAACTTCATCAATTTTCTTTCTCTTCTTCGTACCTCCTGCCTTTCTCAATTTTTGACCTATTTTTATTTCTTTCTTCCTCACTACTTTCCTCATACAATATTTAAATTTGTCTGTTTCCCCACTGCCTTAATCTTACCAATTTTTTCCTTTTCTTTTCATCAAATATTTATTTGCTTTTGTGCCCCAGCGCCCTTGCGAAATGTTTGGATATACTGTTTACTTAACACTCCTTATAATCTTTTCTATCTTTTATTTTTCCCCTTGCCCTTCTTACCTAGTGTGTATCTTTCATATTTGTTAATCCCATTTCGTTACATCTTACTCAACTTCTGCATGTTTGTGTTTCATCCAAACCCCCAATGATCTTCTCTTTACTTTCTTCAATTAAGTTCAACATTACTTTTCCTTCTTTCTTGTCTTGTATGATCTCCCCCCATTGTTCTTCACAAAATTCGTCCCCAATTCCATTTCAAAATAAATATTCTCCTTTATACCCAAAATCACTTCAACCTTTCGTGTAACACAACTTTGTTTACTCATTACCACATCTAATGATATAGAACCGGTTTTATACACTTCATCACCTTTAGATTTCTCTTCCCAATCTCGTTCATTGTCTTTAACCTCATTCCGTTCGCAATTTCTATGTAATTTTAATGTTCTTTCCGTTCCATATGATTTTGTTCATAACTTTTAAAAATGTTTTCAAAATTATTAAATATATCAGTTTGTTGTACTCTAACAGATTGTATTTTTTCTGCATAACCTCACTACCCTTTGTATTTCGTCAATATTTGCTATTTATTTTTGCATAACCCCACTAACCGTTTTCATTTCCTTTTTCTATAACCTCACGATTGGTTTGCATTTTTTCCTGTATGGTTTTGCTACACACTTTAATCGTTTCTATTTTATTTCGCATGGCTTCGATTTATTCTAAGATTTTTANCCCTGTATGGTTTTGCTACACACTTTAATCGTTTCTATTTTATTTCGCATGGCTTCGATTTATTCTAAGATTTTTATTTTTTCCTGCATGACTTCAAGCTATGAAAATATTAGCCCTAATGTTTCTCCATACTAAGTGCTTGACTTCCTACTTTTGCCTCAGAATATAAAGTGTCTTCAAATTCTAAAAATTCTAATTTTTCCCCGTCACTAATTTTTTTTACCCGAAATTCCAACTATTTTTTTTGCTATATGTTCTTACAAAAGTTTTCTTCGAAACCTGCAAAGCAAAAACAAAATTCTTCTCTCTCTTCTGTAGTTGCGTCTCTCGGAAACATTATCCCCCGATGTCCTTTGGCAAGGAGACTACTTACTACGTCTGCTTACATACTTTAGATGTTCTCAGCATACCTCGGGCACCGAATCTCTTCCCTCCCGACGTCTCGACTTGTCGCAGAAAATTCTTTCTCGAGCGTAACTCTTCCCTTTGCCGAAATTCGTAGTTACTGATGTTCTAGAAGTTCGTATTTCAGCTTCAAAAGTTCCAGATGGTCACGAAGTTCTTATTAAGACACACACTGGGTCGCCAGTTTTAACATTTCAGACATTTCACAAATTACTATTAACACGCTGGGCACCGTTGTCAAATACATTTGATATGTAAAATTGATCAGCTTGAAAACATTTTTTAAACAAATATTATGACACATCTCTTCGCCAATCGGTAATGGCGAGACGAGACACAACCAGGATAATTAATTTAATAATTTTGTTTAATATACATTAAATGCCGACTACCCTCTAGGAAAAAGAACTAACTAAATAATACTACTGAATACTGTGTACAAACAAATGCAAATTTCTTACACATGATCTCTATGTAAATAACCTATTAAAATAACCGAGTATTTTTTTATTAAATCATGTAATATAGCGTAGTTTAGAATAATATTAAATTAAGTGATAACATAAGGATGCATTATTTAATTATCTATAGTGAAAATGTATATGTTCAACGGCAAACATAACACCGAACATCTTCAATGTTACAACTAAAAACGAACGTAGAGATTACTGAAAGATAACCCTCCCCATAAAAACCACTTATATATACACACTCTCCACGTAAAGCTTTAACAAACACTTTGTACTTACTTATCAAAGTTCGTCCCCCCCCCCCNNNNCAAAAAAAAGATTTGTTACATAAGTTCTGATGTCCAAAATTTTTAAATATGAACCAACCCGAATACAGAGATATATGTGTTTTAGCCGAAAATTCTCTTGAACATATTTTTATAAACGGATATACTAAGCACAGACCATAACTGACAGCATGTAAAAAAAGCTACAAATTAAATTTATTTATTGTTTTGTTAACCAAGTTTTGTTCTAAAAGAAATATTTGTTTCAGTAGAGTCCGATATTTTCTCAAACAACATAAAATAACATAAAGTGTTATAACTTTTAACATAAACACTAAAATAATGGAAAATATGGAAATTTATTACTGTTATTCGTAGTATATATTCCTCAGGTATTCCGTATATGTATTTTAAGATAGTGTTCAATATGACGTACTCAATAGGATACATCTGATTTCAAAAATATTGTGACAATGAAAGGAGGTTGAATGAATTATTTAATGATCGCTTTGTACCAAAGNATACATCTGATTTCAAAAATATTGTGACAATGAAAGGAGGTTGAATGAATTATTTAATGATCGCTTTGTACCAAAGAAATATTAGAGTCAAAAATCTTAGTAAGAGGGAAATGAAATGTCATCTTTATGTTCGGAATACTTCACTACTGAAAAATGAAGAATATTATCGTATCAGTCAGAGATATCATATATGCTACGTTTTTTTCTTAATATAGAAACTGCTTAGATAATGTGATTATTGTAAATGTTCTATACATAACGGGAATCTTCCAACAGCTTTGAAATATATGCAATAAACCATTTTTTTTTATCATATTTTAAATACAAGCATGCGCAGGAGCTGTAGAAAGGGAAATTCGAAGTTTGAAACATTGTTNATACATCTGATTTCAAAAATATTGTGACAATGAAAGGAGGTTGAATGAATTATTTAATGATCGCTTTGTACCAAAGCAATATTAGACTCAAAAATCTTAGTAAGAGGGAAATGAAATGTCATCTTTATGTTCGGAATACTTCACTACTGAAAAATGAAGAATATTATCGTATCAGTCAGAGATATCATAGTATGCTACGTTTTTTTCTTAATATAGAAACTGCTTAGATAATGTGATTATTGTAAATGTTCTATACATAACGGGAATCTTCCAACAGCTTTGAAATATATGCAATAAACCGTTTTTTTTATCATATTTTAAATACAAGCATGCGCAGGAGCTGTAGAAAGGGAAATTCGAAGTTTGAAACATTGTTATAAAATCTCGGTACATTAACGATATACGTGTGAGGTATTTTGTTTGTTCACATATTGCTTTTGCTTGTTTATTGTATGAGTGTGGTAGACAAAGAATGTTTATATTAATTACTGTAGTGTCTTTGCTGTCTCTATATATTTCTAATATGTTATCAATATGAGTGAGATACATTCTGTCTTTTACGTTATAATGAAAGTATATTTACCGCCACGTTTGCAGAGTGTTTGCGATATGTTAACATTATCTTATGCATGTTTGCGATATGAGTAGTATGTTTGAAGAATACCTTCGATTGCTGCATGGTATGTTCGCAGTAAACGCCGTATGTTTGCGGCACGCGTGATGACGTTTGCGGCACGTTTGCCACTAGTGAAACGTTTTTATGATGTATCTGGGGTTTGTTTACTGAATGAGTATTTGTTTTCTTTTTTTGTATTTTTGCTTGGCGGAAGGCTTGGAAAACTGTTTTTTTTTTTTTTGCTTGGAGGAATTGCTGAGGTAGCAAAGGGAATTATATAAAAGCTTTGAACATGAGCCCCATTTGAATCTTAGTCTTGTAAACTTACAGTAATGTTTCCTAGCTGGGATTATTAAAAATTTTAATTAAAGATGAAACCATATAACATTTTTAAATTCTTAATTTTTGGTAAATAAAAAAAAAACCTATTTTACTAACAGTAATTAATTAAAATTTTGTGTACAACAAAAACGAAAATTCTTAGCAGCAAATCTTAGAATCTACTAAAGTGAAATGTAAAATATTCGTTTTAATTTAAGACCTGCAAACGTGCACATCCAATTTTTACCAGTCATTTAGTTTTCTCATAAAATGTTATTTCACTTATGCTGTTCAAATTACTGTTTTAAACCTTTTTTAAGAACAATTAGAAATTTTCTTGTTGGCCAATGGCTGGGTTGCTTTATATTCCTATTAGACCAAAGAAAAGTACAAAGAAAATGTTTCAGCAGAGTGGTTGTGAACAGAAATGCTGAGCGGTGTGTTTCGATGGTAATTTAAGAAAAGAATTTAAATATTTATTAATTAAAATGAATGTGCAAAATTTTTTTGTTTTCATAAAATAAAATATAAATACTGGAGTATGTTCTCATTGTAAATAAGAAATGAGAATAGTGGTAGTAAAAATATTAACGAAACAATGCAGTTAACACGAAAAGAGAAACTTATAAATTTTTTGAGCTACAAATTTAGTATGTACACAAATATACGATTATATATTCACTGGACACCGAAGGCTGACCAAATTCATGCATCAGTGGTCACCATGCTCAACTATACAGTCTGTGGGTCTTGATGACAGGAACAGACCAAGTTCTACGTTCGAATGCCTGCCCACGCCGTATAATTAATTCTCCCCTTAAGTCACCGTACGAGATGTTCACATCCCGCAGGGAAAGGCAGAAGAAGAAAAATAACGGGAGGGATGCAAAGGACGCGGATCTCATTTTCATGCTTGCTAGTTTCTGCGGGTGGGATTTTAAATTAGGTTTAGAAACTTAGCTACAGTAGGACTACAGTGGGTAAGTAAAAAGAATGAAGGTAATCTCAGGTTACTCGAGCTGCCACAATCTTCAAGTCTACTGTGAATCTCTTTAAATCACCTGAACGAATGATCACACCAAAGTGTGAGATTATAATTATTGAGGTCACTGATTTGAATTTTGCTGCGACGTGCATAATTCTTGTAAAGCCACATCACTTAAATTTTTTCTTTAAATTTTACGAAAGCGTTTTTTTATAAAAAAAAATATTTTTTGCAAAAGATTTAGATATTTTTAAAATGTGGGCGCAAAGAAAATTTTTATATCTATGTGTGTGTATACATTTACATATATATGTTTATTTATAATTAAATATGTTCATGTATTTGAATATTAACTAAATAGACGTAAACTACAAAAAAAATAAAAAAAAATTAAAATCTCAAATACCAAATACAATACTATTCCATATGCCGATATACTAAATATGTTTAAAACTATTTCTAAACAGTGCAAGAAAATATGAAAGAATTTGTAACATTTCTTCAAGATAAATTATTTATATCAGCACATTTATAAAATCATATTTTACAATTATTGTGAATGTTGAAAGCATTCGTGAAAAATAAACGCGTTAATATTTTCTATCGGGAGCTTTCTCATGAACATGTATATTAATATTTTTATTTTGTCGTGAATAATTTTAATTTTTTTACGAAAATTTTAAAAATGATTTCCTAATTTTGTATACTGAAATAACTCACACAAGTTTTATTAAATACCTATGTGCATGGAAGTATTATAAGTTACAAGCCTTTGTGGGCGTAGGATATAAAGCAACAATTTATGATATCCTCTCTTATTTCATAAATGTAAATTATTACAGTTTAAAAAAAAAATATTTTTTCAATTGCCTTTTGTCGAAAACAAGCGATTTTCAACACGTTTTTTTTTTAAATTACCGTACTTCTTTATGAAGAGGACGGAAATCAATTTTGCAGGTGCGATATAAAATAGATCCAAATCGCTAGTTGGAATTGTGCTCTAAGTGAGGCTAAAGAATTCATAACGAGCAGCAAGCACCAAGTTTGCGAGTTACGACAAAGTGTATGAGTTTATGCGCGTCGTGCTGATTTGTGTAACTGCATTGGTCGACCAGTCGATAATATGGGATGAGTAATGTGTGTTTCGTGTTACCTTGCCAACGGTAACCCATGCTCGGAATATGAGGCATAGAAATTTCGAATAATTTGGCGTCACTGATGGTACCACTGTTTAGGCTGAAAAAGTACGGAGCTGTGTGACGTCAAGGTTTTCATCACTGGTTGTTGTTTTTTTTATATATTGCTGCAGTCAGCTGCCATTGTCGAAACAGGCATGTTTCGTAAGTGACTAAGGTTAACCGTAGAGCAAAGAAGACTCAGAAAATATTGTATATGAAATGTCATTAAAAATTGTGAAGAGATTGTCTGTCGGAATAACTCCAGGAATCTAATTAGATTTTTTGTGAATGGAGATGCTCGATATTACGAATATGCTCGGTGAAACGGAAATGCAGGAAACTACCTGCAATTTATGTGAAATGATTTATCAAAATACTGTTTGAATAAGTTGAAAATATTATTCTTATTGTCAACATAATATTATTAAGCTGTGCTGAGTGTATCATACCTTTATAAATTATTGCTCGGTATTACCAAAAATTTTTAGAGTAGATAATTATGAAACTGAATTCGGACTTTGATTGGATCACCATTGCCTAGAATGACTACGAAATTAGTAACCAAATAAACTAAGAACACAATATATGGATGAGGAACACAAAGGCAATAAAAGTGAGATAATATAAATAAACACTTATGGTAAAAGAGACAACGATCCATTTAGACAAGCACCGAAACAGAAACAAGAGAATACAGCACTATTATGATAACACGAATGCAGCAAAAATCACAAGTGGAACAGACATGGCAGTCAGTCACAATAAACAAACATATGAAAAGGTTAATAAATTAAATTGATAAATTTATAAACTGTTCCAAAAAATTATGATCCAGTCGGACAACGAACAACACAAAACACCATCAACAGGACAAGTTTAAAAACACAAATGGCTTAATAAACAGTAACAAGTTCAAACAGTCACGACATTTCTGTAGCTGCGATGTGCTCTCTTTTACAGGCGATAAATAATGCGACAATGCAGTTAAACAGGCAAGACATCAACGAACGTTCTCGTTCAATGTCTGAGTAGGAATACTCGGCTACTGTTTAATTGAACCACATTTTATACCACGGAGGCTAAACGGCAAACGGTAACTGCGCTTTCTGCGGGACGATCTTCCAACGTTTCTGGACGATGTACCATTGCAGCAACGCCAGCGGGTGTGGTTTATGCACGATGGTGCACCAGCACATTTCATTCTAAGTGTAAGACGATATCTAACAAACGCTATGGTGACCAGTGGCTACGTAGAGGAGGACATGTACCGTGGCCTACTAGACCACTGGATTTAAATCCGTAGTATTTATGTATATGGGGCTATGCCAAAGGTCTAGTTTACAATACGGCAGACATTGCCACACCTGAAGAATTGAACCAAAGGATTGTACAGGCTTTCCAGCAAATAAAGATTGACTAGAGAGGCGCATTCAATTGCATGGTCAGCATTTTGAGCACCTAGGCGTACTGTAAACGTCTTCAGTTAACATGTTCAAACACTACTGTAACTTGTGTATCCACAGACGTCACTGTTGTTCAAACCAAACCGTTGCACATTTCTGTGGTGCCGAAGCCACAATTATGATTTGTTCTTTCTCATGTTTCATACATTAAATCAAAGTGGCACTGTTTCCGTTGGCATTCGTACTTAGTATTCAGCGAGCTCTAACCAGTAAAAAACTGCCATTATCTCGTAAATGGTTAATTTCGAGACCCATTATTACTGGACCTGTTTTGCTTCTCGGCATTTGTACGTATCATACTTAAATTTTTGACCATCACTTCTGAAACATCTTTATTTATTGAACTGAAAGAATAAAGGCAGTTCACATATAATAAAACCAAAATTTTTCAAAACGTTTTCCTTTTAAATTAAAAACAACATAGGTATAAAAATTTAATATAAACCCAAATAATTGTATTAAGGTGAAAGGAGAATCTTCTGGTGTGAATTTGGAGTCACAAATTATCTGGATGTAAATCAATGTAGACTAACCTTTCCCAGGACGCCGATGGTCGATGGGACTCCCGCCTATCTGTTCCTATGTCTCTGTGTAGTAAATTATGAAAAAGAGAACTGAGATCATGGGTTCATTATGTGAAGCCAAAGTAATTTAATTGGGACTTTAAGCCTCATCTTTGAACTATAGCAGATTGATAAACTCAGGCGGCCGACATGGTCTATGGCGTGAATTTAACCTTCGGGAGACATTGGAAGTAACTGGAAGCCAAAACAAAATAAACGAATATTCACAAAATATATTTAAAAAAAATTTTCAAAACAATTTCAAATATTAAATTTTAAAATAACATTATATTAAAAAAAATTGAATACCTACAAATAAACGAAATTATTTGAATAATTCATAAAATTTGAGAATTTAATTTAAAAAAAAAACATGTAAATATGAGTCAATAAATTTAGACTCGTACTTTGAGGTATTGGGGTGGACTCCTATCGAATGCAGGACTTTCCCAACGAAACAACTTGTCGCTAATAGTAGCATGGCAAATTGGCAATTGATGTGTTGGCTAGCTTCAAATCACTCATTCTTCTTCCCTCCCCATCATTATTAATTACCAATTCCCCAGTGGTTTGACACCCAATGACGCGTGACGCCTTTCTCTTTACTCATTAATGGATATGACGTAAGAATTACTTATCGCGTGCATGTTAGTTGCGTCAGTCAGCTCGGGGCCATGTTGCACCGAGTTGCCTCCCTCTTAAATCGCCATATTGGATATGGTATACAGTTACACTTACTTTAAAGCATGTAATTATATATTCAATTCGAAAAAAATTTCGTAAGTAAATAATAAAATCGTACTTATAGTACGATGGAATAATAAAATATTCTATTTAATTATATGCCATTAAGATAAAAGCTAAAATAATTTCACACGCGTTGTTAATACGAAATAAAACCAAAAATTTAAATAAAATTCCTTATAAATAACATTTTTGAGTATGTACCTATTACTAAAATTAATTTATTCTAACGTAAAATAAAATTATCTTTATTGAAATTAATAATTTTACTTCGCCGTTAGGTTGTTCGGAAAATGAGTTTTTTTTCCACATGCGTAGAATTTATGAATATTTAAATGCTGTTGTTTTCTAATTACTTTAAGCATTACCATATACTAGGTTTCTCTGGAAACTGCTTTTGCAATAAGGCAACGACCAAGAGAAGGGTATTTTTTTCTAACTCATGCCAGCAAATCATTAAAAGTTCTTCCTTCTTGATGGGATACTGGGGAAGAAGTTTGGTAGACGAACTGCAGTAAGGCAACAGGGCGAAAGTTATAAAAAGCAGCCATGCGAAAAAAAATTAATGGCAAATTCTAACGCTTGTCTGCTGTTATCACGAAAAAGCTGGCAACACAATTTGAAACACATGATCAAATGAAAATCATTGGCCTGAGTTTTGTAGATGATAATTGTTAACTGCATATAAAAATCCCAAACACTATCACCCTTTCTGGAAACAATTTACTATTATTACATATGGAGGCCTATATAATTAACTACCCTAGTTTAAAGCGGTGCCATAGATGCTGGAATATTATATATGTCTTATCAATTATGCGTATGCAATTTTTAAATGTAAAGTACTTTTTTTTTTCATTTGATTAGGCATCCCGCGTAAAGGTTGTCTGATAAGAACGTTGATATATGAATTAAAATCCTGTGCGTTGTGTTCAAAAATATTAGATTTATTATTAAGGATCACATTATGTGTGTTCACACGCTGCTTTAATGTCCCTGAAATATCGAAATATTTGTTAAAACCCCGCAATATCGAACGTATATTGAAAAAGCAATGCAGTAATACTGAAATCATTACTAGTTTCCTTATTATTCACACAACATTGGTTAAAAATTGTGATACTTAGTATTTTATCGGAATCAATCGAAGTGACGTAATTATTAAATCTTACCCTAAATTATTTATTCTAAAACCTTCATATAAAGATAAATATACAAATAAAGTACAATTATTGTTCATTAAAAGTAANATAAATTATTTATTCTAAAACCTTCATATAAAGATAAATATACAAATAAAGTACAATTATTGTTCATTAAAAGTAACGACTTCTCATCTTTATCACGCGTTTTTAAATTCAAAAAGGCACTACTATGAAATGAGAGGTATGCGCGTTATCAAACCTTATTCTGTCGTGCAAGTCCAGTGAAGATTGTGGCTTGGATTACATCTTTTCGACAAAAATTCAGTTGGAGACTCGTGATATTGCAGCCTTTTGGCGGTAACATTAATGGAGCCCTAAACTTAAGGAAAAGCTTGTGTGTTAATAAGGCAGAAGGATAAATGCTGTTGTTGAACTCTTTGGGGTAATGGACTGCTAAATTCAAGTTTTCAACAATATTATCAGATTTGTACTCATTAAACTCCTTCAAACAAATTAAGAAAATTATGCTAATGCTTTATAACATTGTTATATTTTTTAGGTTGCTCAATTATAGTAACATTGTCTTCTATTTCAATTTTCAACTCCTTGTCGATTAACTTCCATACTGCGGAGTAAAGATAGTATAAAGTGATTTTAGTCTTCTAAGCATTTCTTGCTACAAAGCTAACGTGGACACCCCCTAAATTTCCGGAAGGTTTGCAGATTACAAAATACGGTCTTCGCTAAATGAAACTACGTACGGAGGCAAGTAATTTACCGCAAAGTGAGTATTCGTAACACGTGTATGGACAGAAATAACTAAATCACATATGATTTTTCCCCTGGAAACNTTACCGCAAAGTGAGTATTCGTAACACGTGTATGGACAGAAATAACTAAATCACATATGATTTTTCCCCTGGAAACTTACATTTATTTCAACGGCATCTGAAAGTACGTGCAAAGAGGAATTCAGTGATATAGCAAATGCAATGGAAAGTAANATACATTTATTTCAACGGCATCTGAAAGTACGTGCAAAGAGGAATTCAGTGATATAGCAAATACAATGGAAAGTAACACAGAAACGCTAAGAAATAATGTGTATATATGATTAAGGTAAGTGGGCTGGTAGCATGGGGCAGTGGACCTGTACTCACATCTGTAAGCAAGCAAAACGCGCAGTGACTTATCCTGGCGGGACCGNATGGGGCAGTGGACCTGTACTCACATCTGTAAGCAAGCAAAACGCGCAGTGACTTATCCTGGCGGGACCGCTTCCTTATGGCAGCGCAGCACTTACTTTAATGGGGCAAGGGGCACGGATACGATATTGGACAAAGGAGAGCACCAAAGCGGAGGAAAGAAGGGAAATGTGAGTGCAAGCGTGATATCAATACACTACATGTTATTTAGATACGAACGTTATTCAGGAGATTGGTTTCCTAGTCATTTACTGTATGGAGTAACGAGAACTCACAGATACACAACAAAAATAGAACAAACAAACCCAAGGAGAAATGCATTAGCATCCGCTTACATAGTACAAAAGAGCACAATTATAGTTAAAATGCTTAAAATTATATCGTTTCACAGAATTTGCTCTATGTGTTTACCATCGATTGCAATACACATCTGTAAACACACAAGTAGCGAGCGACGAACGGCCTGAAGTGTTTCCGCCGTAATGCCTCTGCAAGCTGTTACAATGCGTTCCTGCATATCTTCTGGCGTCTTAGAAACCATATTGTACACCCTATATTTCAGTGTTCCCCATAGGAAAAAATCGAGAGTTGTGAGATCAGGGGAGCGAGCTGGCCATCATACAATACCACCATACCCTAACAACCGGTTTTAAAACGTTTCAGTTAACATTTGCCTCGCCACCAAAACAAAATGCGCAAGACAACCTTCATGCTGAAACCACATATCACGACGTAAGTCGAGCAGTATGTCTTCCAGAAAAGCCGGTAATGTCTCTCTGAGGAAATGGGCCTGGGGTACAGTCCAGCCCGTCTTTGTCTCTTGAATGGAGTATGGCCCTATGGCATGTTATCCAACGATTCAACACCACACTTTCACTTTCCAATGTCGCTGGTGCTCCACATGTCGGACACAACGCCATTCTCCGTCGACCAGTAGTGCATATTTCGTTAATTTACGAGCCCATAGTTTATGATGGTCACTCGATTCGTAAATATGTTATTCAGAAAATTGCGGTCATTCCTTACAGACATCAGAACAAACCTACAAAACTGAACACGCTGCTGGAAATCACCTTTATGTACACCTGATGAAGAACCACGTGATATGGATGGAATCACCATTGCCGCAGAATCCGTAACACACTTATTTTACTTATTCCTAAGAACCTGGTAAGTTCTAGCGTATTCGTGTGGGGTTTGCATCGGCACATGCAAACACGTCGTGTTGATGCGTCTCGCCCATAGCAGTCTCTCGCCGCACTCGTGTTGTAGAATTCCAATCACCTCGTGACAAGAGACGTGTGCATATTCGTCGTATCGTTTGCCGTGAGATGGGCGTCCGATTAGGATAACTTTCCCCCCCCTACATTTGAACTGCTTGCTTGGCATTTCTGCCACACTCACTGTAGACAAGCATAGTGTCCAGTTTTTTCTCATTCGTGAACTGCGTACGTAAAGCCACACACTGCAATACCACTTACCATAACAGATAACGGGGACTAGTGCTGCGCTGTTATTAGGCAACGGTCCCGCCAGGATGAGTCACGGCGCATGTTGCTCGCTTAAAGCTGTGAGTACAGATAACTACTACCCCATGCCCCATGCTACCAGCCTTAAGCTACCAGCCCACCTATCTTAATCATATTTACACATTATTCCTTGCCCTTTTCTGTATTTATTTCCATTTCATATGCTATATCACTGAATTCGTTTGTGCACGAACCTTCAGATGCCGATGAAGTAAATTTATGTTTTCAGGGGAAAAATCATATGTGGTTTAATAATATCTGCCTATAAACGTTATACGAATTGACATTTTGCGACAAATTACTTGCCCCCGTAAGTAAATTAAATTAACGGAAACATTATTTCGTGATCTGCAACCGTTTCGGACATTTTAGGGGGTGTCCATGTTAGGCGGACCATTCTGTATATTCAATTAACTTTACATATTATTGTAGTGAAATTAATGATAAGGTTTGTTGAAAAACATACAGTTAAAACAGCAAAGCCGTCAGTTCTCTAAGTTATGATTTTGTTAGTTATCTAAGTTATGATTTTGTCAGTTCTCTAAGTGATTCACTATTTTATAGTTGAGTCAGCTCTGTTTCCAAGAAACCTCTTAAATGTTTAAACGCAAAGATGTTTACTGTGTATCTGGAAGGGTTCTCTATACCAACTCACACTTAATCAAAAATAACGTGTAAAATTATTAACCGTGGTATAAAATGTGATATAAACACGTTAAGAGAACTTCGTAAGGAAAATAGCATAGCGTGATGTATTTTACTTACTTAAATCATTGATGCTGCTCAGTTCTGGTTACTATTTACCTGTGATTGTAAAATAAATAAAATTTATTAATTTTTGTCACAAACAGATATAATTTCCGTTGTAAATGTTTCGTTTCGGAATTGAGCGGAATCTTTGTGTGCGTTTAAAACGAAAATAATAGGTACTAGACAGTTGCAACAAGCGGATCTTTTTTTTCGTAGGTCATACTGCTCTACAAACCAGCATCAAACGTTCATAATTCACACCGGTAACGGAGTTGCTTGCAATAAGAGTGTGGTCACCCCTTTTTATTTTCATATTAGTGTGTGTTATTAATGTAAGTTTGCACTTGGGTTTAAGATCCCGATAACATAAAACAATGTTCCGCGAATGATATTTTCATCTCACCTGGTTTCCGATAGTTCGCCAAAACACATTTAAAAATCAAAATTTTCGACGAAGTATTTTACGCTTAATATTTTGTTTGGATACAAAGCGTCCTCTGTATTAGATAACTAATTTTGCATAACGAATAACTCCACGAAGATTGTTGGTTGAATTAAGCCCCATAATATATATATATATAATTTGTATGATGTTTAGATATGTATCGTTATGGAAAATTTCACAGCTAGTAATAAAAGAAAATAAATCCAATATTCTATTANTACCGAGCGTTACACTTTTTCATAAGTGACTCCCAGCCGCAACCTAATTTAAGACGTTGTCACGTCAAAAGAAAATAAATCCAATATTCTATTGACCATGTTTAAAATACATATCAGCCGTAACAATACGAGTAGTGTGGTTGAACAATGCCGACCGACCTGCCTTGTGACTGGCGCTTCCCGCTACCAATCAAGGGGAAGCACACGAGGCACTGCTCCCTGATGTTTCGGTGAACAACAAAATAAATGGCTATCACCCAACGGGGACTAGCGTTGGGGAGATTAATTAACCGCGTTTGCCCGAAAATGTAACGAATCACGAGGAAAAGAAGTGAGAGGTGTTATTTATTCTCTCCATGGGCCGTAACGAACTGTATTGGAACGAACAGTGACACAGTCTCTTGGATGGCTGCAGCTAGCTCGGCCAACATTTTTATCGTATTGATCTTTGGCGTACCTACACCGAGTCAGAAACGTGCCGCAAACCACCAGATACTTGCAAAAATGAGTAAGTCACCTAAAAGTATTATTCCGAAAGGTATATTCAAAATCGTTTATTGAGAATATCATATAAAAAATATACGTTTTTAATTTTACTACGTTTTTTTTTTAATTACTGAAAGTAATTTAGACACTTGATTACAAGCTTATTCTCTAAAACTGTCGCTTAAACAATATCCGAAAGAAGAATATATGTTACTAAGTGACCATAAAATTGCAATTTCGCTCTATATAACAATTAGCTGTTTTTAGAAACAAAAATTAATTAATACTGCTAAGCACGCTCAAATGTTCAGAGTTTACAATTTGAATTGGAATTATAGTGTAGAAAATAAAACTGGTGTTTACATGTATATTTATATATACCATTACAGCCATAATAAATTAGTCATTAAAAATAAAATATTATAGATTTATAAATAAAATTAATATATTTGTCAAAATATTGGGTAAAATTTACAAAGTTTTAAATTCCAGTAAATACTACAAAGGGCGAGCAAAACTTCAATCCATACTCTTTACTGAACTATCTGGTCAATCTAATTCTAATTAAATTCTTTAACAAATATATGTAGTACGGTGAATATTCTTTCATATTTCAGAAAACAAAAAAAAATTATTTATTCATTTTTATTACATTTGGCAAATTTGTACACTGATATTCAATTCATATTAACATGTGGATTTTATTTTAGTAGCTACCGAACGCATTATCACAACATTCAAATGTCTTGGTTTAAACCACCTGTTTCGCAAACGTAACAATATTCATCTTCTTTTGCATGATAGCTACCGTTATAAATTTTAATGTGAACAAGCTTTACAAAATGTTTGCAAAACTGTGTTAGGCTATGTTTTGAATTCGGCTCATAATCAGCACATATTTAATAGCAAGGTTCACCTCGCCCGTCAGAAAAAGCGCCATATTTTAAACTAAACAATTAAGACACTCAACATGTTTTCAAAAAAAATTATGTTGATATCGAACCGTTTTGGGTGTTGGGCATATCATGCCAAAGAAGAAGTTATTTATGTAAATAATAAGCTTACATTTACTCCTCACGAGAGAAAATAATATTTAATGAAGTTCTTAAAACCTTATCTGGTAGGTAGGACTTGACGTTTCGTGGACAAAACAATATTATTAGATATGGAACCATGAACATGTGCAACAGTAGTAACACAATTACAAATACACACGTACCTTACCCGGGACTCGAACTCATAAAATCTCGTATCATAAGCTAACGTGCAAACAACTGCAATACAAAGGTAGGATTCGGAGCACCAAATCTAGATGTAATTAGTACAGTGTTAAGCATGATGTTTACTAACCTGTAATAATTGCACGGCCTTCATTTTAAAAATAAGTATCGGTCTCACTTAAAATACGAAAATTAACATGGCCTACTGTAGAATAACTTCTTCACCAAGTAAGGTAGAAATCGATTTATCGTTTACCGAGATATGAAATAAATTAATTTTTTTATGCAGGCTATCTTTCAAAATTACTGATGAATGAGGTTCTTTAAAGACGTATTAAAAGGTTGTAATAGTTAGTGGCAACATATAAAATTAAGTTGGTGTTCATTGTATGGCTTCGACAATATAGCATAATTAAATAAAATTGTACATGTCTACCATTTTGAAAACAAGTATCTCGCCCATTTAAAACCCACTAAGTAATATACCATGACATGCTGCAGTACTACTTGTCTACTAAATTTGTTATGAATATGTCATTTGTTTCCAGAGATAGGACAGACAAAACTTCATATATTAATGAGGCGAAAAAAATGGCGAACAATACAGCTTCCGGGTAGACATTTCATTGTTGTAAATATATATATATAGCCAGCATACAAAGTAATTTTGGAATTGATTGCATGGTTCGGTGATTTGGAATACAAAGATAAAAAAATGTATAGTCGCCATTTTGAAAAACTTATTTGTAAAATTTAGTAGCAATCGGTCAAATGTTTCTCGAGGTATAACATGAAAACTCTTTTTATTTGTGAGGAACTGTGGTGCAAAATGGCGGGCAAAAGTGGTAATGTGTTGGCATGTATTATGCTTCTGAATAAATAGTTTCAGCATACAAAATTTTGACAAAATTGGTTGAAAAGTATGATAGCTACACAAAATAAATCTAAAATATTTGTAAGGCTGCTTTTTGGGGAAAAAGTGCATAATAAGATAGGCCTACCATAGTGTTAATTACGTCCCACATTTGGAGAGAATCGTCTGAAAAGTTTAAGGTATTAAGAAAAATATTTTTCCTAGGTATGCTATATTCCACAATGGTGGGTGAACAATAATATCTACCTTATAAATTAATGCTTACATGATGTTCTGTCAACATTCAAAATTGGAATTAACTCGGTTGAATGGTTCTCGAGATTTAACATAGAACTATAAATATTCTTAAATGGCAGACATTTTGAAAGTAAGCACCGTGTGTGGTCGAAAAATATAAAAGTCTGATGTCCTTACTGATTAATATATTACTACCGAGTTTGGTGAAAATAGGTTCACTCGTTTAAAGTTTTTTAGGAGTCACACAAACACACCTACACACACATACATATTTTATACGGAAATATCTGATTCTGGAATAACTTGCTCAATGAAGACAGTGACGTTTATAGATCCGTAGCTGCTCCATTGGCCTCCTCCACAAAATATCAAAATGCAAGTCTCTTGTGAGGAGTTGTCAAGCGGCGACCTCCAAAACAGGGAAATTTCTCAAACAGAGGAGCTTCTCCTACAACCCCAAAGAGAAGAGAAGCGAACTGACAGGTGTCAGTAACATTTCTGGATGGCAATTCCGGATGGTGACTCAGTTTTAGATTCAATGAATACACTGAATTGGTATTTAGTGCTTTCTGCATTTCCACTCTAAACTTGTTAACACAGACTGGACATCATTTTTTTAGGTTTGGACTAATGTAAAGACGGGCTCATTCTAACAGTCTCTGGGCCAACACAGGCTGACTACGTTTTATCTGCCTGGAGGAACACGTACTTGTTCTATGCGCGGATGCTCATAGATAATTGTGGAAGCTGGATGCACTTGGTGCATAATAATAAAGTCATAAAAGAATTTAATGAAAAAAAATCTTAAAAAATTATTGACGCTAGAGTAGATACTTAATATTATTACTGGACCAGCACGCATGCTTTTTAATTATGTTACTCATTTTGGCCATCACATCACGTCAATAAGTAATTATAAATATTTTATTTTGCTAAGAGTCAACTATGGAAAAAAACATAAAAATTAATGTACCTATTTTCTGAAAGAAAATTAATATTCATTATTGTTAACTTCGCGAGTCTGTGAAGTGTGTGACTATAATAAAATATAAACCGTTTTTATGGGATTTGAAATAATCCAAAGTGAAATAATTCGTATATTGTTGTGATAATAAAAACTGTAAATATCCGAGTTGCACTATGTCTGATTTGGGGGGAGGAGGGGGCGCAATTGAGCATTACCATCCCTCCTGGATTTACTGTGGCCCATGTCCCTAACACAAGAACTCTGATCTGGACAGCCATAGCATATTGTTACATTTTCTCTAAAAGTCAGTAGGCTAAACCAAACTCATTAAGGGATGGAAGTCTGAAATAAATAAGGGGTTATTATAATTTCCTCATTTTATTTACAATAACTAAAAACTAAATTCTTTCGAACCAGCATCGGACAATAAATTAATGTAATTTGCTGTTTACCATTAACGAATTCAATTAATACAATTGTCAATAACCTAAAAGAATAACGCAATTAAATAATTAAAAATCTGTCCCAATAAACAGTGTATACNATTGTTACATTTTCTCTAAAAGTCAGTAGGCTAAACCAAACTCATTAAGGGATGGAAGTCTGAAATAAATAAGGGGTAATTATAATTTCCTCATTTTATTTACAATAACTAAAAACTAAATTCTTTCAAACCAGCATCGGACAATAAATTAATGTAATTTGCTGTTTACCATTAAGAGAATTCAATTAATACAATTGTCAATAACCTAAAAGAATAACGCAATTAAATAATTAAAAATCTGTCCCAATAAACAGTGTATACAAATCTATTCAATAATTTTATAATCTATATGTCCATATTTAAAAGTTCCCCTTTTTACTATAAAGTCTGTATCACATGTTCATACAGTTCCACTTCGGTTTGGTCTAAATCCCATCAGTCCGCAATTTTCTAGAGTTCTCTGAGCGCCCTCATGCACAATAGGCTTCACTCGTCGGGTTTCACGACCTATCGTCCGTTCACACCATGAACACCTCGTCCGCCGTCACTTTGCAATCTCCCGTCGTCGTTCGTCCCCTTCGCCGATGCCTCTCGTTGCGCCATGTATTTCTTGATTACCACATTCATCCAACTAGCTTCCACGATATAAATACCAACTCTTGGACCGCTGCAATATGTATAGGGTCGTAAGCCATAAGCTAGAAATTTCTCTTAATGCCGCATTGCGCCGAGGGTCCTATTTCCTAGAATATTGTTGCGCATCCTTTAAACTCGTCAGTTTTTTCCATCAGGATTGAGGAAGAGGGGCCGTGACGCCAGCCAGATCGCCGCTGTCAATCATTCCCCCGGCTTCCGGACGAAAGACGGGGCAGAGAGCAGGTCTGCTTCTGGAGAGGGGAGGGTCGAGGTGGGTCACCCCTTTCCCTCTCTCAGAGCCGGACCACGCATGGAGCTCGCGTCTAGTGTGAACGTCAGCGCATAACGATACCATAGTAGTTCGCCCACCGGTACTGTTGCAAGTTTCACAATATATACGGCGGTACATTGAAGAAATCCCGCAGTTTCATGTGCTACCTTTCTTGACTTTGAACCCAGGAGCCAGTTTCCAGCAAGGCGAATTACAAAGTTTTCCCAACAGTGATTTATCTGTGTTTCATAACTTCCGTGGCATGTCCGTTGACATTATTTTCATCGCCAATCGAGCGTGTGTATTATATGAGAAGCCAGCTTCCTCCGTGTCGAAGTGCTCATGATTTGTACAATAGTTTGCAACTGTGAGGCAATATGCCACAGGATAGCACGCGGCTTGTTCGAGTCCATACCCGAGCGTATCGGCGAAGCATGTGCCCATGTAGGAAGCGATTTGATAAGGTTAGGTTATCTTTATTTTGTGCCGAAAGTGCGTTTACAATGATTATGTTGCATTACTTTTACAGTCGCCTTTTTATCTAGTCTGTATGCGCGAACACCATTAACATTTCGTTCGTAACCAACAATTGCTTCTTTACGGAAATTTTTGTGTCAGTGAGAACATAATATTACTCAAACACTCTTACTGAGCCATAACAAAGAAACGTTAAAATATTCCTGTTGAAAAATTTTTTTACATGAGATATTGCGACATAATGTGTTATGCGGCACAGAATTATCTGAGATTGTATTTTATGCGCGAATGATTTCGTTAATTACATAACCGAATAATAACTGCCTTTTTCAACTTCCGTCGTCTTTTCACATAGTTATTTAACCACTTTTTTTGTTCTATCTTTATTCGCGGACTCTAATTTCTTGTCCTAATCTTGAAATAAAAAAGTTCCTCTAACCCGGTAATTTGCGTAAATTCCGCTTCCGTGTTTACTTACGGCACTCTAATTAACTTAACATCGTGGTCTGTAAGACTTATGAACTTAATTATAAAACCTTGGATGGTGCTTTGCCTATATATCATTGCATTTTATAATTATAATAAGTGAAGATTGTTTTTGCAGCGAGAAAGCTGATTTATGCAAGGACGACTAAGATGGCATGGCTGATAATGTGACAGTTTGTCATTGCCTTCTGCTGATTGCAGATGAATGGACAGCAGTTCAACCCAGTTCTCAACAGGAAAAATAATATCCTTTTACTTATGAAATGACCTTCCAAAACCAGTAATGGCTCATACGTGCTAACTTTGGTACATCTCTTGTCTCAACCACTAAACAAGTAATTACAATGATTTTGTAAAGTAACATGAATTTCAAGAACTCATTTCTGTATTTATCGTGAAAGTGTGACAATCTAAAGAATATATTATTCTGACAGTACCTACATAGTAGAATAAAACATTTTTCATTATTTTCCATAATGGTATATGGAATTAATTTATAAAACTGAACAATATGAGAATACTGATTTGAGTTTTCTACTTCTATCAATTACATATCCTTTCCGCATATGTATAAATCGGTATCACCATGGACCAGAAAGCTTGAATCTGTGGGTCAACCGAAAAAGTAGTATCAGAGTGTTAAAACTATGTGTTTCAGAAATTTGAATATTCCACCAGTTTCAGTGATAAGTTGGAGAAATACGACTTCAATATATATAAGAAATGCGTTGACAACACTACTATTTATATGAATAGATACAATTATTGCCATTTACTTCGTTATTATGAGCACATATTTTTTTCATTTAACCGTAAATCATTCTTAACTAATCAACCATATAAAGTTTCATCGAAAATAAAGGAATGGGAATCACCACCATAAGTAACAGGTAAATATAAGGCACTCATGTACTGTATGGTGAAATATGTGAAATTTGATTCTACTTTCTTATTTTCCTTTCATTATTCCTNACAATTATTGCCATTTACTTCGTTATTATGAGCACATATTTTTTTCATTTAACCGTAAATCATTCTTAACTAATCAAACCATATAAAGTTTCATCGAAAATAAAGGAATGGGAATCACCACCATAAGTAACAGGTAAATATAAGGCACTCATGTACTGTATGGTGAAATATGTGAAATTTGATTCTACTTTCTTATTTTCCTTTCATTATTCCTCTAACTTTTATCGACATATTCTTATTTGGCAACAGGCATTCCATGAAAAGAAAGTGAGATCTAGCATAAATGATTTTTATTGTTCTGGCTTTGATACAATGATAACTTACATCAGAAAACGAGAACTTTGGCAGAACTTGCCATAGTAATTCAAGAGCTCGATTGAAAAAAATATTTTTGGATAGATACCTCTTCTTATTCTGTTGTTGGTTACCCGAAACTGAAAAAATTAGCCTACATGGTCGATGATTTGAGCTTCACTTTTGGCGTGACATATTTATTAGCACAGTTTCGGTTGTCGTATGGTGTAAGCCTGAATGTCCAATTTTATTTTAGAATTTTATGAAGCATAATTCTGCAACGAAAAAAACACACATACTGTACAACCTAATCCGCGGTTACAGTGAACTTCTTGTTGAAAATAAAATTATAAACAATTTAGTTATAAATCTTTGGGTATAACGATTTTATAGTGTATTGTTTGCTTCGTGTTTAATTCATTCTATAATAAATATTTCATATAATAACGCGGTAGTAGCATCTCGTCTTTATCAGCCAAGAATCGTGAAACTCATCATCATGCGAATCCAATCCACATCCTTAAGCGAAATTGTTAAAACTGCATAGTTTCTGTGAATTTGACTACTGATATGTTGAAACTGCTCCTTTGTAAAATGATACAATTCCGCTTTTTATTTTAACTGCTGATATTTACTTATTTTGCAGTGATTTCCACTGATACCTAGTGAATTATACTGGCCTGGAACTAAAACCTCATTGTATTTTCCAGAAAATAATTGAATACCATGTGTCCGACAGGAAATACATGCTGGATTTTTTTTTCCATCTCTTGAATTTAGGTTCAGGTATTGAATGCCATTGCGCACAATTTTACAAGCGAGTTTTTAATGAAAATAAAATAGGTATATATAACTTTGGTCGTAGTTTCCACATTTTAATGCAACACAATGCAATGCCATGTTTTTTTTTGGCTCCTTCGGGCAGGCGTTTGGCTATTCAGCCAGCTGGCTCTGTGTAATCGATCTCCCTTTATTCCACGTCAGTTGGAAGCAACTCACGGTGCGTTACTTGGTCCTTACGGGTGTTCCGGATGCATCGATATTTAAATATAAATTTGTAACCGCAACAAGTCGAGACTGTTCACGAGCATGCTGAATAACCTGACAACTTTTGACGTGTTTTACATACAGTCAGCAATTTTGTTCCCCAAGCACATATTCCAACAAGCTACCACAGTTGGCCTCCAACATTTCAAGTTCTCTGTTCGAACCCTGTCTACGGTGAACCAAAATCTTCAGGGAGCTAGTCTTAAACTACTGGTATATAGATTAAGATATTTTTACCTACACATTCTTATCTAAACAGTCGCTTAACTTACAAGGTGTTCAGCCTACATGGCATGTAACCTGAAAACCACCACGTTTTCTGAATTCAGAGACGGGTTTTTCTCAAACAAGACTTTTATCCCATGGACGTTTTACGTAACAGTCGTTTAGTCTAAAGTATTTTAGCATAACAGAAATTAATTGAGTAATATTTGGTTCAAATGTGGTTTAACAAACGTGATAAGTTGTTGTAATTTTGCCTAAACGGAATGAAACCGGTTGTCACGAAGGGAGTTAGGCCAAGGCCACCTTAAAAGAGACACGGGGGAGTTTCTTCGTCGTACTCTCGTTCCATCAACAGTTTTTTTTCCCTACCTCACCTTACCATCATTCCTTAGGCCCAGCTAGAGTGTGCTTAGAGTTGGGTATTCCTGTCCATTTATAATCATATTTTGCTCAATTTAATTCACTTCCACCATGTAGCCTAACTACAGCTTGAACGATGCTCAAATTTTATACTATAAAATGAATCGCCTCTTTTGGCAATTATTGCACTCAGTTTTCTTTCCGACGGCATAATATGTTAATAAACAATTTAAAAATAGTTAAATATTTTGGCGTTTCCTGTGTTTTGTCCCCTTATTCATTATGAAGTAAATACTCAAATGCAACAATAAATTGAAGTTTTTGCGTAGAAACAACCCAATCAGTTCCGTTATTAAGAACTTTGTGTAATTGTTTCAATGTGTTAATATTTATTTTTTGCGTGCTGTTATATAAGATTAGTATTTGTTTAGTTAGACATCTAAATCATCTAAGTAATTATTATTGTCATTCCATCTGCTTGACAAGCTAGCTAAAATTTCGAATGATGACTGTCGCATGTAAACTCCAACCATGCCGAAAAAAGAATTTCAAATAAATTTTTACTATGGTATTGCAATTTAAGCTTGTTTTCTGTGTAGCTTTAAGTTCCCTCAAATAATAAAATTCAAGATTCATAAATATTTGTCAAAAAATGTTAACCCCATGCTGTGGATGGCAGTAGATGTAATTCATTTAGAGGCATTTCTCTTTATCCTGTATCTCCTACGCGGCGGATGATAATTTAATTAAAAATGCTATGAAACGGGGGAAATGAAGATGTTAATTATTCACTCACGATGGGCGTTTCATTTTGAATTTGGGAGTAATTTTCAACCTGTCAAACAATTACGGAAAAAGTTTAAAACACACAAATAAAAAAATTCATAATTTTGTGAGCATACCAGTTAGTAATTCAAAACATTTAGACCGCTATTGTAATTAAGGTATTATAACATATAACAATCATTTCTCCATTTCAATTAAAACTCTCAAAATATAAAATATTTGTTTATATAAGGGACAAGAATGTCACTGTAAATCAACAATTCGCGTCTATCTTGACACGAAATAGCGAAATTAACTAACTATAAGTGACTCACAATAATTGTATTCATAAAAATTGTTTGCAAGTATTTTATGCTACAAGTGTCACAATTCTTAAATTTTCGGAATAATTTTTTTATATTTAGATTTTTCTTCACTGATTGAAATTTAAAGTATATTTATAATTCATTTTACCATTTGTACTGTTTAAATATACAATAAAAATAAAAACAATTTTAAGATTCTTGGTAACATGAGCGTTAGATTTGTGCTATGAATTATAATAATCTTGATTCTTAGAACAAGCACGAGCAAGCATCAATATAACAGCCGAAGAACGAGTTAGGTTGTAGTTTTATCTATATGTGAAATTACGATATTAAGAAAGTAAATCAATAATTACGTTCTTTTACCAAGGTTTTGAAAATTTCATTTAAGTTAGTATTAAAGTAAAAAAATAAAATGTAGGAAACATTTTGGACCTGGTTTAGCGTGTTACAAGCATAGAAGCACATGTTGCTAGGTTATTGAAACTTGTGTGTAAGATCTTAACAAATAATTGTTAACATAATTTTTTATCAGAACTCGAAAATAAATATATTTTAAGCATAAGTTGTCTCTAAGTATTTTCAATGATTCCATAAATATAACATGCCGTTAAGAATATATTAAAAATACTTATTTTGTAAAATCGCATATTACAGATCAATAAATATTTATTATACTAGGTGGTTATAATTAAAGTTACTGTACACACAGCGGCCTAGTGTTGACAGCAACGAGCGTATGACAATGATGTTTCCTAGATATGCCAAAAAGCGAACGCGGAAGCGATTTACGCTAGAATGAAAATTAGCTTCCATTTTCACCACCAGGCGGAAATGTGGCGCTGTATAAACAGTAGAGAGTAAACACGCGAGTCATTTAACACAACACGAGAGTACCATATCGGTACTGTGAGGAACACAGTATGGCTCTCGCAAAGAGAGACCGTGAGCTGTTAGTGAAATAATTTTTCCAGAACGGCAGCAGGAGCAGTGTTTCTTCGAGGGAATATCGCCACCTGAAAGAACTGCGAAGAGGACCCATTTCAACAAATGGGTTTAAGAAGATGATAAATAAATTCGAGGCCACCGGTGATTTGGGCGTGGCGCCAGGGAGAGGAAGGTGACCCATCCCGGTAAACGCTGTTGACAAATTTGGTATGGCTGTGGCTGACCATTCCGCACGTGCCCTATTTTATGCAGCCAGTGCTCGAATGGTGTCACGTGAATTTTCTGTCCCATCGTCAATAATTTGAAAGGTTCTGCATACATTTTTCACTGGTACCCCTACAAGTGTACGATTGTGGCCCTAAATTACACCTCATGATCTGCAGCAACGCCTTTGAGATTTCGGCACGGATGGAAATGGATGAGATGTGGCCGGAGAATGTTCTGTGGACTGATGAGTCAAATTTTTCCGTTCAAAGGTGCTGTGAATACGCAGAACTGTCGCATACAGGGTTCAGCTTATCCGCGTGTTGTGCATGAACATCCATTACACCATGCGTGCTTGACTGCGTGGTGTGGATCACAAGCACCTTTATTCTTGGTCCGTATTTCTTTGAGAGGATTACACCCCAACAACCCGTATGATGAACCGTTACGTCTGCAAGTTACTCAAGACATCCTTGAGCAGCGTGTGATTCCTACCCTGCAAGAACGTAAATGTGTTGAGACCACTGCGTTTATGCAAGATAGAGCAACACGACATATCGGTCACCAAGTGCAACGTCTGCTTCGTTCAACCTTCGCAGATGAAAGCATTATCTCCAGAATGTTTCCAATCCCATGGCCTGCATGGTTGCCTGGTCTCAATCCATACGGCGACATGTCGCTCTGACTCCAGCAGAATTATTGCGAGCAATAATTTAACACGTCCTTTAACGGATGCAGCACATCGTCGATATTTCCGGTGGACATATTGACAACATGATGTACCAACCCGTTGATACGGTAATAAATTTGTTACCATTACACCTTCCCACAAGATTTACCGTACCTTCTCTGACTAGGTCCTATTTCTATACAGTACCGTACATTCTGTACCATTTCCATGCGTTTATTGCTTCTACAACGCCACATCTTCAACTGGTGGCGGAAATTGTAACTAATTTTATTTCTATCATAAATAGTTTCCGCATTCCCTTATAAGCACATATACCAAATATCATTGCCATACACTCATTACAGTCCACACTAGGTTACTGTGAGTACCGTCACTTTAATTACTACCACCTGGTATTTAGAACCGAGCATAGCTACCCGCATTTTAAATTTAATTGTATTACGCAAAATAATTTCGTAAATATAGAAGACCTTCATAATATTCACGTGTAAAGTTCTCCCAAAACGGCTTTTCCTGAAAACCTCCATGCACTGCCTAGGTGCTCTGAAAGAAAGACTAATATTTATATAATTTACACAGGTTCACACCCTCCTCAAAGGCAGAATGGCGGACACCCATATCTAAGAATAATTACCAAATTATAGTTTGCTGTTGATATGAAGAATCTGATGGATAAAATGAGAAATATTTTGGTTCAATTACAGTGGTGGTATTTCAGAGATTAAGGAATATTGGTAACACAAGCTGGGTGCAAAATTTTAGAACACTTAAGTGTTATATAAAATTGAGTGTTCGAGGCTGATATATCATAAGGGGCCATTATATAATATGGGGCCATTATATGACATACTATAATTGAGATTGTGAGGCATAAAAGGAAGCTAATTACATCTCAAAGGGCAGTACTGCTGGCCGTCACTAAGGAATATAGGATAGTGTCCAATGAGTCACTCTCTGTCTTGGCTGGAGTGTTGCCAGTGGATAAACTCGTTAGATAGAAGGAGCATTGTAGCGGAGAGATCACGGACTGGCAGAAAACTATGTAAGATATAAAAACAAGAGTTAATAGACGAAGTCCTCCAGAAGTGGCAAGAAGAATGGGAAACATCTGAGAAAGGGAGAGTTACATACGAGCTGTTACGGAATGTGGAAAACAGAATTGAAATTGAATGGATAAATCTCAACAATTACAGTGTACAAATATACATTGGCCACGGGAAGTTCAAGGCCAAACTTCATCGTCTGCAGTTTGTTGGAGTCACCGCTGTGGGATGTGTGTGGATTGGATGACACAATGCAGCACGTCATCACAGAGTGTTCGAAAACGGAATGGTTGCAAGAGATCACAGAAAGAAATGGCATTTACTTGGATTTGGCAAATACACTAAACGGTCAAGCTTTTCGCAAGATATGGAATGAGTTCGCCAACGAAATTGGAAAAAAGGCTGGAACCCATGAGGGGGTATTCGGGTAAAGACTTCAGTGTAAGAAGTCGGAATATCGTTGATTAGCGAGTAGTAGAGGTTTTTTCGAGAAAACCCGTGGAATACCGAGTATGGCACTAAGAATAGGGAATGGCCCAAAGAACAGAATAGGAGAAAGTGCCGTGCACTGTCTTACTTATCCGAGTACAGTTACAGTGCGGGACAATGGAGGGTGTGCCGGCCTTCGGGCCGTAAAACCTTTTCATGTACAGTTATTTGGTTTTTACATGTTCGAGGTATAAGAAGTACTACAGGTAAACCAGCTAACTAAAAAATTTTAAAGAGCCACGCTGGTGTAATGGTTAGATTACTCGCCTACCACAAAGGCGAACCTGGTACGATTCCCGGCGCCAACTCCCAACCCACCCCAGATTTTTGTACGTGGGAATCGTGCCGGACGATGCCACTGATCGGTGGGTTTTCTCATAGTTCTCCCGTTTCCCCCGCCCTTTCATTCCGGCGCTGCTCCATACTCAACTCGATTCATCCTCATCGACTCTCAAAATCTCGATTGTTAAGAGCCGCCGAAATCTCTTAACTCACTAAAAGAGTTTAAAATCAAATTTAATGATAATTATTAAAGGCATCTTAATAATGCTAAACGTAAATGTCTTAAAATTTATTGAACTCGGAAGTTTTTATTTTTTTTATTTTTTTTATTTTTGTACTTTGTACTAAAAACTGAACTTTTTAATATATTCACCTCCATTATTCACATATTCATCAGTATTTATTTCCAAAATCTTTATTTTTAACATAATTATTCTAACTGTCACCATAGTCATATTAAAATTCTATAATTTTATACCTCACATTTAATTTATTTTTAGGTTCCTTAATAATTTCAATGCTTCGAACAGTTGTCGTACTTAATTATTCCAGTCCACGTTGTCTCTTAATATTAAATTAAATCTTTATATTTATAACACCTATTTTGTACGCACACAACCTAAGCTACCACGTTTGTTTGTGCAAGAATAGTTCTCATGTATGTACTGCACCCTACTGCACCCTCAACTTTTTGGACACAAATTATCATAAGTTCCAAGTCCAGCTTAAGATCTGGGAAGCTTATAGCAAAAGTTATGCAGGGTTGCCAAATTGCTGTTTTTAAATTCGCAAATCTGTGAAGTGTATGCCACCCAAAATTCAATCTTCTTCTTCTCCGCCTCTAAGTATTAGGTTTTTGAGTTCTTTTTGTGAGATTCAATCGAATCATTGATCCTTCCACCTTTTTTTGTACTACCGATGCTTCTTTCAGAATGTTTATAATACGTAATTAATTTTTGTTCACACACAGCGTTAATACAGCAGTTAGGATAAGACAATTGTTGCTTAGCTTTAACAAGTCCAGGTTTAATAATAGTAAAATAAAATTTTCTTACAAAATTCTGTATTTTTTTGGACAAAGTTATTATAGAAATGGTTGATATTCCCACATAAAAGTATTAGTTTAATCTTTCTCATTTAATAGTTGTAAAATAACTTATACAGCGTTAACATAAAATAAAACGGTATTTAAAGATGCTTGTCAAAATCAAGCATTAAAATTCGGTATCTAATACATTATTCGCAGAAGCGCATTCAGCCTCATAGGTACTGGCAGTGTTAATTGCAGAGACAATCGCATTTATTCTAAAGGCAGAATAATTTTGCGTGACATCCAGAAAGGCGAAGTTATGTTCTCCTTTTTAAAAATATATTTAACACAACGGATATTTTCGAGCCCACAATAATATTTTATTTTATTACTTACAAAGTATTTATTTATTTGCTTACCAGCGTTTGCTCACCACTTTATTAGTGTGGAATTCGTGTTTTCGTTACAATAAGTAGTATATATTTAAAATAGAATACATACTTTGAAACATAAAGTGGAATGAAAAACTAGTCTAAAAATAAGAGTATTGAGGCTGTTAAGTTTGAAGATGATATTTTTTATCGACCGTGTCAACATGTAAGTCAGGCTTTTAACAATATTTCTTTGTATACAATGTTCTTTGCCATTTAAGGGTGGCACCAAAACAACCAGGCTGAGGGGTGAGCTTACACGCGCACACGCGACGTAAAACTGACTGTGAGAGAAACAGTCCTGTCTCAAGTCAACTCCTGCGAGTTTGAGAGTTTGTCCTGCCACTTCTCTGTATATTTTCATCGCGTAGCACAATTTGAGAGGCAAATGCAGTCTCTTGATTTTAAAAATGAGGTATTTAGGAATCATTGGAATAAAAGGCACAAACTCTGTTTATCCTTGAGCCAATCCAGGTTAAATAATGGTTTCGACTACATTGCGATGTAGGGGTTTTGACTTGCAGCCTAGTTACATTACAAGGTTTCGGTGACTTAAAATCTCTGAGAAACGTAACAGATGTACCCACATACAGTTTACGCTAATGGTATGGGAGACCCGGTTGATTTAGAGAGTTCGAAAATCCACTGGGCAATGAACTGCTTCGTCTAAATTTACCTCCGTGTTTATTGAATTGCGAACTATTTCTTTCAATTCGAGTGATTTCTGCAACATGCCATTGATGACCGCTGCATGGTTATTTTTTGGGGTCAGAACGTCTCTTTCACACAACCATTCCAGAGGCTTGCCTCGCATCTGGGCAACATCTGGCTACATTTTTGCTATCAGCTCCTGAACTGTGGTCACTATAGTGCACAACTCGTCCGGGATAGCTATCAGGCCGTCTGTTTCTGGATAATCACCGTTTCCTAGTTTGAGCAGGAGGTCTAAAATTTGACCGTCAGACACTTACCCTCTCAGGTGGACTCTCATATTATTGGTAAGTTTTAGCACATTAACCGAGGGTCACAAAGAAAATGTCTTGAAGCACGCCTTGATTACATCAGCACGCGTTCCTCTTGGCACCACTTGTAAAGTTTCGCGATTATCTCTTGTAAACAATAGGGTAACACAACCCATTATGTTTTTGTTACTCCTTATGTCCTGCAGAGTTATATTTAATGCTTCAATGCTTCTCTTGTGCGNACACAACCCATTATGTTTTTGTTACTCCTTATGTCCTGCAGAGTTATATTTAATGCTTCAATGCTTCTCTTGTGCGCCATAGTACTGTCACTCCAGGCCATGATTTTAGTGATTTCTAATACTTCTGTAGAATTGCTGTGTTTTGAAATGTTGCATATTGGAGTCTCTACATTTGCCATGTTAACTGGCAACTTTAAGGCCGCGTGCGCAGTCCGACCGCCTTCCAAAAACGTAGCAGCGATCTCAGAAGACGTGACAAATAAGGCGTTGCCACGAGTGCTCCTTACTTTTGCCAAAAGCAAGTTTATGAGGTATGTTTTACCGGTGCCACCTGGACCGTCTAAGACGAAAATTTGTCACTCATTTACCTCTACACTTGCAACTATTCAATAGTAAACTGACTTTTGATAATTTTTTAATAAGTGCTCATTGTTACATACCAACCCATCAAAGTCTTGTGCATTGGAGTTGGTTTCCCTCATGTATTCTCTGTTTACTAAAGATTATGGTCTGCTACGAAACACTGACATAATTGTGAAAAGCTCTCGAATCATAAACGGCGATTCACAAAGCGTGGCATCTTCTAGTGCTTCATGCCAGTGTTGATCATCTTCAAGCATCAATAAAGACTTGCAAGCAGATTGTAAAGTATAATGTAACACACCATCAAATAAAATTGGGCCCTGGACTTCATGGAGAATCATACGAAGAAGGTAGCACTCCGTATTATTTGAATGTTCTATGCACACTCTGTGTAAAGAATATTATTTCTTGACACCTGGCAATCCATCAACATCCACTCCTATTTTCGTCCTTTCGAATCTACGATTGTTCCAAGTGCCTTGGTACACCTGTACCAAGGTATATAGCAGAGTTTTTCGCAAAGTTATCTAGATGACGTAATTTAAAAATTTACAGAAATGTCGTTTTCGGTGGCCTAATAACTTTACCGGCGAGGTTTTGTTGATGAAAATATTCTGTTTGACAATTTTATAGGTGAACAGCTAAGTGTAACACGGTAAGGAAGACCATACCACAACTCACAAAAACGCAAGACCAAGTCCTGAAAACCGGAACACGAGTGTCAACACAAGAAAAGAAAAAATTTGAATTTAATTAATATGCCAAATTTCTAAGCCATGAAACTTAATAAGTAACCTTGAAATATTGTGTAGTTGTATTCAAGAAACTTTTCATTACATTATTCAACATTGAAATAAAAAAATTTGCAAATGTAAACTAACTGCCAACTACACTGAAGAGCCGAAATAACTGGTACACCGGCCTAATATCGTGTAGGTCCCCCGCGAGCAAGCAGAAGTGCTGTAAGACGACGTGGCATGGACTCGACTAATATCTGAAGGTATGCAGGAGGCAATTCACACCATGAATCCTGCAGGGCAGTCAACAACTCCATAGGAGTGCGAGGCGGTGGATATCTCTTCTAAACAGCACGTTGCAAGGCATCCCAAGATATGCTCAATAATATTCATGTCTGGTGATTTAGGTGGCCAATGGAAGTGTCTAAAGTCAGAAGAGTGTTCCTGGAAACCACTCGGTAGCAACTCTCGAGGTATGGGGTGTCACATTGTCCTGCTGGAATTGTCCACGTCCGTCGGAATGCACAATGGATGTGAATAGACGCGGGTGATTGGACAGTATGCTTACGTATCTGTCACCTGTAAGAGTCGTATCTATACGTATCAGGGGTCCCATTTCACGCCAATTGCACACGCCCCATACCATGACAGAACCTCCACCAGCTTGAACTGTCCCCTATTGGCATTTAGTGTCTATGGATTCATGACGATATCTCCATACCCGTACACGTCCATCCGCCCGATACAATTGGAAACGAGACTCGTCAGACCAGGCTGCATGTTTGCAGTCATCACCAGTCCAATGGCGGTGTTGGTGGGCCCAGGCGAGGCGTAAAGCTTTGTGTCGTGCAGTCAACAACGGTATGCGAGTGGCCTTCGTCTCTGAAAGCCGATATCAATGATGGTCCGTTGAACAGTTCGCACGCTGGCACTTTTTGATGCCCCTGCATTGAAAGCTGTGCCAATTTGAGAAAGGGTTGCACGTCTGTCATGTTTAATGATTCTCGTCAGTCGTCGTTTGTCCCTTTCGTTTACGATTTTTTTCCGGCTGCAGCGATGTCGGAGATTTGATGTTTTACTGGATTCCCGATATTCACGGTACACTCGTGAAATGGTCGTACGCGAACATCCAAATTTTACCGCTACCTCGGAGATGCTATGTCCCATCTCTCGTGCGCCGACTATAACAGCACGTTAAAACTCACTTAAATCTTGATAACCTGCCGTTGTAGAAGCAGTAACCGATCTAGCAAATTTGCCAGACGCTTGTTGTCTTATATAGGCGCTGCCGACCGCATCGCGTTACCCAGATTGGTTCCATACGTCTGTTATTTGCATACGCACGCCTATGCAAGTTTTATTGGCTCTCCGGTTTATTATACGTGAGACTTGTGTATAAAAGTTTACGATCTAAATGCAATAAATAAAATAATCCACAAGAAATCTCAATAAAAATTAAAAATGCAAGTCCGGATTCAAATACTTATAAACCAAAAAAGTTCCCAAAACATCACGAGCAAAAAACTATTTAAACACTCAGTGTACGAATCTCGTGAATAGAACGCATTTCCCAACACACTATGAAAAAAAGGAAACGTTGGGAAAGGACAAAATTTACATTGCAAGCAAGACAAAACCACAAGTCAAAACAGAATCAAATCCTGAAAAATTATATATNGAAAGGACAAAATTTACATTGCAAGCAAGACAAAACCACAAGTCAAAACAGAATCAAATCCTGAAAAATTATATATCAAACACCCGGAATCACTATTAAAATTATTTAATAAATTGGCAAAATCATATTAATGAACGCACAAACACATACCCGTAATTAACAGCAAATAAAATTACTTTCAAACAACATAAACAATAAAGGAAATTACGCCAAATGAAATAAATCATTTTACAATTGCTAATAAACCAATTCAATTATAATTACCAGTCGGGAAATACAAATTAACTGCAACGACAATAAACATAACATGCAGCGTAAGTNACCAATTCAATTATAATTACCAGTCGGGAAATACAAATTAACTGCAACGACAATAAACATAACATGCAGCGTAAGTCTCGTTACGAAACATTTACAAAATTCTTAAAACGGTATCACGTGAATTTAAAATGAGTTATTACGCTTCCAATAGACAGTGCATTTAAAGAAACACCTCCGTGAACACGCGAAAACAAACTCGCTGGGGTAGGCACAAACATACCAAGAATTTTATAAATGAACAAGAATCTTCCCCGTTTTTACTCTGAAAAATGTAAAGTGCCCATTAAAACATTTCAACCTAGGAATACGCAACGTCAAATGAAGAAATGAAACAGTTGCGCAAATCATTGTGAATTATCTGCGTACGGCATATACTATAAACATATACTGCAGCCACCCNCAAATGAAACAGTTGCGCAAATCATTGTGAATTATCTGCGTACGGCATATACTATAAACATATACTGCAGCCACCCGACTGGCGCAAGCAGACGACCACTGATTTCAAGGTCAACAGACACGTTAAAATNATAAACATATACTGCAGCCACCCGACTGGCGCAAGCAGACGACCACTGATTTCAAGGTCAACAGACACGTTAAAATTAACACACATAACATTTAGAAACTTAAGTAAAGTGTAAATGAAACATGCAAATATCAAAACGATTATCAAAAACACTTAAACCTAAACTTATTAATATATTGTCGTAACCAAATTAAATACGAACACAAACAACTTTGTGAAACTGCTAGTAATGTTAAAAACTGGAAATGTAACAACAGTGTGAGTTGTAACAACACGGATGCTACCACTTTTGTCCCGTGGTGTGTAGCATGTTTGTTAATAAAAAGTTTGCTATGACAAAATATTCAATAATTACAGTTCAGCATATTATTATTAGTTTAAATTGATAATAAACAATGCTAAAAGTGGAAGAAATTTCTATCGAGTCTGGTACATAAAACCAACAAATACAGTGTCCACAAATATATTATAAAATCAATAACAACTGAAACACCAAAATATTATGTCGTGGACACTAACATAAAAATTGGTATAGTTTTCTGCTACCATAATTCCAGACAGTATTAAGCCACAATGTTAAAATAAATAATTGATTTATTGTTTGGAAGCATGACATGGCAAATGGGACACCACGTACATTTGACCTAGAAACTTATTATGGTAGTATTTTAGTAATTATATTTTCAATAAGTTATTAATTGTCCTGAGGTAGACAAACATATAATAAATGAAAAGAGTATAACATTGCAGTTTCAAAATAAATACTTAAAATAAACCAGTGGAATGAGTAGACAAAAAAAAATGAGTAGATGAAATATTCTGTGAATAGCTTATGGCCCTGCAAGCCTTGAAAACCCTGGAGCGCACCCATACAATCTATCTTACTTTACGTTTGCAAAACAATTGCGTATTTATTTTTACGAGGCCAATTATTCACATTTAAAAAAAATCATAAATGACATATACATTTTTTTAATCATATTTTCTGTCACAAAAGTTATAAAAAATGAGTTTAAGCAATTATGGCGTGGTTAATTAGTGATGTGGTGACATGATCAAAATGACAATAAGATTAACAAAAAAGGTTTCATGAATTCTCCAGGCGAGCACAAGAAGCTGGATAATAGTCAGAATTTTACGGACCAATACGAAAGTAGTACCGGAATCTTGAGGATATGAAAAGTTTAAATAATAATTCGAGTGAAACTTTAAATGAAACTTGGAATAAAACTTCTTCCATAACATCCAATAATACTTCGTCCAAAACTTGAACCCGCTGGAACACAGGAAAAAATAAAATCCAGAAAATTNGTCCATAACATCCAATAATACTTCGTCCAAAACTTGAACCCGCTGGAACACAGGAAAAAATAAAATCCAGAAAATTAATTTCTTGAACCAGAGTCAATAAAACATGGCACATAATACCAGAGAAAGAGTGATACTGTACTCACCCATCTCGGAGGGAAGGGATGAAACTGCATAGGATGATTGAAGATAAATCACAAAAATTAAATATCCTACATAATTACTACTAACTATGCACTATTCTACATGACGCTTCTAAAACAAAATAATTGGTGCCAAGGAAATCATCCGCCTGCAGCAATTTCGCNTATGCACTATTCTACATGACGCTTCTAAAACAAAATAATTGGTGCCAAGGAAATCATCCGCCTGCAGCAATTTCGCTGAACATGCGAGCACACAGCGAACACGTCATGTCGTGACCGCGTCTGTGCAGAGAGTCAGGCAAAAAACGGATGGCAAAGGCGCAAGTGTACAAAATTGCTCGCTGCGTGTGAGCACATAGGTGACAAAATTTANAGGCAAAAAACGGATGGCAAAGGCGCAAGTGTACAAAATTGCTCGCTGCGTGTGAGCACATAGGTGACAAAATTTAGTTCAGAAGCCGTTCCTAGAGACCAGTGGGGGTACCGAAAACGGTCCACAACTACACACAACTGTTCTACAGTCAGATTTACATGCGTTTCACCTCTGACATGTAGCGCGGACAAGGTATAGCGAAAGGCAATCCACGTCTTCAGGAAAGCGAATGCAGCAGCTAACACCCTGTTGCAAGCTGAGCAGTCTACAGCAGGCAACCAGATTCCTGCCAGGCTTGGCAGCGAAGTTAACTCTGTACCAACTCCCAGTTCATTAATACGTGACTGAAATAAAATTTCTTAAATAACACAACTATCATAAAATTGGAATAAATCACGATATGCCTAAACTGTCCCAAAATACTGACACATTTACTTAGACAAAAATATGAAAATGTATGAAATTTGGTAAATTATGGAAATAATGTGTCACAAAATTTTTATGAAATTTCACGACACAGCGTATTCTGTAGTTACTAACAGTCGACACCTGCTATGAGTGGTAACTTGACAGTTATTTAGACAGGGTGGGGCCTAGCCAGTGTCTAACTCTTGAGTACCGAATGAAGCATCGGACGATGACTATGCATGCATTCTGTGTAAATCAACATTCCCCAGCATTGTCTCCCACATTGCCGCGTATTTTGTAACAACCNTGACTATGCATGCATTCTGTGTAAATCAACATTCCCCAGCATTGTCTCCCACATTGCCGCGTATTTTGTAACAACCATTACAAATAATATCGGTCCATGGTATATAATACTGCTTTAAAAAACTATTAGTACGAAAAATTTATATTTGTTGCGCGAAATAATCATAACCGGTAGTAGTTTACTGAAATTCCACAACTCTATTTATTGTTTAATCTATCTACACGGGAATAGTTTTCTAACTGTTGTTTATTAAAGTCTCTGCTTATGCCAAGTGCGATGGGGGAGAAATACTACCCTAAACTTTAAAATAATCTATACTTATAATCAGAAATGGAACAGCCACGTGTTATTCGGTAATAGAAAACGGGATATTTTGCACACTCAAATTTTCACCAACCAGTTCTGCACCATATAGTATTTAACTACAGCAGATTAATATTGTGTAATATGTCTAATTAGATATTCATCGTCTTGCGTTCATTTAAACCCAGAATTTCAAGTCCATGAATGATTCTTTGAGCCTCATTTCCTATCGTTACGTCAAGTTAAATATAACGTAAAAAACATGTCAGTCTCTTGGAAGAGTACACTGAATGTAAATATGTCGCACATTTAAAGGAAAGAAGAATTTTTCACTTTGTTTGTGGTGCCCCTGTGAACTAATATTTAATTCTATCGAATCTGATAAAGAGAAAGGTTTATTAGGACACAGTATGCTGTATTGATAAATTGCTGTAGTTAATTCAATAATCACGGTTGGAGCACATAGCTTAACTGAATAACTCCCCTTGGTTTCAAAACTATGAATTGAAAACTACACAGCAGATATGGGAATGTAAACATTTTTGACGATTTTCTTTTATGGCGTGGACTTTTTATGGAAGCCATTTAACTGTAAGCATATTCTGTCTTAATTATTGTGTTAGATATTCTGTTTGATGCTATATNCTTTTTATGGAAGCCATTTAACTGTAAGCATATTCTGTCTTAATTATTGTGTTAGATATTCTGTTTGATGCTATATACATATCTCATGTGTGCAGAATTTTTGTAATATATATTCAGGTTGTCAAGTAATTCGCCGATACGGACTGCCACATACGAATCTGTGATCAAAACTAAGTGGAAAATACTCTTTGCTAAAAATGCATAAGACCCTTCATTTACGAGAAAAACGACATGAAATGTCTGAAAACCATTGTAGCAAACACGTAGTATTTAATGTAGATAAAGGTGAGGTTAGGTGGTCTGGTGTGAGGTGATGTGGCAATTAATGTGTCGGTCGTAAGGCACGCAGAAAGGGAACGAGCCCAGTTCAGTAGCGCCAAAGAGGCAATGGAGTTAACATGCAGTGAGTGCTGGGACATGGCAACGGCATGTGTGCATCCGACGGCCAAGCTCCATGCATGCTGCATGCGTTCATCCATCGTGTGGTCAGAGCAAACTTTGAACGCATGTGTTTTCTCAGTGTTGTCTACTGTAAAAAAAAATTCTTAATACGCTACTCACGACGATACAATATTTTCGTGTACAAAAAACTAGTAACTTTTGAAAACATTNAAAAAAATTCTTAATACGCTACTCACGACGATACAATATTTTCGTGTACAAAAAACTAGTAACTTTTGAAAACATTGAAATATGGTATTAATTATCGAGTATTTATAAATAAGCAGTATATTATTGTTTATATTTTAATTGTTAAGCATCATTAAAAATGTTATCAGGTACGAATTTCGATGGCTACCTAATTCTTTTCGTTTCGTTGGTCGAACTATTATGTTTAATTAAATCCTTTAATAAGTATTACATGACTATAAATAAATGAATAAAATAAGTATATAATATAGATTATGTGTGTGTTATTTTTGTTAATAAATTTTTAAAAACTTCAAAATTGTAATTTTTTATACAGTTTTCATTATACAAATAACAATATGTAATATTGAATATCAATGTGGAATGATTGAAATTCATCCTCGAATTTCCTTTCCAAATTTATATAGCTTTCGAATATTAATTAATATTAATTCCTATCCTCTTTCTTTAACTAATGTAGCATCAGCTTAATTCGGTGCTGAATTGTGTTAACAGGATATTAATTGTAATTTTCGTAACACAAATTTTTTTAAACTATCAAATATGGCTTTAACAATTTACTATCAAGTTGTAATTATGAATAGCCGAAATTCTTACAGCTGAATAGCTCATTAAAATGCATCACATAACCTAATACGGTATTTTTATATGAATTTAATGTAATGGAAATGTAATCCTTGTTAATAAAATTGTAATAATTCATATAAAAAAACATCCATCCAACAATTTATATGGACAACGTGACACTAGGGGTAAACGTTATAATTTTTTATAACTTTACTATATGATTTCAATTAAACAATTAATTTTCTGAGAAAAAATTTATAGGCTTAAGCATTAACATGGATAAAAGCCAAACATGTCATGATGTTTCAGTAGATGCAGTGTAAATTTTGAGGGGTTTGTCACATTCCAATTGTTCAGCCGGAATCATTTCCAGAAATCGCGGGCCGAAAACAGAAATCTGTAAGCGGAACGTGTAAGCTATTTTTGACCTTGTGCCACGACTACATATTTATACTTCCCGAATACGGGTTGTCAGTGTTTGTGCATTAACATGTGTAACTTACAGACAGACGGTCTTGCGTGAAATCCCTATCAATTGCAAGTGGCATTGAAAGTTAATTATTGAATGTAAAGTCTGTTCACGGTAAACTGAGCGCTTTCGAAACTACCGCTTAAGACCTACTTTCCTTCTCATTTTTCATTATTCTACCGAATGTAAAATAAGCATGGCTATGTACCATATAATGGCTTTATTAATACGTCAGTCAAGTGAAAACGTGAAATTGATCGTGAATCGTATGTGTTATTAATATACCGTATCCTTATGCTTATAAGATATAAAGAAGACTTCGTTCGCAACAAATTTAAACATTACACTTAAATAAAACGTGAAGCATTATAACTATGTTCCTTTATTTGCCGCCAACTTAATTGGGAGCTGGCATGCCAGTGGATGCGGTAGCACATCATGCAGTCTACGGGCAGTTTTTTTCAGAGGTATATTTCAAAACTGCATACTTTACAGTGAACCTATTATAGTTCCTGAGTTTCGAGTTTTATTCGGAAAGTAAGGTCCGAATCGCCGTAGCTAATCGAATGTCGCGCGAACATTGTAACGCGCATGCGCACCAACTCCCGACATGCCTTGCTCGTCAAACGTCGCCAGTTGCATTGGTATTGTTGCAGTGTTCTGTTTACAGTGTCGGTTTAAAATNACATGCCTTGCTCGTCAAACGTCGCCAGTTGCATTGGTATTGTTGCAGTGTTCTGTTTACAGTGTCGGTTTAAAATATTTCAAACAATTGATCAGCCCTCCGACTGTGAAATACGGTCAGTGATTCGGTTTTTGACAGCAAGAAACGTTTCAGCAGCGGAAGTTCATCGACAGATAAGTCAAGTGTATCGCCCCCATGCGATGAGTGACAGCAAAGTGCGTAAGTAGTTGAGAGCTTTCAAGGACGGACGGGAAAATGTCTATGATGAACCGCGATGAGGCCAGCCATCAGTGATCACAGAAGATTTGGTCAAAGCCGTAGACGAAAAGATTCGTGAAGACCGGCGATTCACAATTTCAACTTTAGAATTGGAATTTCCGAATGTGGGTAGAAAAACTTTGCACAAAATTGTCTCTGAAAATTTTACAATTTCACAAATTGTGCGCACGTTTGGTTGGTTGCCAGGCTGCTTACTGAGGAACACTAAATAAAAAGAATGGTTTGAGTTTTTGATTTTTTGAACCGATATCATAAGGAAGGTGATCAATTTTTAGAGAAGATTGTCACAGGGGACGAGACGTGGGTTTCTCACATGACCCCATAGTCTAAACGTCAGTCAATGGAATGGCGTCACATAACATCACCAGTCAAGGTCAAGGCCAAGCGGACAATCTCAACACGCAAGGTTATGGCAACCGTGTTTTGGGCTAGACATGGAGTTTTGTTAGTCGAGTTTATGCAGCAAGGGACAACAATCAATGCAGCCACTTACTGCGCTACCTTGACTAAACTTCTACGTGCAATACGGAATAAGCGACGTGGCCTTCTGACGTCTGGCGTTTTGTTGCTGCATGACAATGCCAGACCCCATTCTGCCACTCACACCCCAAATATGATCAGATCTTTTGGATGGGAACAGATTGACCACCCACCGTACAGTCAAGACTTGGCGCCGAGCGATTTTCACTTGTTCCGCTACCTAAAGGCNGGCAACCGTGTTTTGGGCTAGACATGGAGTTTTGTTAGTCGAGTTTATGCAGCAAGGGACAACAATCAATGCAGCCACTTACTGCGCTACCTTGACTAAACTTCTACGTGCAATACGGAATAAGCGACGTGGCCTTCTGACGTCTGGCGTTTTGTTGCTGCATGACAATGCCAGACCCCATTCTGCCACTCACACCCCAAATATGATCAGATCTTTTGGATGGGAACAGATTGACCACCCACCGTACAGTCAAGACTTGGCGCCGAGCGATTTTCACTTGTTCCGCTACCTAAAGGCATTTCTCGGCGACAAGCGCTTCGCCACAGATGACGAGGTGAAAGAAGCAGTTACAGACTGGCTAAACCTCACAGGCGGCAGACGTCTATGACTTAGGCATACAAAAGCTTGTAGAACGTTATGAAAAATGTTTAAAGAAATATGGAAACTATGTAGAAAAATTGAGAAACATGTAAGGAATTAAATAAATTGCATTTTATTCGGGCCGACCATCATCACCAAACAACTTCTCCCCTTCCAATAAAGTTCCCACCAGGGAAATGAATGCAGCGAGAGTGGCTAAAGAGCTCCAGCAATCCCCTCCGTGCACCCCCTCTTCACGTGTTACGTCACCTTGTGCATGTTCGAGTAGGTTGAGTGCGGCCTGACACCCAGGTAATTTTTCTAAAAGTGCAATCATTATCAAATTCAACCAGAATAACTTTGATAAAGAATTTTTCTTGCTTTATAGTCATTCAGGCATGGCTACGCAGGCCCCTTTTGTGGTGAAAGTGGACTCGCCCAGCTCGAGCTAACAAAGGCCCTTTATCCTAATCAAAATTGAGGGGGTAATTATTTTTTAAAATTGTTTATTATGCTGTAATTGTACGTTTAATTAAATGAACAAGGCAACGGACTGAGAGAGACAGACACGGAGCTCTTTAACAATACGTTGCTTAACTCGTTTACAGCCGACACATTTTTATATTTTCAAGTAATTTGTTTGTCAAAGCTAATCAATAAATGTTCATTCGTTTTGTAATTCAGGGTCGTCATATTTTAATGTGTTTGTTCTTTTTCTTAAATATGTTTTATATTTTCTCGTGTTACTTCCGCGCTTTTGGGCTGGATCTAGGCGGGCCTCCGCCATTTTCCTCAGTTTGTTTTTGAGCGCTGCCAGAGGTGGTCACGATTCGTGTGCCTCTGGACCTTCACCACTTTTTGTATTTATCACCTTGTAGCGTGAATAGTCAGTTTTAGTATGGAACCACAGTTTATTTTTCGTCACCCAGAGGAAGCACTACCCCCACATCCGGCCAGTTCAAAAGCGCTCAGATCGTAACACCATAATTATTTATCGGCTTCGCGCCATTTTCTAACAGCTTAGGTTGCCAACACGCGGTAGTTGTTGGAACTATGTACGTGCCTACTAGGAGATATTTTTTGCAGTGAGTAAGAAGACCTGTTTGGTAAGAGGTGTTTCATTTCACGGCCACGTAATTTTGAGTACTCTACCCACTGGTGCACCGAACCCACGATCATGGCTTTATAGTATTTCGGCGTGTGAGACGGCCACTCAACAGTCTCACGTGTAAATAAGCAGATTGTGAGGAGGCGTACATCCTTACTAGGCAGGTAGACAGGTATAACTTTCCAATAATACGACGTCATCGTCGGCGTGGGAGCAGCCACGCGGCGAACGGCCCACCCCTAGAGATGAGTATCTGGTCGATTGAGCTGGCACCCTTATTATCGTAATGGACCTAAACAAACCTTCCGAAAATGTGTCACCGCAAATTTCCAACGTCATTTACCCCCTCCTGAGCCCACGACAACCCGTCAAAACACTGGTGTAGTTTCGTGATACAACTTGTCCCAGTGCCTTACACATTTGCTTAAGTCCCCTATTAAAGTTATAAACAACTAAAATGTATGATTAAATTCATATATTTCGTGAATCTGGTACAGTTTTCTCTTGGCTGACGGATGTAGCCACGGCAGATGCTCCCTCCCCTTCCTCTATTCCGCCCTTCTGGAGGTTCGCTGTCACAGTACGTCTTCCTCCGAAATGCTCATCAATCATCCTACGAGTCGTAAGCTCTGTCCTATCCCCCACTGACGCGGCTGTCTTTCACCCGCGTTAAATCAACCACCCTTATCACTCGACCTCCAGCGAATCCCTGTGGGCCGGCACAGATGCCGAAACAAGAGAGTGGCCTACGTCACGACGTGGCTGTCAGGGGGCACACAAAACTACCGCAGAGCTGCAGCACATTCTGTCCGGAACTTCCGTACGCAACCGCATCGCGTGAGTCGCGAAACTAAGGAAGTTCGCGTGTGAAATGTAAATACTACTAAATCACATTCCTTCCACAATCAAGATTATCGTTATTTTTATTTAATTTTTTTTTAAGTAACACTTAAACATCTTTATTGAGAAATAATATGTTGGCAGAGTATCACAAAGTATGATACTTTTCTGGCGTTAAAAGTGAATTATTGTATACATGTCGCATTTCTATATGAAAATTTATTTTACTAGCTACAAATTAAGATTAAAATTAATTTTCTTTTTGTTTTATTATTAACTTTCATCAATATATTTTGCTATGTACTGGCAGGGCAAATGCTCTGAAGAATTAAATTGATTTGGTAGAAAGATTTTTAAAATTAAAATATATGTCCCTTTTCATTCAAAGCACTTTATTCCNCGCGTGAGTCGCGAAACTAAGGAAGTTCGCGTGTGAAATGTAAATACTACTAAATCACATTCCTTCCACAATCAAGTTTATCGTTATTTTTATTTAATTTTTTTTTAAGTAACACTTAAACATCTTTATTGAGAAATAATATGTTGGCAGAGTATCACAAAGTATGATACTTTTCTGGCGTTAAAAGTGAATTATTGTGTACATGTCGCATTTCTATATGAAAATTTATTTTACTAGCTACAAATTAAGATTAAAATTAATTTTCTTTTTGTTTTATTATTAACTTTCATCAATATATTTTGCTATGTACTGGCAGAATTAAATTGATTTGGTAGAAAGATTTTTAAAATTAAAATATATGTCCCTTTTCATTCAAAGCACTTTATTCCTTTGAATTTAATTACAAATTTTGTAATAATTTGCTTTTCAAGGTTTTTAAAAATTGCATATTATTTAACTGCTACTTCAGTGGCATAGTTCATTCCGGATTGAAAAGCGTCATGCAGCGAAATCTTTACTTACGGGCCAAACTTTTGTCTGCTTGGAACACAGTTCTTACAACTTTTTCTTTGAACTTGTAACTCTGCAGTTCAGTGCACAAATATCATAAATTCTGANACTTGTAACTCTGCAGTTCAGTGCACAAATATCATAAATTCTGACGCAGTTTTGAAAGTAGTATCAAACTCTTTGGCAAATTTATATACGGTGTATAATTTTAATCAATTACACCTGTACGCGAAAGCATGGTATGCTAATAAATCTTGCACAACTGCAGAGGACTTGCAGCCAAAGATACATTTTTGCAGTATCTGACTTACAATTGACTGGCCACTGTTAAATTATTTGATTTCTCCTGTGAAAATAACAGTATTCTGTCAAGTATTAATTTAAATTGGCAATGGGTCTAATTACACGTATTCATGCAACGATCTAATAAAACTACGGAATTGCAAGAAAATACTGACGCATTCTGCGTCCCTATGTTTTATTCATCAGAACACATGCTCTGGCGAAGCTCGCGGGCGGACGACCACAATAAGGATTAAGGGTTTTGTGGACGTGCCGGAAGAGTGACGCCAGGAGCCTCGCAGCTGCAAAGGCGCGCTACCAAAGGTTTCTGCACGTGCAACTGTTCCTGCACGTGCAGACGACATCCGGAGACAACGGAAGGCACCAGGGCGCGGACACAGCTGCATTTTGCAGCTGCCCAAGGGACACTGAGATCCCACCACCAGTTGCATCTGTCCCGGGCTTGTACCGCAATAAACCATGAGAGTTTTAGCGGATGTGCGTGCAGAACGAGACAATAAACTTCCAGGACAGAACCAAGGGACGACGCCATGCCGGCTGTGGACCACACCAGCAGCGACCACGTGTTTTATGACCCAGGGCGACGACAAGCACCATGGACACGTGCAGAGATGGGGCAAGTCGAATAAGTTGATCGAGCCTACATAACCACGAGGAGGAGGACCAAGCGGGGCAGTTGTCCGACGGAAACGGAAGAGGACGGAGTGAATCCGCGAGCAGACGTCAACAGGAGCCGGCCGTCGTCAGGCGCAGAGTACTGCGTGAACCCGGGAAGAAGGAACTTCGAAGCCAGGCGCCGAGACGCCCACCAAGTTCGAGAGCAGTTCCAGGTCGCCAGCCGAGGGAATACAGCGCTGCAGTGTCAGATAAGTAGTTCTACACCAAGTGTGAAGAATCTTCCCCCCCTCCTCCCCCGAAAGGCAAAATCGCCGTGCCAAGTATCACGTAATCTATGTACAGAAAAGGGAGGGAGTTTGTCTCGTGAGTTAATGTACCAGTTAACCTGTTCAAGCAACAATAAAACTCGATTATGTGAACTCACAAATAAAGTGTAATTTATTAGTAAATAGGACCTAGAGACAACAGTGTCGACGTATTTCTACGCCCTATCACTGAGGGCTAGCATCAAGTGCTGGCGCCTCACGCCGCAGAGCAGAATCAATACCTACTTCCACTACTTCCAAACTTCAGCATTTGGAAGGTATCAATACATACTGTATATAATATCAAAACAACGTCAATTCGTATGTGTATAATACAAAGGGAACCAATTTGATTACAGGAAAATTTTAAGTTTTATTTTTCAGTGGTACATAAGTGCATGTCACTAATTAAAACTTTCAACTGTCGACAGTAGTGTAAGTAAACTACATCAGTCACTCTTAGAGTTAAAATATAATGGATAATTCTTCAGGGATTTGCAGTATTCGGGGAGATGGATAGCATTTACGATTATAAGAAATAATGTTACATGAAAATGGGACTAAAGTGTAAGAAATTCGCTTCGCCCAAAATTAATCTGACTCATTGTACGAGAAACATGTAGTTACTGACAACAAATGAGTCAACTTGCATCTTCATGGGTGGAAATAAATTTTAGTGAAGTACTAAAAATCTTAGATGGTAGATAGGCGTTTACGTCTCATTGAAGTATCATTAGAGATCAAACCAGAAACACGCGAAACAGTATAATGACAATTAAAATACATAAGTGACTTACATTGTATTCTAATTTTAAAAAACTCGTAAAATTAAGCTAGCTTACAATCAACTGTATGGCGGAGGTAGGATTCGGAGCATCAACTTCGGGTGTAATCAGTCTAGTATTTTGAATGATAGGGTTCACTTACCTGAAATATTTACTCGGCCATCATTTCTACCACAGTTCAATTTCTTTGCCAAATTTGAAATAAATACGTTGATTGTTTCCCGTTACACGACGGAAAAACTATATTATTTCATGTGGGGATATCTTACAAAATGGTGGAGAAATGAGGGTTTGTATAGACAATTTTGATGGATAAAACTGATACAGTCAGCATACAAAGTTAAGTTGAAATTGGTTTTGCAGTTTCGTAAATAAAAAATTCGAAGCTAAATATTTTAAGGCCAACATATTGATATTTGTCTGGCCCTCTCAGAATTTGTCAGTTTACACAGCCTGCAGTAGTGATAATTTTTTGCCAAATGTGGTATAAATCGGTTGTTTTTTTTCGGAGATTATATAACTTGAATTTGTCCTGTGATAGTTTTTACAAAATGGAAGCCAAAAGAGCTTGCGCGTGTACAAATTTGGTTGTTGTAATATATACAGCCATCGTACAAAGTTTCATTGGAATTAATTGCATGTTTTCGACGATATATCATACAAAACTAAAATAGAAATTTTGCCGCCATTTAAAAAATAAGTTTCTGAAATAGCTAAAATATAACAGCTATTATAACCTAATGCAGTACTATTTATTTGCCATATTTTGTAGGAATCGACCAAATGTTTCCTGAGGTACGATATAAAAACTTTATTTATTCGTGTTGCACTATATTACAAAATTGATGACGAAACAGATTCCGCATAGACACATTTTATGTTTGATATATATTCTTTTAGCATACCAAGTATAGTTGGAATTGATTAAATGTTGTCGAAATAATAGCATACTATAAAAAAATAAGTAGATGGCAACCATTTTGAAAATAGGTGTCTGACATACTTGAAACATATTTGTACATATCAACTGCAGCAGTACTATTTCATTGCCTAATTTGGAAAATTGTCTCCTGAGAAATTATACAGAAACCTTTATTAATTCATGTAGCGCTATCCTATAAAATGGCTTACAAAAGTTTTTTTCTTATTTTATGCTAGTAATAGTCACTGTCAGTGTACAAAAATTGGTTTAAATTTGTGAAATGGTATGGTAGTTATACCAAATAAAACTAAAATATGTGTGTGGCCACCATTTTGAAAATAAGCGCCTAATACGGATAAATTACTTACATTTACCTCTCCTATTATAGTTTTTCTTACGTGCCAAATTTGGCAAAAATTAGTTGAGTAGTTTACGAAATATAACTTAAAAGCTCTATTTTTTCATGTGGCGCTATCTTCCAAAATGGCAGACAAATGTGGTTGTTGTTGTTCGGCTTGTATGATGCTTCTAATATATACTGTCAGCGTACAGTATTTTGTTGAAATTGGTCAAACGGTATGGTAGTTGTACCAAATGAACCCAAACTGTTTGTATGGCCGCCATTTTGAAAATAAGTGCTATATAATCTTCAATTACTTTCATTTACCTGGTACAACTTGCGCTCTAAGCATACAAAATTTGGTTAAAATCAGTTAAATGATTTCCGAGATATTACATATCGCCCTAAATGTTAAATAGGCCGCCATTTTAAAGTAATTACTTGGCTTGGTCAAAAACTTTAAAAGTCAGGTGTCCTTACTTAGTTCTGTATGTGTACCGAATTCGGTGAAATTAGGTTCTCGCGTCCAAAAATTTAAAAGGAACCACCCAACGCAGGCACGTACACATACATGCACACCTACACACGTTCATACACACGCATACAGGAAATTGATATCATAAGCCTTTCTTTGCTTCGGAAAGTAGGCTAAAAATAGAAATGAATATGACAGGGAATTTTAACTGAATCTTAAAAGGACCAGTTTTATTTCAGAATTGATAAAGCTGATAATGAAAGACTTACAGACAGTTTTCCAAAAAGTTCTCCCCTAAAATCCATGCACTTGTGCATCTGGCGTTAGAACATGACGTTGAACGCCTGTTGTTTTTCCAACTTTCATGTGTTTTTGATCTTAACGTCTTCTTAAGAGTGATTAATTAATGCGCCGTTTGTACGCATTTTTGAGGAACATAACGCGTTACTCGCAATACAGGGTCACCACAATCAAAAACAATTCTACAATGCCCTCATTTTCTAAATCATTTACCGATACAGTCAGTTGGCATCAAAAGTTGCACTCAGAGCCACGAGTGAGAAAATGCTACCATCTAGGTACAAGGCGTCTAACAAATACAAATTGGTTTATATAATTAAATTTTAAAAATATCAGTCAAATTTTCATAACATTTTCTCATAATCAACCATGATACTGCAACCCAATATACTACGAATTCCTCTTTTTTTTTTTTTTTTTTTTTGGTATACCTATTGCTTTATGCTTTATAAAATTTGAGCCAATTGCAGTTTGTTACACTTTATTAACTGATACTTCAAGGAGTGCCATAATTTAAACCACTTGAACAGGACAAGACTGACCACTAAAGTAAAAGGCAGGAGCTTGGGATTGTTTATTTATTTGCGAATTTCCAGCTTTACCGCGAGAGAGTAATCGACTAACCTTAATTATTTATGCGAAGGAGGTTAACAATATGCATGCGGTAAGCCGAGATTCGGTGAGCAGACGCGCTACTGCAAGGGGCCTTATAACCCCGGGAAGGAAGTTTACCTGTTGCTTAGAACCAGATTTATGTGAGATCGCCAAATTTCCCAGTCTCCGTGTATCAATTTAAAACAAGCTGGCTAGGTCTACCTCGAAGAAACATTTTGAACTGTGGAATCAAACAGTTCGCATTATGAGCTTGAAAAAAATGTAAATGTTTATAATAGCCATCATTCTTACATTCTCTTTAGTAGAACTTACGCTCGTTATAGCACTGCTTTCAAATCTCTTTGATTTTCCCGTTCTGTTCTTTACAGAATTATTATAATAATTTAATTTAAAGTTTACATTTTATAATTTTTTCAATATAATTTAATATTTTGGCTCTAATTTTCAATCGGTAAACCTATTTAGCCTTATTGGAAACATGAAATGAAAATTCACCATTTTCGGAAGCCTGCTGATAAATTACCGTAGAATATATCGACAAATGCATGTAAGATCTTCCCTTTAAATGACTTAAGAGGATATCGGACGCTTAAAAAGGGGCTGAGCTGTCTCTTAAATTTACCTCAGTGACGTCGATAGACTGACTACTCCTGTTGAAGGGATAGCAATTCATATTCATAAAAATTGGTAATTTTCCAGCACATCACTGACGTGGTGGTGCTGTTAACGTTTATGTTATGCTGTAGTTTCAAATTGCAAGGTCACATATTGAAAGTAAAAAAATCACCTCTTACGCGATATCGGACTCAGAACCTCATCATGACTCGGTGTTCATAAATTGAGTCATGCTGGATGTTATACGCGGACTATCACTGGTGAGTGTGAGTGTTAGGTTCGGACCTCTCATAACAGCTAATGTTTTCAGTGCCGGTGGAGATGAAATGTGTTAGGTGGTGCAGCGACGAGATGTATTTGTGGGGATGATGGGATTAATTCCCATTTATAAACATGGTAAACAAATTAAGATATCCCCTTTATATAACATTTATTCAATAAACATAATTGATGTTCTATACCTTGGCAAAGAAGACACTTCATTAATGATTGCTGAATACACTTTCTGGCTCAAAACCTGGTAAAATTGCAATAAATTTTATTCTATATCTACTCACTATGATATTATATTTAAAAGGACCATAGATTTGTTCACACGCCTGAAAAATGTAAAATAATCGATCATCAAGTAATCATACAATGCAGAGCACCTAAAGCGCTTATTACTGTCAGACATCAAACGCATGCCAAAGTTTTCAAAAAATAACTAGTCCGCAACTAATAAAAGGTAAGCGTTTACATCACCTAACTATTCAGTATCTTGATATATTATAAACAAATATTTCAATGTTAATTTGTTAACAATTTTAAACGTATATTTAAAAAATACATTAAAGAACAATAGTGTTTTGTAAGCAATGCGCTAAACTCAAAATCCTATGTATAACTTAACTTCTTACGTAAATTACTCGTTTAGATCTTGTGTGAAGTAAAATAAAAATAGCAGCAAATACTATATAAATTTAATTTGATATAACTGAGATTCAGCATGAATATTTACGGAAAAATTAAAGTACAGGGATTTTGACGTAAGTATAGAGAGTTTTCCATTTCGGAAGTTTAATCGCTGAGTGTTTGACTGCCGGATACATATGCCTGATTGTCTGTGGAAAAGTTCCTAACTTGGGGTTTTTAGTTTTCATCGCTACTATCTTTGTATTTAGATGACACCAAACGTAACATATCACGCGTGTAATTTAAGCACTTGTCTGAACAGAAGTAAGCAAGAGATGTTTGTTGAACAGCGAAAAGCTCTTGAATACTTCACGTGTTTATTTTGACAGTGCAATTTGTCCGTGTATGGTGTACTCTGTACTAACAACGAAAAGCATGTAGAAGGAAAACAGTGGAGATAAATGTACGTCGGAAGCAAAGTGCACGTTCAAAGTCTAAACAAGCTACGATATGAAATAAAACAAGAGCAGAAATTGTTTTCTGCAAAAAAAAAACACAAGTCTTTCATACATTTGGAAATGTAAATTTTCGGAACTGAGTGAAATGCAATAATTTTAAGAATCCAAACTTCGTTGTAGTCGCATTTTCGTCAGCAATTTTGTAAAGAATATTTAACTCAAAAGCAAAATACTTTATATATACTTATAATTCCGTTAATTATACATAATTGTTTGCGGTAAACAATTACACCATGTGCGACTACAAACGGTACGTTTGTAAGCGTTTAAGTGTAGTACAAATTATTCTACCGTTACCTCACACGCAGTCTTAAAAACTATATTATTTGTAATAAAATGAAATATTTCAGAAGGAAACATTTGTGTTTTTAAATGTTTTGCATCTGCGTAAAACTAAATTTTATAGACCATCACCACACTTGGAAAACTCTTTACTTCCATGAAGAAAATAATGTTAGCATATTAGTGTACGTAATTAAGATGTCTAATTTAATAAAAAATATGTATGGTTTTGTAAAACATAATAATTGAATGCACATAGTAATTTTTGTTGTTTTTCTCATCAAAGTAAAACATTTTTTTTTATAGATACAGGAAACTCTAAGAAGTCCTGGATGTATTCAGTAAACCTTCTGTTTGTCATAAACTGTAGGTATAAAATTTACCAGGTAAGCTCGACGGTAAAAATAAGTCGCAGTCCTAGCAGCGCAATTCGAGTGGAGAACAGCAAAATTAAAAATGAGGGAAATAAATACACATTTGCAAATGCTCATGAGCAATTTAAAGAAAGATATATGCCTACTAGCGTATAGCGCACCTCCTAGCCCTAATGTCGGCGGTGTTGCGGCGTATCATGCACTCCTTCAAAATGCACCGTAAGCGGTCGGAAGCCGTACTGATCTAATACCGCTGCACAGCCTCCCACAGAACACGGAGATCTTTCGTAGCAGGATTCACGGCTTTCAAATCCCTCTCGACAGAATACCAGATGTGTTGGATAGGATCGGGGTCAGGTGACTTCGAGGGCCAGGGAATCAAATAAAAGTCCGTAAAGTGTTCATTCAACCACGCGGTCACAACTCGGTAGCCGTGGGTAGGTTCATTGTCTTGCTGTCGGGCGCTGTGGGAGTAAACTGAGTGCACTTTATCTGTCAGCAGGTGTCTGTATCGCTCGCCAGTGAGGGATGATGGCAGGTGTACCAGGGGACCCATTTCCTCCCACGTGAACAGTATACATACGAGGGTAACACAACCACCGGCATGCACTGTGTCGTGTTCACACGAGGGCTCCATCGCTTCATGTGTTTGGCGACGCACTCGTACTATGCCATTAGGGTGTACGAATGTTTACTTTGACTCGTTCGTCCAGGCGACATTCGTCCATACGTCGAGGGTCCAATAACGGTGTTCACGCCCCCACGTTAATAGTTGAGCCTTGTGACGTGCGGTGAGTAGTGCTAGCCTAGTGGGGCGGTGGCTTTGTTCTGTATAGCGAGGAGATGGTTCTGGATTGTATGGCTACTCACAGGTCGTTGTGCTCCAGTATTTGATTGGTGAGTGATCTGCTGCATTATGGCCTGTCCCTCTCCACTGTTACCAACCGAGCTAGAGCTAGCCGATGGCGACTTTTGCCATCGATGTGTTGTGCGCTACAGAAGTTGTCCCTGAAGGCGGTGGTTTTACCCTTATCCATGAACTCACGTTACACTCTCGGCACGGTGGCTCGTGTAAATCCCAGTGCTTGCACGACTTCGGAGTTTGAGTGTCCCATACGTCAGGCCCCAATGATCTGGTCACGATAAAATGCACAGAAGTCTTGTTTCTTCCCCGTTATATGCTCCATTTTTACTCAGACGAATTTAAAGGTCTGACGTAATCCCAGTCATGCGTGGCTGGGCACTACTCCATTCGACTGGGCGGCCACAGCGCCATTTCGACAACATGGCAGGTAGCTCTAATTTATCAACTTATGTAGACTTTGGCAGTATTACGGACATGAGTAGCCTAATTATATTTAATGTTCTGAACGCCCTTGCATTTATGTGATTTGTGTAGACTTTTCGAATGAGGCATATTGCTTCAAAACAGGACATCACGGCTCGAAGGAAACTCAAGCTACCGATCACAATTTTAACTTTGCATTTGACGAAAATTATTGGTAGGCAGGAAAATGTGTGTTTAGTGTCATGAGGGAGGAGGGAACGTCAACGGCTTAAGGCGGTGATGTGCAAGGACGTAGAAGAAGAAGGGGAGGAGGGAGGCCAAATGACAAATTGATGTCCGCAGTGACAGGAAGTATGACGAGGAAAGCGCTACGAAACGAGGATGCAGTAGACAGGAATGACTCGCATCACTTCGTTGTTGACCAAACTTGTGTATATACTCCCACATTTGCACAAGAAAATATTAGCACACTGTTCCCGTACGAAGCAGGTTCAACGAGATATGAGAAGGCTTTAAGCTGTGCCTAGCGGGCTCCTTCTCCCTCTCTCTCTCTCTCTCGTTCTCTCTCTCTCCTGTAACAGCGGGAGAAATAATTTTAAAATAAATGAAAAGCCCTGCCTGACAGCTTCAAAAGTAGTTGTGGTAAATTGTTAATAAGGGGGGTGGGGGGAGTTCAGATCCCCGAAAAAAATAAAATAAATAAAGGAACTGTGGCATTCACAACACTGCCAATCACACTTCAATCTCTTTCCGTCATTGTACTAACCACTGCCAAGCATTAATCAAGTGATTATGAATAATATTTATGAACATAATTTGTTTGTATTACGAATATAATTTTTCTACTTCTTGAAAAACAAAAGTAAACTAATTTCGTTGAATAACAACTACAACACCACATTTTAAATAAAGTATTAATTAATAAAGTAATTTTTCCTAATTCGGTGTGGCATTGCTGTAAGAACTCTAGTTAGCTATTACGTAAAAATAAATGCAGTAAACAAGTTAAATTTTACTTAAGAAAGTTGACTTAACAATCCCATATCCAGTTAACATGGAACCACTTACGTATGTCAGGGAAAAATCATAGCTTTATTTAAACTCTTATCAGCGAAAATAGCGCTTGATAAAGCACAGGAAATTCATTCAACTATGTTATTTGTTTTCAAAATGTAAATGAATACAACGTTTTAATAACCATTCGAAACCCATACTTGAAAACACATTTCTTCTGGAGTCGTTTTGATATGAGGTCACCGCGGTCTGAAAGTAGGAAAATAAAAAGCTACCGCAATCTTCAATGATACGAGAAGTTGAGGCGCGTGTGGCGCCCTGGTACCTGACTTGGCGTTATTGCCATAATTGCGTGTTATTACTCCCGTGTCGTGTAACTAGGGCGACAGGTCTAGTATTTGAAGTTTCTGCTCGCGAAAATTACCCTTGCACATGCGACAGGCGTCAATACGTCTGCCATGCCGGCACTTACTTACCGAAAGTTTCCTACCTAATTTTGCAGGAGTTCCGTTCCAAATGACACAGTTCGTGTTGAGACGCCCGTGTTACAAGTTCAAATGACTATTTTGGTACTAGTTTTCTGTCAGAGTTCTTGTAACATAGGATTTTACTGAAGTTGCCTGCGTCATTTTGTCCATGAATGTAACCTTAGCATATAATGAATAAAATGTGTTGCTATAATTTTTTCATGTCAAACTGATGTAATGAAGTTTCTACTGTATGTTACAGTATCTGGAAAAGAAACTTCTGCCAAATTCAATAGGTAGGCCTATTTTCTCCGACTATAAGAATTTCCAGCCATTTTATCCTCACCTACGGAGTTGGGTCCCTACTTCAAAGTCACCGAATCTGAATTAAATGCCTGTTAATCCAGTGACATAATATGACACACAGACATGAATAAATCAATAACCTCTCTTTCCAAAGGAAAGTGGAATACTAAGGGTGTGGTGACTTCGATATATTATTTTATGCTTTGTTACAAGGATCAATGCTTTCTTACCAGATTTTACATAATTTGATTTGTCTTAGAATAAAGCAAAAATCTTCATGAAAACCAAACAATTTCTTCAATTACGGCAATTCTTTCCAAGTATTACCGCCTGCGAAACGATTTAACAATCGTAATTCTCAATACATGTTACCAGAAATGTTTCGCAGTATCTTGAAACTATATTGTTAAACTTTTGCCAAGTTAAATCATCTCAAAACATATGGGTTCGATTTTACGATGTTCGGGCACGAATAGTANGTTTCGCAGTATCTTGAAACTATATCGTTTTAACTTTTGCCAAGTTAAATCATCTCAAAACATATGGGTTCGATTTTACGATGTTCGGGCACGAATAGTTTATGCATNTATATGCATATTTTAAATAAGTTTACAATGGGGGGAGAAATTATTTGTGAACTATTTATCGAATATCACTCTGTAGATGTAATTCAGTCTAGANATATTTTAATTAAGTTTACAATGGGGGGAGAAATTATTTGTGAACTATTTATCGAATATCACTCTGTAGATGTAATTCAGTCTAGATGTAAGGATGAAGGCGAAACATCTATAAGGTGTCGAGCTAGTTAGTGCTTTCTGCTATTTATAGAGTTATTTGCGTGTTTCGGCTTTCTCCGTCTTCGTGAGCTTTTAGCAGGTTTCTTTCTGAAGATTACCCCTTTTTTTCCTCTACGACAAATGACTTAATCCTTATACGTATTTCTCAACGTGAGAAAGAGAGACGCAGAGAGAGATAGAGACAAAGTCTCGTTTTGTGTTACTTTTTTTTATTAACTCTAGTGCCTATTCTTATAATGTATTCTGAGCATTAGTGTCCTATAACATGATACTTAACTGAGGTTATATACAAAATTAAAGTTCGTAAAACTCAATGCTTTATGCAGTATGTAACAGTTGTGATGATCCATGCATTCAAGCTGCCTTTAAATGTATGAAACTAAAAAAACATTAAAAAACACAATACCCAAGAATAAATAATTTTTGGTTTTATTTGTGATTTTTTTCAAATAAAATATTTTACGCATTAAAATTTAAGTAAATGAAATTAGGTCAATATATATGGAATTTGTGTTTAACGAAATTTTTAATATAATTACTTATTTTAAGATTTACAATTTACGGTCACATTTAATATGACCACCTCTGGGATGTGGAAGGTAGCGCTGTTGCCTGCTAACGACACTGGTAAATTTCTATAATCTGTTCACTTTAAATTAAGCACCTTCGTGGCCCTTGTTATTTTTTTCCATCAGCCATTTTTTATCCATCCAGTTCTTTTTAAATTGAATATTGCCATAAACATAATAATCTTAGTGTATGCCATATTTCACATGACTAAAAGTCAACGTCTAAGTCATCAATAAAATATATTTATTGACTAGTATTACAAATAACTGAGTTTCAGAAAGTGATAACATTACCGTGAATAGCATTTAAAGGGTTGGTAGGTATCTTTCTCCTCCATGATGCGAAACGCAACGGTAAACAATTTTAGAATCTTTCTGCGCATTACTGTTTCCGTCACCTGACAATCGCCTAGGGCTCCAATCAGGCCGAAAACTTCTGACGAATTCCTCATTGTAATTTATCTCACTACGGATATTCTTAAAAGTGAGAAAATCTAAAAAAAACATTTCGTACATCTTTCGTTTCGGAATTAAACTGAACTCAGAGAATTTTTTTATATAGTTTGCAGTTATTAACAGAACGTTTCCTTATATTTGCTGATTTTACTTAACGTTTTACCGAATTTTTGTGAATGTTCTCCGCAAAATGTTTAAATGTATTAAGTGTTGCAGTTGTGATGGTTTGTATCGTGACATGGATATATGTTGTGTAATATGGTGGCTTAGTGTATAAGTTGGCAAAACCGGTTTTTTTATTTCTTGTGGTGTTCTTTGAATTTCGCCATTAGATAAGCACCAGTATCGGAACTGTACCAAATTTTTTCAAATTTTCTACGTAAAAAAAAATTATTTCAATAATCACAATTTAAATATAAAATAACCTCGTAACTAAGTAACATAGTTCTCTTTCATTATACGTAGCTTAACATTTAAATAATATTTCATTTAGTTATATCGAGCACCTAGCGGCGGAAATTGTCTCTATGCCAAACTCTCCCATAAAAAAAATATCGTTTAGTTCCTAACCTGAGTAGAATATACCTTAGCCCGAGTTCGTTGTGGAGGGTTCGGTACTCAGCTGCGGTTTATAGAGCGGCCGTGACCGGGCCGTGGACGGACTGAGAGTTTTCGCCATGCGACACATGTTACCGGGACATGGCGCGAGCGTGTCGCTGCCTGGCTGATGATATAAGATATCCTGGTTTTCGAGCGGCAGTATATGGCGGTGGGTACCGGACTTTCGTCTGTGACAGTTATGACCGGGCTGTGCCTAGCGGCGGTGGTCGGCCTGTGTGCATGTTTTCCGCTTGTCGAGCGTCCCCTTGCCAGCTGCTTAAGCAGCTCGGGGACGGGCTGTGCGGACCATCCACAGGCTGGTCCTTCTGTGTCTAGCCCTTGTTGGGGCCTAGTAATTGATTTGACTTTCTGAGTGTGTATTAACGGTGGTTGAACGCACGAAATCATGGACTGGTAAGCGGTCTCTTGTGAGTAGGTCGTTCGACACCTAAGGATGAAAGCGCTCGGGAGTAAACTCTGTAAGCTGCCACTTAGGAGGAATCCTGGGGAGACAGGTGTGTTATGTGTGTGGCCACGCAGTGAGCACATACATTTAGCTCCAAGGCTCTGTTCGGTGAATCACTCGAGACTGTCGGGACATGGTAACAAATGAGACTGATATCACTGTAAGGTCCACCGTCTTCCACTCAGAGTGGAAGTCGTTCAAACCTATGAAGCTTGACAACAGTGAAAATCAAGTGGAGGGGCATGTTTTCCTAGAGGCTCAAGGTAGTAATACATGACTGTCCATAAGAAATTAGGCTCTGAAAGTTCGTCTCCTGTGATACCTTGGCGGATCAGGTACAGGAGGGGAGGAGGAGGAGGGGAGAGCCGGACATGTTCCGGAAAACATGTCGAACGTGGTCTCCTGTGCCGTGGACAAGTACGTGAATAATCACGTTGCGAAGCACATGAGTTAACCGGAAGTGGTGCCGGAGCCAGACGCTCCACGTTCCGTGGCTGTTAACGTTAATTTTGAATCACATGTGTGCCCGGTAAATTAGACGTTTGGGAGCTGTGAACCGTCGACGGTGCTACGTGCGTGATTGCTACAGCCGCTGATTCGGGTCTATGTTCTATTCGCGGTTTCTTCCTACTTTTTAAATAAAAACCTTGGAAAACTCTCCCCATGTATGACGTTTTTAGTTGTTTTCCTTAATATGCCACGTATCGCAAGCGTGTTACACTTGTGTTCGTAAATATCACTAAGTTTGCTTTAACTGAAGTTTCATTTATATTTTATCTATAAATTACAATATTTCATTAATAATTAATATATTATAAATAGTTATAAAATGGGTGTGTTGTTAATACCTAGTAAGAAATAGTTCTTATGCAAAATATTATTACTGTGGGTGCGCACGAATGCGGTGCGTTGTCCCGGAGCTGTAATTTTCTGGACGTGCTTAAGGTTGGCGTGCGTGAGGCGGAGGAATATCCCTGAAGTAGAAGCTTAGCAGGGCTTCAGGAAAGTGTGCAGTGACCGTGAACGGACTTTACATGGCGACGACGACAGAACGTCGTAGAGCGTCAGTGGTGTGCCTGGGCGAGCAGCGAGCGTGGCTGCTCTGTTGGGGCGAGACGCGGAGGAAACGCAACAAATTGTGGTTCACGCCTACGTGTCGACTGTTTCCTTCGTTCGTCCAATTAACAGTCACTATTTTGACTCCTCTTTAATCACGCCCGTGATAATCGAGGGCTCTCTCTTATATTGTGTGCGCGTAATGCAAATAACAGTGAAAATGCGGCTACGATTGACTGGCAATTTCACGCTAAGTATCTCTGGTTATCTGACAGTAAAACTGTTAAGATTAACTGTTGCAATTTCAGGCCACGACTCTTTAGCTGGACCAATGGTTAATTAAAAACAATAATTGTATTATATACATTTTGTATTAAAGTTTTTGTTAGCAAAGGTTTAGTGAACATAGTTCCTTTATTATTGAACCAAAGATAAGCATAACTCTAAAGTTTAATAGGTGACTATTTAGAATCATGGCAAAGGGTAGGGGGATTAATTTGAATAATTAGTGTGATGGGTGAGGCAATTTTCAATCGTCGAACCACTCTAGTTGGCGGTTTTAAGTGAAACTTTCCATATGGCTGAACACATTATCCAATTTTTTTAAATTAATGTAATTTATAATTCCCAACTAAGTGCGTGACACAAGAAAAATGACGATTAAAATGAAAACAGATTCTTCTGGCAAATTAAAGCTTTTAACAACAGACAGTATTTTCGAAATATTGAAGAGCCAGCGCAGTGATCTGTGTTATCTTAATTTTGGTTTTTAGGTCAATAAAATAAAAATTCATATTTTCTGCGTTTTACCTAAATGCAATTTGGAAGACAGAGACAAAACCCAATGGGATTACTTAAGGTTTTATTTTGTCTTTTTCAGAAGACGTTCCTTCAGTTATGCATTTGTTTTCAACCCTTTATTTTAAAGGAATGCCTTAGTTTATCATCGGGACACTAATTAACTCATTACTGAATGAGAGTATCAGATAAATAATGGTTCTTCCACGTAACTTCAAATATATAATAACTTTGTATACGTTAACATAAAACTACTAAAGTCTCTTGCAGAACTAAAGAAATACGAATAGATATTTACGATTATTTGTGTTCCCCAGACGAAAACCACCATCGTCCTGAAATTAAGCGCTTCCTGTTTTCAATAACGTAATCAATGCAACATAAAATATGTTCTCTGACCTACATCTACAAAGGGACAAAACGTACCAGAGTTATCAAGCATAAAGAATTTAATAGCTACTATGAAAACCTGTACTAATTTCAGTTAATTTGCAGATGAATATGAATCTAATTTTTGCGTTGTTGTTAGAGTTTAGAAATTCTAGTGAACATCTTCAGTGATCTGTAGAGCGTTGTCAGCTATTGAATGCTTACTTTAAATATGCTTGTGCTCCATGGTGCATACGGTTGTCTGATATATGTTGATATTCGGCTGTAAAATGGTTAAGAAGAGCAAGTAATTGCTTCATTTTTCAGGTAATATTTAATGTGAGATTACAAAAATTGTTTACCGAATTCGGATTATACAGAAAATGTTCATGCATGCAATTTTACGGTTTCTTATCACGTATTGTTTTAAAATACTTCACTCTCGCTGAGAAATCTGGGACGATGTGTTTGGCCTACCTTCGCTCCTACTGAAAATATTATTCTCTATCAGCGGTAATAGAAGGACCGGATGTTGGTAGTTACGACAAAAGTGTATTGATTTCTCCGATTTCATGATGAAATATTATTTTTCTTTAATCCGCTTCAACCAGGTCACTACGGAAATCCCGCATTTCCTCTCCTTTCAGCGCATTGACAATAATATAAGAGGAATGTCGTTTAGTGAGCGAGATCTCGACACCAGAATATCTTAATTATTTCGCGAAAATATTAGTGGCTAACTAGGATCCTAATCTTATAACATTTTGTGATTTAACATCACAAAACTTCACACGTCCCAAAATAATATTAGGCAATAAAAATCTTCAACAAAACAGGGACTGATCACGAATAAAGCTGACTTCTCACTGATACCCAAGAAACAGAGCTGATGATAGCGGATCAAGTGCACCAAATATCTTGAACTCTAGACTTTGAGAAACTACACTCGCAAATATTTATGGTCTTCAGTGACGAAACTATGATGATTTTATTTATTTCTGTGTTAGATGCATTATACAACTTTGAAGTAAATAAACTGAAAATATGGATGAGTGTACAGTGTAAAAAAAATTTCCTTTTCAAGTAGTGTAACGCGAAAAATTACTTACTTTTCCTACACGTCTTCCAAAAATGAATACAATTTTATACAAGGCATAGTTTTAAGGTTACATGATAATGATATACTGATTTCCTGTAAACAAAACAAAAAAATGTTTTACTTCACTTAACTCAAAATATTTCAGTTTTAGGCACAATTTAGAATTTTTATTTCGACTGTAACGTCCATTTTAAAATTCGCGATAAACAAAGAAGAAATGTGTTTTAATGTTCAAGTAATTTTAACTTGTGTCATGGGTTGCCAAATTTATTTATTGAAATTTTATCAGGCAATCATATTCACAGAATTATAAATTATAGAGCCACTCGGAAAATGTTGCATAATTGAGTATCTTACCGTATAAATCCAGAAATGTACAAAGGTAGCTCACAATCGTTTGCATTACCAAGAAAGATAAAATAATAACGACTTTAAACAGAACGCAATTGCATTAAATTTTAAAGCCCAATTTTTTTACTTAAATTGTTATTGACATATATTCAGCGAAAAATCATTTGAACTTCTATAATGATAATAGTAAAAATTCGTAGATCACAAACTCAATAAAAAATGTAATCCGTTTAATTTTAAGAATTACAAATGAAAATAATAACGAAATTTACTTTTTAATTGTGCTTCAACTGACCTTCCTATTTATCGTGTATTGTTTATTTAAATGTTTTATTTTATTTTTTAATGAAATCTATTTGGAGAAATAAAAACCGTACAACATACATCTAAGATAATGTAATCGTATGCATGGGTAGAACCTTCGTTGGAAAGTACACCGAATTTAAGCTCTCAATTTAAAACGCAAAATTATCATGACATTTAACATTCGCACATTCTAGCAGTACAATTTTAAAAACAAAATTAAGGATAGAATAGTAGTGAAACTACTTAGATTCCAGGAAATGGTGATTTGCTGCTCCTGTGGGTTTCGTCACTCTAAGATCAAAATAGTTAAAACTTCTTAAAAACATCTCATTTGACATTACATCTGTTGAAAACGCTTCGCTTGGATAAGTTGTTGGTATTTACTGATGAAACAGCGACTCATTCCGTTTTCTAGTGAATTGTACTGAGCTGGCAGTAGAATCTCAGTGCTTTCCACTGACTTACCAGTATATAACAGCTCGTTTACTGATAATGCAGTTAAATAATTTTACTGATTGAAAACTATTGTAAAGATTTAGAGTGTACAGCGTGCATAAGTATGTGATACACAACACAACGTCTACGCATTCTCGGCCACGAATTGCTTTTTTTTTTTTTTTTTTTTTTTTTTTTTTTTTTTTTTTGCGGCGCTCTCAGTCCTACAGGCTATCCCGCGCTTCGAACACTCATTAGGTGGGGGTAGGCGTTGACGTCCTTTCAAACGCAGGTGTGCTCAGCTTTCACATGAATGGCTCAGACCCAGAGGCGCAACCTGGTGCAGCACAAATACGCGCGCTCGCATCCTTCCATAAGTACTGAGTCTGTCGTGCTCAGTAATAAGTGCGCGGTCAGGTCGGGGTACTATCAAAACACATTGTGTCTCTCCAGTACAGCACCCAAGTACTTAAGGAGCCGAACCCCAGGCCGTTCACAGAAAGTCAATCACTCCAGACCTTCTCTAGCACACAGAGTTATATAACCACTACCACCATGAATACACCACCATCGATCGGCCACCAGAGGAAACCTCCAGTGGGACCTAATCCATCGCCCGTGGCACAACTTACCTTCCATGGCACTTGTGTGCCACTTGAAGTAATTACGATATGTCAAAAACTCCACACTTTCCTTGGAGAATGGTCGCCACAAACTGGAAAGAATTTAAATTTTACAATAAGGTAGTTCCGGAAGGTCAAAAAAATATTACTCACATTCGAGGTATATTTTCTGAAAAATTTGCTTTTTAACACCTACGCTTTACATTAGACGACGTTCCAGACTTGCGGTGAGAATAAGCCCTCAGGTGATCAACTAACTGAAACTTATATCTCGTACGGCATACATATCCGTGTCTTACCCAAGCATAAACTAAGAACCTCATGGATCAGGGGACGCGTTAGCCATTTGCCATTAAAGATCGCTTTCAGATTGAAACAGAAATGAAATGTTATTCAAGAACTCAAAATGTCAAATGCAATGGGAACACCAAGTTCCACAAAATTGTAACAAAACACTGGACCAGTGTCACCAGTGTTTCTGTCAGCGACAAAACTTGAAAAAATATAATTGTTTATAAATTCCATTGTAATTAAATACACTTGTCTAGACAGTCTGCAATTGTTATACTATACTTCAAACATTAATAGAAAAATACGCTATACTAAACTATAAAGTAATCTGACACTCCCAACAGGAATTCAGTTGATTGCCAAAAGCAAATAAAATGATATAACGTGATGCAGCGTTAGGCAATGGGCAAAATTATAACGTAGATGAAATTTTAGATTATATTTAATGTACGACACACTGGCATGTAAATGGAACCTCTTGTCCCTCTACGGCCGTTGAATATTTCAAAGGGTTAGCAATAATTTGAAGATAACGAAGCAATTCATGGTAGCTGAGATTTTATAAGTAGAGAATGCTTAATTGATGAACAAATTATATCATCTAGGGAGACTTCACTTAAACCCCATGTGTTAATCAGGAATTTGCAATGGCCCCATCCATAATAGTTTTAATATGTTATTACACTTACTTAAATCTCAAATCAAAATATTTGTTTTAGATTAAACTAACGAGTAATTTCATTTTTGAGTATTAATTATTATAGCCTGATATAAACAGAGAAAGATGTAATTGCAGATAGCAAATAAATTGGCTTGAAAAATACTTATTTACAATTAACAATATTTTTTTTTTCACTTAACAAATCTGCTGTTGCATCTTCATTCGTTTTTAAAAAAAAAATGTATAATTTAAAACATTCTTGAGGTGAACAATTATGTGTTTGTACCAACATAACCTATATGTATTTCGTACACACAAGCGTATTAAAGTACGTTCAACAGATCGGTTTAGCTACCGGAAACAATATAAAAAATGTTACGGTCCAATCAATATTTTGTTTGAAGTGAATAAAGCGTTTGGTTACCTGGAACAATCTGCTACGGCAACAAAATCAGCTTTGCCCAATAGTGGAATTTATTATATTGGTTGTAGGGTAAACATATGATTTGATTGCCTTCGTCGCAGAATACGGTTTGATAGTTCATGTGGAAATTTCGTGACAGAATAATAAGTGTTCGTTAGTGCATTTATTGATGCTTAATAGTGATATCATCAATCCAAACTATACAAGTTCAACAGGAATTGAAGAAGTATGCTGTAAATCTCGACATTTATTTACGCGTATGTCGTATATTAGAAATTACATTTAGAAACATTCAAACTCTCTAAATAAATAGTTTATCCGAGTTTCCTAAGGCCTGGTAGTTTGGTCGTGCTAACGTTTTCTTTATAACAACGTAAACTACTTAATATACGAATAGCCGTATGAATCCTCAGTTGCACCAACTAAATCTCACAAGTTTGCGGCAATAAAATGTGAACAAACAAATACTTTGCTTTAAGCAACAAAATGTTTTACTACCCCTATACAAACAATTAATTAAGTTTTACCAAACATATTTACTTTTATTTGAAAAAACCTTTGTCTCTGTGTATAGAGTTCTTCGAGTCCTTTCTTAAAACATTGTATTTCTCTTCCTATATATTCACACACCTGAAAACAGCTTACTTTAACATTATAAAGTAATTGAAATGTGCGCCACGTAAACTATATAGCTTAAATAGGAATAATTAAAAATGCATTTGAAGCAGGATGCTAACATTAATTAAAAATTGATAATTTACTTCATTCATAACTAAATTCGATGCTATGAGATTATTTTGCTCATGCAGTTCGCAATATTCTTGAACAAAGAAATCGAAATGGTTACTATTTTGTTTATATTATCTTGTTTATTCATAATGCGCCTCTCGAAAAGTGAACAGTTCTTGGTGACACATAATGATCTGCAAAATCAGGGTTGCAACCACTATTTTTGTTGTGACACATTTAGTTAAGGGTGACAGACTTCACACGGATAGTAGTTCATTAAATCATTACCCAGGGACTACCGGTTTGATTGAAATACTTATTGTAGGATGTGCAATTTTGTGGTCTTTCGGCTCCATCTTCAAGGAGGTGTATCGCCCTTGGGAAGTTCTTTAGATGGTATGTTGTATGTGCATTTTCGCCTTATTTTGTAAAGAAAAACGTGTGGGCGGAGATTGTGCCCGTATTTAATCAACAGGCTGTGTATATATAAAGTTCTCGTTGCAGTCTACTGCACAGATATTAACTGACACCGCCATATGGCCTCTCAGCTTAAATAAATTTATTTTAAAAGTCCCTGGAAATACAGTTCAGAAAACATTTTATTTGGCTCCAGCTCATAATATTTCTTGTTATTGTGCTGAAGAATTTACACTCCACGAAGAGTGTCAAAAATTTCACGTGAACAGAAGTTTTCGCTTTAATTTTTCGGTTTGATTAAACTTTCGTACTGAGTTGAATCAGGGAGATGTACGGAGAATGATATATGTAGGGAGTCAAGCTTATTCATGCATAACTACTGTTTATTTTGCCCACAGCTGTCAGAGTCCAGCCAGATTTTTTGTAACTGATAACTTTTTTTCTGGTATACCTACCTTACGCACTGTTCTGAAAAACTGTATTAACTTCGCGTACTACTACATGGGACCATTCGTGGTCCTGAAGACATGGATATGTCGCTTCTTTTGCTAGGGTCTTTTAATATTTACATACAAGAATTGTGTTGTATTTTGTATGTTCATTCGTATTACCTCATAAATTATTTTATTAGTTTTGCCTTCTAAATAATTTCAAATATGCTTGGAAGAGATGGTATTATTTTCCGCAACACATGTATTTATGTTGCTCTAGAATGCTGTCCGCACTTCACGAACACATTTCCGTCAACAGTCTCAGAAACTTGCACGATTCTGGTGCGTGACGGCTAGTCATATAATTGCGAATGAAAGTCACTAAATACTGGTGTAGTGTGAAGCATGGCCTTTCGCTTTGGGGAATTTTGGCCAGACAAGGGAATGCAGCTTCGCAGGTTTTTTGGGTGTCTGAAAGTTAACACGCTTTGCAATAGACTGTCTGTTACTTTTACCCTTATATGTACCATAATATTTATTATTCGTAGAGCTCTTTTATTATGTCCATATGCATACTTGGCATATAGTTAATATGTACCATGTTAGCAATGCTGGGGTCGAGGTATCAATTCAGAAACAAATTTCACTCTACTATATCACTCCACTATATTTAAGCTTGTGTTTCTCACGGTGTGTACTCTTCGCTCATGCCACTCCCGTCAAAGCTTCTTGGGCAAGTGCAAACGATTTACTACTGTGGCAACACCATTGTTGAGATATTGACCATCTATATGGCGACGATATATCTGAACTAGCGTTCGATGGTGCAGTGAAACTGAAGACTTGAAAACTGAGTTACAGTCGTAGTTATATCCGCAGTGGCGCTGCAAAAATTACCATCGAAGATGTAGGCATCTCAGTCTGAGCTGTGCGTGCCACGAGGGGGAGAGTTAGTTCTTCAGAAGAAAATTATGAGACGTTAGTTGCAGGCAAACCATTAAATGGATGCTTCGCTATAATCTACCTCGGGAATAAATAACTATTTGTCACAGGAATGCGTTTAAATAGTGGCGAAGGAAACTACATGTCAATAAACAAGTAGACTTCATTTATTAGGAAAGCAGATAAATTGTACACAAAATATAAATTTGCTGTATTAACTTAAATTTATCTTTTTATTGATATTAAGTTCCAGTTATCGTCATTTAAACGCATCCGTTTGACTAAATAGTTTTTTTTTTTTTCGAAAAAAGCATTTATTTAATGGCATGCCTACAACTAAAGACTAGTAATTTTTGCAATTTTGTGTTGCATTAAGATTTTTTGATAACTACGAGTGTCCTCTACCACACACACACACACACATACACACGCACAAATATAGTAGCATGTCTTCACTTGTAAAAAACAAATTAACACTGATGATGCCATCGTGGGTGTCTGTTAGTTGTTATACGCACAGGACATGGTAGTATGTATACAGAAAACATCATAATATTGTACCACTCCAAGCATGTGTTGCAGGGACCAATAATTGCAGGATTCACTTGGTATGGTGTTGGAACACCCATTGCAAAGGGACAGGCAGCGATGCGGTCGGACGTGGAGTCGTATAGACGTCGGATGTTCTCCTGAGAAAGATCCTGCCACAGCTGGTACAACTGACACTCCAAATCAGTCGTAGTTCCCGCTCATCGAAGTTGCCATCCAATCTGTTCCCAAACGTTACAATGGGTGATGGGTCTGGGGACCCTGCTGGCTAGGGATGCATGTTGAAAAGGCAGGCCAGAGGTACACGTACTTTGTGAGGCCGGGCATTATACTGTGGGATAATTGGGCTGTCAATCTGCACCAGGAAGAGAAGCGCACATGGACATGGTGGCAGAATTCCCTTGACATATCGCCGTCCCGTCAGGTTTCCTTCAATCACCACCAGCAGGACAGGGAATCGTAGGAATTGACACCCACGCCATGACACCTCTCTATGAGGTGGTATGTCGCTTTAGAATGAAGGGTGAATCACTGCGCTGACCAGGACGCATCCAGACTCGAATTCGGCGGTCGTCTGTGTCCAAACAGAACTGTTATTCGTCGCTGAGCCCCACTCGTCGCCAACCTGCAATCTGTGCCATTTCTGTTTGGATACAGGAGACCAGTGAATCCCGGGAAACTAAAATAATAACTATCGAAAGCAATAAAAAATCTTGTGCCAGAATATGGGAGTGGGATAAATATTTTTAGTTTTTATTTTTGAAGTATTTTGATTTTTTTAACTTTGGTTTTAAGGGTCACCATAAGATGAAGGTAAACGTCCAGGCTTTCTTGTTGTCAAAGTAATACATAGCAAACTTGCCCAGTAGCTAACTAGAAAAAGAGAGTACGAACACCTGGCCGACTCACCCTTGCCCTGGTGTACCTGCTCCCAAAGCAACCAAATTACGCAACTGTTCTCCAAGGGAAACTCAGTTCATAGGATTACCGTACTAGGTTAATAGTTTTTGTTACAAATAAATAAGAGAAAAACCATTTTGTAACAATGAATATCGAGGCTTGAGTGAAACTTGAGATCCATAGTTTGAATACCGACTCCAGATTCGGTAACATTTTGACGATGTTTGCTAATGAAATTTTGATTGTGCATGTGTTCATATGTAAATGTAATTGGCTTTCAAGTTGTCCTTATGGAGATGCATGGTGTGCCTAGTGACCTGAGCTCCAAACTCAAAATATATACATTTTTTGAATAATAATTTTATATCAAGCTTATACGAAATGCTGTAGTTTCTCTGAGAGATTGGAGAATGTTTCAAGTTAAGAAAAGGTACAAAATTTTTTTCAAACATAAACAATTCTAAAAAAAAAGTGGAATTGTCAATTTTGTCCCAGGAAAGGAAATCATGAAGAGAGGGAAAGAAAATACCTCAAGTTTATATTCCGAGAAATTTTCGAACCGTGTAAAGTGAAAATATTTGAAAGGAGGGGTCTTCCGCGCAAGGCAGGAATTTGACATTCTGGCACGAAATACACTGCTGCTCAGCTGGTCGATAACGGACTCGGTCGTACGCGAATCTGAGATTTCATTGCTAAAAACACTTGCGCATCTTACCAGGGACGTCGGAGAGGGTAAATAACAAATGTGCATTAAACTTCCTCCCTCCCCCCTTCCCAAATGTTCTTTTGGTGGCTCTGCAATAACAGCGTAGATTAAGATTCATACTTCCTGAATATTTACTAAAAATGTAAATCAGTAATAATAATAAATAGTAATGTTTAAACTGATATGGTACGAATTTATGTGAAGAATGCGACTACGAAACTATTCGTGTGTAAAGGCTGATGTTACAGGTTCTCTTCAAACTTTGCACCCCCAACCACTCCTTTAAAGAAATGTTCCAACACATTTACATTCTCGCCCTACTATCAAAACGCAGAAATGCCGAGAAATTCCTAGTAATCTCGTGTCTACCTGAAACAGGTGGTCCTGCAGACCCCACATTCTCCCATTTAATATTAACCTAACAGAAAAAAATTCTGTTTACATTATTTTATAAAATATATAAAATGAAATTTCATTATTTTAAAATTTTGGCTTGAATTACTATTTACCAAGTGTAAATTACGTTTGACTTCAACGACCCCACCGGACGTGAGCACAACTAAATTATGAGGTAATAATGTCCGTAACTTCGTATCAGCCATGGCCACGTACATGAAACTATACCGAGTGAGGTGGTGCAGCGGTAACACACTTTACTCGGAATCCCCGGTCCGACCATCCTGATTTCTGTTTTCCATGATTTGCCGAAATCACTCCTGGCCGTAGCCAATACCTTCCACAGTCCTGCTTCTTTGAGCAACTTGCTGCGTCTCCAATGACCTCGCCTCGACGAAACCCTAATTACTACATTTCCAGCTTAAACACTGTAAATATCCGTCTTACTTTTAAATACAGAATTTGATCGGAGATTTAGTCTTTCTTCCGGATTTTAAGCTATGAGACTATATTTACAAAAATCTACTAACCATATATATTATATAAATGAAGACTTTGCATTTCATATTTTTGCTTAGTTTTGTCTTTCCGCGGAATAATAAATGTAATTACTTTTAAAATATGCCATACTTCTCAAAAAACATTAAAGATTTTTGTATTATATTGTTTTCTTGTCTGATTTAAAATTATAAATCCACTGCAATCAAAATATAATTTTTTAACTTCTTGCGAATTTTGGTGTTTGTCTTTTAATATACATATAACTATACATGACTTCAGAAAATTATTGCAATTCTTATGTGATATTCCGTACAGTTTCTAAACGTAAAATTGTATTCAATTCATAAAAAAGCTATTTTTCGTACTTCAGCTCATTTTATTCAATTTTTTTTACTGTACATCCAAATATATTGTGTAATGTATTAAATATAAACATTTGGAAATCCGATGAAGGTTTAGGCATGCAAGTAATTTATTTATTAACTGAATATTGTATCAGTAAATACTTAGTTGTACAGGACATAAAACAAATATATCTAAAAATTTATTTAGTTCTGGTACTCGAAGAGTTGAGCAGACGTGGAAGGATGAAAGGTGGAGAGAATCTTCTTTGACGCTTCCTCCTGTCTGAAGCTGCGACAGTGCCATCAATATCTGGGCACATGGCCACATGAGGCCGCGCCGCGTAGTGGCGATAGCAGCCGCGCCTCATTTGTCGTCTGCAGTCAGGCAAGGGCGCACACAATGCGCCGACAGCGTGGCACATCACGTCGCCCGGGCCGGCATTGTGCAGCCGCGACGCGCCGACGACGGCGATATTTTGTTATCTGCGAGCGGCAGTTATCGTCCGCGGGGCAGGGGTTGCGGTCGAGAACCCCCGGCGGCGCTCGGCCCGGCACACCCGGGGAAGAGTTGACGTGGCATGCATTATTCAGGGCGCGTCTCGGACGGGCCAGATGGCAGGCGCCTCGCCGACGGAACATGCCGTGATTTACGGTGGAGGGGGAGGGGGGCTAATATCTGCTGATTCAATATCCCCCCCACCCTTGAAGTGCCAACATCTNTTCTCACGCAAGGGGACGGACACAGTCGCAGTCACCGAATAAGCCTCGAGTGGAGTTTCTCCTCGTTCTACTTCGAAAACATGCCCGGCACACCCACGCTGGCTTCTCGTAGTCCCTCGCATTTCCCCGAGGAGTCATCTGCAACTACTGTGAAACATGAGAGGCCAGAGGCAACGGGTTCTTACAACCGCAGTGATAGGTATCTGGACCACCTAGTGACTCGGAACTTATTAAGTAATGCCGGGAAATAGCGTCTATTCAAAAAATTCCAGCCTTCTCGTTACATGAACGTGGCACTTCAGAAGATACTCCCAACGAGGGACTTCCTGTAAAAGTGAGCATTTCTCCAAATCTCTGGTATGCAATTAACTGCGCACATTTGAAAACTGCGCCCATGTAATAATTAAAATTATTTCAGTTGTTTTAGTGGCATACGGTAAAATACACTTCTTTGAGGCATTGGTTGCCAGTGAAATAAGCTTATTCGAAAATCGGTACTCTATTACTTATTATTGGCAGACTTGTTTTTCTAGTAGCCTGAATAAATTAAAATAGCAAACATTTAGTAATTTCTCTTTACAAACTTTGAGTTGTTTCCAGCGAAACGAAACAAGGTCGTTGGTCGGGTTTATGGGATGTATCAATGGCAAATTATTACCCCAGTTCATCTTGTGACGTAAATAAAAATTATAAAATAATAATTAATTTTACTGCTTACCAAGGGAATGCGCTAAGTGTTAAAGTTAAAATATGAACGCACATGGGCAAGGACTCACAAAATTTCCAAATAAACAATGTACCCCTCGTAATAAATTTCGGCTACTGTAGGGTTTTTTCAGTATACAAGGCAGATAGTGATCGAGCATACAAGTGTGTGTGTGACTCAAACTGTGGTCTTGTTTCTGAGTGGACACTCAGCAGATTATGATCCTAGTTTGGAACATTTTAGTTAGTTGTAACGTAAAAAACGTGCGAGTTCATGCAATTTATTAGTACAAGTCGCTGCTCTCAAGGTATACATAAAAAATATAAACTTTGTTTGTTCTCTGTGACAGAGTTTCCCGTCACATAATTATCTATATATGTCTAAATTTTGGATCACACGTTGTTGTGGCATAATTTTATGACTTAATCCTGAAAGTGAGTTCTTACATTCACAACCAGTTTCTTAACTTCGGCAAGTGGCAGAATAATACTATTCCTGCAGCAAACATATGGACAAAATCACCGAAAGATCACAGTTCACCTTCGAGTAACTTACCTGCCAAACAATACTGCTTTGCGGGTACCTGCCTACAAGATATTAGTGGCTTGTGTTACAAACAAAGAATTTACCTTGATACTCATATGTGATTGGCGGGGAGTGATGCAATATTTTGGCAGAGAATGATGTAATTTTCAGACTGTTCTAGAACTCCCTTGGCTATTCTCAGACCTTTTCAAAGCGTCTCTTGGAGGGGGATCTGTGGGGAGGGTGAGTCACGCAGGTATACTCCGGGGCAGAGGTTGGCAGAGTGGCAATACCACCCTGGTAACCTGATGGACCTCTGATCGCCGAGGTTCAACAAAGTAGGGAGTGATCAGTACTTAGATGGGTAACCGTCCAAGGAGGGCCACGTGTCCAAAGGCTCACATACAAACCTAGGTAGTACCGCTAAGGGTCAAACAAATGCCTGTAATTTTTTTTTGAGACGGCTCACTTCACGACATGGAAGGGAGACGTCGTCAAGCAGACACTTCCCGATGTGGGAGAGTGACGTCATCAGACGCGTAAGCTGCNCACTTCCCGATGTGGGAGAGTGACGTCATCAGACGCGTAAGCTGCGCTTCATGTTATCATGATTGATGTCACACTATTCTGTGGGTAGCGTGAAGTGCTACAATAATTAAATAATATATGTAGGACTTTAAAATTTTGAGATATAAATTAGAATTCATTTGTGCAGCGTGGTTTTACCTTCAGGAAAAAGTTATAAGAGTTAATGTGGGGATACCTCTTATGCTCCTGGATGGAAGAAACTCATGAGCACATTCTAATATAAGTGAGCTCTTGGGAAAGTAGTAGTGTTAAGACGGTTCTGGGACATAAATGAAACTGTGCANGCACATTCTAATATAAGTGAGCTCTTGGGAAAGTAGTAGTGTTAAGACGGTTCTGGGACATAAATGAAACTGTGCAGTGAATAGTTGCTGAGGCGATAGGTTTTTGGGATTTCGAGAAAAGGTCTGAGAGAGCTGTAAATCCGTCGAGCACTACTAGCATATCAGAATGCTTGGCGGGGAGACTATCCCCGGCTCTGCTCTGATTAATTAGTGCCGTCTATCAGTGAATCACTACGGGCATCCTTAGGTGCCTGGTGAGGGGAGTATCCCGAGGAGTATCCTCGACTTCAGGACTGTGGATGCCTATATAATAATAAGTGAGCACTACCTACACTCCCAGAAGTCAGGTGAGGGGAATACCTTTGACTCTAGGACTAATAAGATACTGTTGTCTAGAGGACACGCGAAAGATGAGAGAGATTGAAGGACTAAGTTTTTAATGTGTTTTCTCTGTGAAACCTCTCGTCTAGTGCATGCGCAATCTCATTAAATGATAAATGTAAAATATATTAACGTATGTCTTAAAATATAAATATGTTCAGGAGAAGCAAGTTGAATATTTCCATAGCATTGTATATCAATTTTAATGTTGGTTGAAATATTTTTGTCTTTTTTGTAAACAAAGTTGATGACATTTCGAAAGAAAAAAGTCAAAGCCAAAATTATACACAAAAATGTTGTATTATTGTAGATTCATTTAAGCACCCTACGAAAAGAATTTTTTTTTTTTTATCAAAATAATTTCGTTGGCATTATGAAAACCAAAAATAATTGCATTTTTATTACGAGCCTCTGTAACAAGTAAGTAGTAAGACTTTAATTACTAAGTTTTCGTTGTTGTTTTTTTTATTGTTTAATATAAAGTACCTATATTACGAAAATATTTACATTTGTCAAATTTGCTGCTCATTTGCAAATGTTTAAAATTATTTTCTATTTTCGCACCTGTGATAAAACACTATTTATATCGATGACAAGCCTTCGGGTAAGTGGTTACCTGACAACATTCCGATATTATTATAAACAACATTGTTTCGGTAAATTGATAATATCAGGTATATATATATATAAGGGATGGATGTTATATGCCAACTTAATTATTTAAACAATATTATAGCTTGAGCAACGAAACAGGAGATTCAGTAAATGCTAAATGTTTCAATACCGACCTTTTAAACTGCTACAACGAAACTTAGTGAAGTTAACGCGAGTATGTGAAACTCTAACATTTAATTATTTAACAAAGCAAATGAAACAACAGGCAGTCCAACAACNTAGTTAACGCGAGTATGTGAAACTCTAACATTTAATTATTTAACAAAGCAAATGAAACAACAGGCAGTCCAACAACAGCAAATCCAACAATAGCAAAAACTCCATCGACAGCAGCAATATCACTGACAGTACAAATCTCAGCAACATAAATGATTTCAGCAAACAACTATAGCAACAACTGCAGCAACAGCATCAACTCCAGCAACAGCAAAAACTCAAGCAACAGCAACAACTACAGCAACAGCATCAACAATATACACATAAGCGAAACTCTGATCAACAGACCCCACTATCTCATCATATAAGTTCAATTTATATTAACACAAGTGATAGTAAAGAGAGAAATTAAATATCCTTTGTTAGTGTATTACATCTAAATGTACAGTATTAAAGAAATAAGGCACAGCAACTGCAATTATTTACTAACTCCTTAGATAACTGCCTGAAGCCTTAAATAATATGTCTCATTGGACATTGGCTAACAAGTACAGAGAGCAGAATAAAATGGATTGCCGGCCATAATATCATCAGCGGTTTTGTAGGGGTGGTCTGGGATATAGAGGAAATTGTATTTATTGTCTCCTTGCCATTTTTATAGACAAAGAAGCTCTTAATAAGCGAAGATGTATTTCAGTGCTCAGCAGTTCAAGTTGTCTTAAACAAGAAAACCTTTTTTTATCTGAATATACAGACCCCCGAAAAGCATTGTAGAAACTTTATTTTTTTAAATTTGAACTGCTACTAGCACAGGTGTACAAGCAAAACATAAACAATAAAATATTGTTCTCTGTGGTAGCCTAAATATTGACTATATTGTGGATAGATGTGAAAACAACATCTACTGAGTATACTGAATTTTTACAACCTAGAGAATAAATGGCAGGGATACAAAAATTTAACATTAAAAAATGCGATAGATTATGCAATTAGCCAGACCAACATGCANAGAATAAATGGCAGGGATACAAAAATTTAACATTAAAAAATGCGATAGATTATGCAATTAGCCAGACCAACATGCAACTGACAGTAACTGACAGTAACTAACGCATATCCAGAACAGAAAGGTTATTATGCTCAACTTACTAAACACATGTTAGACAACTTTAATACTGAAATGAAAATAAAATTAAAGAATTTGAATTGATATAGTTGTGATAATTATAAAAACCTTTATTACAAATAGCTGCCGAGAGATGGTTAGATATTAATGACATGAGTGATGTGAACACAAACTATAATATTATTTCTAAATTCGTTTCTACTTTGCTTTGAAGAATCTCTCCCGTCCACTACCAAATATTTCATATTAAACCTCAAATGTCGGAACAATAAACCTAAATGTATCAGACAAGGAATCATCAACTCTAGCAAAAAGTTAAAAGACTTATATAGGTTATGTGAATTAACACATAATATAACATTCATTGTTTACTCTTATATATATGGGGAAAATACACCGCAAAGTTGTAAAGGCTGCCAAAAAGGAAAACCAGTAACAAGATAAAAGAATGGATGAACTGACCAAGTGAGATACGGCAAAAAATCAACAAGTTGATAGAGAAAAAACACAGTAAATAGAGAGAAAATCAATATAAAAGATCAAGGCACATGAATTACATCTGGGAAACAAATTGGAAATGCCTTTAATTACCATTATACAAATATTAGCACTAAATTAAACCTTCGTAACATTTCCCCAAAACTGCATCAATTAGACAAGAATTTTTTAGAACAATACAGGTCCGAATTTATGCTATGCCCTACAGATGAAATGGAAATTGCATAAACAAGATCAAGTTAAAAATATGATAAATCACAAGATATTCATACGGTATCAAATCTCTCAATCAAATCGTGATTTAAAAATATACTGCAGCCTCTTAAGCTAATTCTTAATCAATTCTTCCAACAAGGTATTTTTCCTGACCAGCTTAAAGTTGCAAAGAATTTACCAATATTTAAAAAGGAGCTAAATAGCAATTTGAAAACTATAGGTCCATCAGTTAACTACCTCTTTTCTCAAACGATTTTGAAAGGAAAATACACAATCTATTTTTTAAATTTTTAAACGACAGCAAAATAATCCACAAAGAACATAGTGGGTTTCAGAAAAACAAATCAACAGTGACTGCAGTTTTCCAGTTGACAAAAGCAGTTGTGGAAGTTCTCGATAAGGGAGATCATGCCTACGGTATATTTTATAACTTACCGAAAGCTTTCGATCTCGTCCAGAATAATATTATTTTGAAATAGCTAAATAACTTAGGAGTTAAATGCACAGCCTTAATTCGATTCACATATTATCAAATTGAAATAACTCAGATTGTAAAAATAGACAGTGATAATGGTAGCATTACTTCAAGATGGAAAACTGTAAAAACTGGAGTCCCTCAGGGAAGTATAATGGTACCTTTACTTGTCCTCGTATATGTTAATGATCTGCCTAAAAGCATAAACAATGGAAACCTGACATTGTTTGCAGATAACACTAGCATTTTGCTCAGGGAAAGTAAACTTCACACACTAAGAGACATTTCTGAGACTAGATTAACGACCCTGGAAAAATAGTTCGAAAACAATAGATTGGTATTGAATGTTGATAAATCACAGCTTATCTAGTTTAGCAAACCAAACAGACATTGTAAACAAATCCTCTATACACACAATGACAGCACTATAGATTAAATATCAATAGTATAATTCTGAGGATTACATTTGGATAAAATATTAACATGGTCAAAGCATATTAAAAAACTGGAATCAAATCTTATATATTTGTTATATGCTGAGATCTATGAAGGTAATGCTAGATTTTAAAACATAAAGGCAGGTATAATACATGTACTTTCATTCTGCAATGACGAACGGGATTGTATTCTGGGGAAACACCTCTAATAGCAGTAGAATTTTTAGAATACAAAAAAAAAAACATAACGTATTATAACCGGTGTCAAACATAGATATTCCTGTAGAACCCTCCTCAAAACCCACCAGATTAAAGTATTAAAGGCGAATTTTGCCATACATGTACTGAAATTTGCACAACAAAACTTAGAATATTACACAAAAATGAAGATATACACAATCATTGTGCAATAAATGCACATAGACTAAGATTTATACAGCATACCAGATCTCTTTTTGAAAAAAAGCTTTTATTATTCAGGTCTAAAGATGTGTAACCATCTCCCGAAACATGTGTCTAATAAACAAAACGTAAGTAAATCCAAAAAATTCATAAATAACATATTTGAAAATCAATATATATACAGCATACAAGAAGTAGAAAATTACATACAGACTTTTATTTGAGAGAATATGCTTGAATTTATTTACTTTATATAAATACGATATCTGTATATTTGGACTGTTTCATTTCATTGTCAATATGAATATTTCATGCAATTTCTTGATTGTATTTGTTAAGAAAAATATTGAATAAATCTAGCACCTACGGAGTTCAATAGGTACCTATATAAAATATGCCACATATAATGTTGCTTAAGCATGCTTTAGTTAGCCTAAGAAATGAGTTCTAATGAGCTAAAGGTATTCACTTTTTTATTTTATTTAATATATTTTATAATTTTTCCTCTTATTATTGTTATTACTTATTAAAAGTATTATAAAAATGTTCATAATTTTTTAATCCTTCATCTTATATCAATACTGTTTGTAATAATGTGCATATTCATAGCCCGTTTATTGTTATTGTCCACTTTGTAATTTGCACTTAATGTTATATTGTGATATTTAAATATGTGTTGATGTATTTTATATCAAGCCCTACATTCAGTGAGCATTCTGCTCATTGACCGAGTTAACTTAGTGATATGAAATAAATAAATAAAATAAATAAACAAGATTTTAATCAAATGAGAAGATAACAACAATTCTTTGTATAACTAGGGATTATCCTGTAAGGATGTGATGTTAAAACTAAGATCTCCTAAATTTACGGGTTGCGCAATGTATTTCCAGAAGTAGGTAATGCAGTAGGCACAGCCAAAAGATTCATACTTGGAAAATAAGCGCACTTAAAATATAAAATAATTAATTTAAAACGAAGCTTGTAACATAGTATAATAAAGAATTTATTCTGAAAGGAATGTTATGGAATAAATTCTGTAATTTTTTAAGCAAATATGCAAGTACTGCAAACCATGATGGGTTTTTACAAATTTTAAGTACATTTGCGTAAATAATTCAGTTAGATGTTGCCATTAAAAAATAAATGCTAAATAAAATCTAATGAGAGCCCAAAGAGATTCCATAGTCACATGAGCACGGAAAGGTAAGGAAAGAGCAGACAACGTGAGATCAATACAGAAAGTGAAAGAACTAACAGAGTGGGGCAACTGGAACAGCGATGGGTTGGATACACAGTAAGAGGGGAGTTTTGTATACGGACAAAGACAGTGCTTAACTTGACTGATCTCTGAATACCCAGAGGAAGACAGACAGGTAGATAAAACCGAGACAAGAGAATGTTAGATCAGCAGTGCGTTGGAAAATACCATCTCAAGACGACGGTGGCTGGAGAAAAAGCTGAAAGACTTTCTACTTTATATCCTAAGCAGCACGTCGCTAAATTTTTTAGTTAAAATTCAAAGAATAGTTATTAAAAAAACAACGGTACTATAAATGTTTTTCGAAACTTTTTAAAATAATAATTTATATTTTCCCATGGCTCACTCGAAGTGATATTTTTATTTTAGTCGCCTATAGTCAAGAAAATAAAATTTGCAATTCCGCCATATACTAATGAGAATATAAAGATACGTTAACAGCGAAACCTTGCTTATGGGAACAGTTTTTAATAAAGGCAATGATAATATTCATAAAGATTTACTTTCCTCATTCTCCCATGGTAAATAGCAATTTTCTTTTCTTCGCGCTGGTTTTGAGGAAAGAAATATTGAAGCGTAAAATTCTTTAAGGCAAAGAAATTTATTATTAGGTCGCATTAGTGTAAAATTTTACTGTTCGGATGTCGAAGCGGTGGCATTCCTGCCTTGTTATTTTTTTTTTTTTTTCACATTCGAGATTGGTATGCGCTCCGAAAATGCATACGTTGTTTTTAAAGTTATTAAATCTATAGATGACGGGCAATTTACTATTTATCATGAATTTCGATTATACAATGTAAAATTGTTTAAAACAACTACCTGAATTTTTCTGATGTATTCATGTTAAAAATACTGACTTTGCTATATAAGTATGTAGCTAATCGTATAACTTACAAACTAATAATTAAAGGACTATTTTTTTGCAAAGTTTGAGTAGTATTAAGATGGTGAAAATGTGTAAGCATCGGCTGCCAAAGAAATACAATTATCCACCGAAGAAAAATTAAATTGTAACTATTGCGAGAATATTCGTTCATGTGGTCGAATTCTTAATGCGGATTAACGACGTTATGGCTTTGACCCTAATCGACTCTACTGGGAGTAATTTTTCCCATGAAGATATCGTTAACCATAATACGAAAAATTTAATTTATTTCCCTAGATTACTTTTGTCCTATTTCCCCACCCATTACATAGAGTTTCTGATTGACGTCTGCAAAAAAGCTTATTACTGTTACAATGTTCAGTCGTTGTTGGTGGTGATACACGGCTGGTATATATTTCGTTTACTTGCGTATTGTTATAGTTTTTTTACATACCTATGTATCCTTTCATCTCGTATAAAATGTGCTAAAGTATGGGCAAAATAATCACTGTTTCTCTTATTCCAGATATTTGATATTGTATATGCAACAAAAATTAAATATATATCTAATATCATCAAAATGGCAACCCCTATGTCCAATATATCTTAACAGCATCAGTAACAGGGAATTCTATCTCGAATACCGATGCATATGTCGTTTATTTCTGTGTATTGGCTTAGTTTTATATTTTTGGGTGTTCCCCTCCATAAAAGCGATAACTTTGAAAAATCCGGATATGGCTATACATTTAACGTTAATACGTCTACGTTAGTGGGTAATATTTTCTCTGGGGTATGAGAATGAAATGGAACCAAAGAAATAAATATTTAACCTTTCACGGCTTAATTCGACAAATATTTCGTTTGGAACCAAAATCTGCGTGATAGCACATTCTAAGAAATTATTCGTAAAACTACCATATCGTTGTATACGAATAGTGAGAAAGTACAAAAACTGAACTATTTTCCCATACATCGATGGTAGCGTTCCTACATTCGCTCACGAAAAAGTCAAATGCGTAGGGAAGTCCCGGACCTTGTATAGTAACGACGCTCAACATTCATGTATGTGCACCCCGACATGTAATATTAGGCATATTTCCATACAATGTATAGGTGTAAAACTTCCAATACACTTTAGGAAGTTTATAATAAAATTTTTTACAGCGCACTTTGGAGCCGAGAGATATACCCTCCGGAAATGTTCACCCTCGTACAAAATTGTCGCGAGAAGCCGTGGGCCCTCACCCACGTCCTGCGCATGCGTGGCGCCAACTGAAGGCCATACTTACCCGTCGTAGTCGTACACACGATCGAACCAGAGTAAATTAATATCCAATGGCGTAATAAGTCATGGAGTTATAGTGTCGTAATAAACCACCCTGAAAACATGCCAGTCTGTCTTGAAAGACGTATGCATGTCATGTGATCGCCTATTTGAAGACGAAGACTTCAATTTTANAGCCGAGAGATATACCCTCCGGAAATGTTCACCCTCGTACAAAATTGTCGCGAGAAGCCGTGGGCCCTCACCCACGCCCTGCGCATGCGTGGCGCCAACTGAAGGCCATACTTACCCGTCGTAGTCGTACACACGATCGAACCAGAGTAAATTAATATCCAATGGCGTAATAAGTCATGGAGTTATAGTGTCGTAATAAACCACCCTGCAAACATGCCAGTCTGTCTTGAAAGACGTATGCATGTCATGTGATCGCCTATTTGAAGACGAAGACTTCAATTTTAATATTTCGAGAGCTATGTTCGAAGCGAAACTTTAATCATAAAGGAATGTTTCTTTCGCTATAAAATACAAAACTGTTTCGGATGTAGTTAAAAATTTTTCATCGAGTTAGTCAGAATTTTATTATAAATTACAGTTATATCATTAACCAACTTCATAAATAATAAAAACAAATTTGTATGTTTGCTGAAATTTACAAGCGGGATTGTACATCCTTTTATAATATAAATACTATTGGGACATGGGCAAATCGGTTTTTTTCATTTGCGGTTACACGGCGAATAATGAAAGCCTGGTGAGTTTTTGATCAACAAAACGACGTTAAGTGAGAACGAACAGAGACCAATTTATTAATGTATTGCTTCAGTTTTTAATATAGCCATTTGTCTTCTATCTTTTCTTTTAACGCTGGTGAAGTGGTGCCGTCCTCATAGGTCAAAACATCAACACACAGAACTGCAATTAACCTGATGTTAAAGTATTTCCAGTTGTAAGAAGAGAATTATTTTTTCTTCCTGGGAGGTTGGACAAGTTCAATTAAGGGGCTGAAGAGGCGTGAAAGGCTTCGCTGCGAGTGGGCGGAATCCGAGGCGACTTGATGGACTGTCCCGTGACGCTGTACTCCGAGGTCCAATATCTCGATGGTGGGAGGGGGGCGAGACATACCTGGCGCCGCCAGCGGCATTGTCGGCGCCACGCCGCGCCTCCAGCAGCCCGCGCATACCTGCCGACGTGCCCGCGAGGACAATTAGGGCGCCGGCTCTGATTTACAGCTCCCCTCCTAGGAGGCGCACGCCCTCTGGCACGGCTCGCTCATAACAATCGCGGCGGCCGCACCACACCTTACAACTCAGCCATACACTAAGGATGAGGTCCTCTGCCACAAAGGAACACAGCTGTCAGAGTCACATGGTCAACGATGATGAACGTGTTTGTTTGTATCTTAGCTTTTAAATGAGAAGCAATCTTACGTTAACAAAATATTTTTACCAATTTGAATCTAATTGAACTACATTAAAAATTAGTCAGAGGAAGTATAAAAACCTCTCGAAGTACTTATTTAGTAAGCAGTTCAATGTTAGGGCACGGAGATTGGTTGTGTATGGTTTGACTGCACAGCACATCAGAGGATTCGACGTTTCTGATCTGCTTACCACGTTATGGTTGACGTTAAATAATACTCTCGCGTTTCCATTTCACCATTACGTCACCAACAACTGTGGCGTGGGGTGTCTGGAACTTGACCTGAAATCTCATAGATCAAACGGCTGAATCTGCACGAACCGATGATAATGCCTCGTTAAATGTCGCTAAACTTGTTCGTGTATGGGTCAATACTAATGGCCATAGATACAACATACATCAATTAAACGGTCTAGGTATTTTATATATGTATAATGTGTACATAATTTTGAGGAGGTGACAATTACCAGTGTCCACACAATGTTTTTGTATGTATGCAAAGTGTTTCAACTTAAAAAACCTTACTACTGTCCCAATATCTTTATTACATGACTGTAAGGCAATAGTACTCTACTCCCCAAATATTCGTGAAACACCACGGATCATTTCCAGTCCAGTTTAAATGATTCGTTTTGTAACAAAACGCCTAGGGCATATACAGTTTTGTAATGGAAGAAGTTGTTGATTAGATAAGTAAATTCAATTTCGTTATTAATTTGCAACGTTATAAATACAACACACATTGTATGCTTTTATTCAACTGTCCATCCTACATATTTGAACTAACTGCTATTTCCAGTCAAGGCAACTTTTATGCTAAACTTGCTATAATTGCTGCTCTAATCATTATCCTTATGTGAACCTACAGTCCTTGGATCTTAACCCATAAATTACAAATATCCGATCAGAACGTTTATTGCAATGCATTTACATCAGCCAATTATCACTCAAGAAACAACTCAAAATTTCTTACATTATTATAAGTCTATCTCATTCTCTGCTCTCCGAGTATTTATCCTCCATGCACCCACATTGCACTCACTGGACACTGCACATTCGTTTGTCGTCTCCCGACTCGCTCACATCGCACGCGCATTCGGTCAAATGGGCATTCAGATATCCAACAAAGCGGCACGTCGCAGCTTTTATAGATGAGATGATTTCGCTCAGAAACTTCTTCACACCTCGAGTCACGCCGATAGAGGTGATGACGAGAGAGCCTGGTAGTGTCTCCAAAGTTATTGTCTCTTCCGGCAGGAGAGACGATAAGTGGCAGGTGTGTTGGTCTCATCTCCTGCGGGCACTGATGATGTCCTGGGGAGGAGCGACTGTTGAGTCCGCCTGGAAAAGAGGGTCGGTGACGATCAGCCTGCGCGGTGATAAGGCCGTGCATAGCAGTACCATACAAACACACGAAATATATATCAAGCATTTGTACATAATATAATTTTATAAAGTCGTGCTAGTAAAATTCAGTAACTTAGTATTATTCATTTTTTTCTTACGACAGTTTTGGAAAAGTTTTATTACCTAGGGATGTAGTGGGTGTTTGTCTTAAGATCTGTTCTTTTTGATGCATAATATAAATGCTAGTTAAATTAAGGTTCTTTCAGCTCGGTTTGCAACGAGAGATATCGTTTATAGGAAAACTATCTGCAGTTCTGGGCTACCTTGGATCTTCTGGCCAAAGATGTATATGGTCGTTACGATGGCGTTTGGCTTTGCATTGGCCAGGACTATGCTACTGATGACATTAATTACAGAAACTTTGACCTAGAAAAGAACCAAATCGATAGCTGTTGGGGTGGTCTCCAGTGCTCATTTTTAGCCCACAAATAAAATGACCATATATACGTCCTCGGTTCCATTACATTTTGAATAAGTGTTTTCCAGTAAAATTGTCAGCAATGATGATAACTAGAATGAATTTGTTTGTACAGCACAAGGAAGTGAGGAATTTTGTTACTTACATATGTAAAATATAATATTTATGTTTCTCTCTGAAATCTTTATAAATACTTTGAATAAAGCCCCTGGGGAATATTCATTAAAGATACAAGTGTCCAGTCGAGTAAAGCAGGGCCTGAAACTTCTTATTGAAATAGAACATTGGTCTCGCGACATTGCGACTGGAAAACAGGTCAAACGTTTATTCCAACAATTAAAGAGGGTAAGCAAATAACTCGGAAGAAATTAATTGGGAGGTTTTGATAAATCATACTTCTTTGGCTAGCTTACCTTATCAGGAAACTAAAGTGAATACCATAATTGCTAATATTTTTTGTAAAGTACAGTAAACGTTTAAGAACATTTCATGTTTTGCACACTTTGAGAGAAGCTGTAGATAGTAGTCATTCAGGTGTGGTACAGGAATTATCAAAGATTCATCAAGCACATTTTCTAACAGTCGCCCTTATGGCAATGGCAAAACCAACACATGCACCTTTTAGTGTAGACATCCTAGATCAATTTATATTACATAAACTCGCTGCAGTTTTAGTTATGACGGAAAATTTTAAGATAACATTAGAGTATTTTGCACAATTAATTGACAAAAATGGCTACCGATTAGCAATTCCAGCAATGAAAAGACAAGTTTATAACCGTTTGAAAATTTGGCCTGTTAAATCTTTGACGTACACCTTTCCGTTAAATAGAAACTAACTCTCATTCAGAGTATGTATTAGTCAGATTAAACGAGAGTGTAAGTAAAAAAGGAGTTAAGAGTAACGCCAGTGTGATGATTTTTTTTTTAAGCGAAGGAGAATTTTGTGCGTAAAAGGAAAACCATGTAAACCTAATGAGGAAGAGGTTGCTAAAAGTAACTTAATTAATATATATATGTACAAGATTCCAGAGTACCTTAAGAATACAGAATAATTTAAGTGTAAGATTAATACATTTCTCATTTTGTTAAATTTTCTTCAAATTTTAATTTTGTTTATGGGTTAATTTTATGGTATAAATGGGGGCGGAAATCAAGCCAATAATTTATTTTTTTAAGGAGTTAGCCAGTTAAGTTCGTCCAGTACGAACGTAAAGTAGGATATGGACTCTTTTGCAGTAAGACAAGCTGATGATGTGCTGCTCTGTCCATCTGTGGAGGGCAAGCACAGTTTGCCAGTGTAGTGTTTGGAGAATTCAGGAGGCTCTCACTTACTGAAGAGACATCACCTGCTAGAGCACACAATCCTCTAGCATGGATTGGGTTCTTGGACTGTGCTCGCCCCATGATCTCGTGGAAAAGTTGGAGTTATGGATGGAACCCCTGGTCTCGTTTATGCGTATTGTGTTACTTGCCTAACGGTCTCGTGTTCTCTCTCTGTGTTGCTGGACTTCATTTAGGTTGTTCCTCTTGGAACGGTCTTCCTCTTTGTATTTCATTATGTTGTGCACCTCTTGCTAACCCTACAGGTATACTTGTTTTGGGATGTTCTACCGTTTCATCGGGGAGTTATTGGTTCAATGGCGTTTATGTTACTCAAGTCGTCAGTTGCTATTTAAATTAGCATACTAGTGAACTCCCTTAGTAGCCGGTTTTATCCATTTACCTTCCTATCCTTTTTTATCTCTTTTTGCTTATTCTTGCCATCTCCTTTCCAGCTTCCCTCTGTATTATCTTTAATGCGCCAAAACACTGTATGCAATTTCAAGACACTAACATGCACAGAAATAAATTGGTCTGTGCAATGAGCATGTAACATTTTATCAAATTGAGAGAATTATTTACTACACAATTTCATGATATTAGAGAGTCGGGAAAGCGTGGACAAGAATTTATTGTGCAATAAATATAATTCTAGCGTGAGACCGTGGGGCGCTTTAGTAATAATAGAGGGAATATTAACATTCCTCAATACTGCACGAGACATGTGAGCAATGTTGGCGCTGTTCATCATAAGTAGGTGTACATGCACCTTACGCCTGTTTCCGAATAGCGGCAGGATACATCTACAGCCAAGACCGTCGCATCGCAAGATTCTTCGTCGGCGCCAATGACAATATTTCGCGAGTGCAACGTCGACCAGGCGAGTGACACCTTCCACAGAAGATACGGCAGCTACCCTTTAGGCCACGTTTGGTATCGCGGTTTTTGGCAGCCACTGCCCGCAAATTATTTTCGCCTGTGGCGTTTGTAGAGATCACACTGGACCGTGCATCGCCCAGCAGGTTTTGTAAAGCAACAGTTGTGAACGTACGAGGAAAGAAGTAAAACCTACTTGCCTGTATTACAAATCCCGATCTGTAATACACGTCAGCGTTACGGAGAAAAACTGGAATATTGCCAGAAGCACATGGGGCAACTTGGTGGCATGGCTGAGCAAATTTGTTCCGTAACTTTCTGCGGCCCTGGTGAAACTAGGTTCAACAAAGGGCTGAAGGAAATTTTATGCCACGTCCACAACCATAGAAGGTTAATATTTATAAAATCAGCCATAAAATTCAATGAAGTCAAATAATTTATAGAGTTAGCCATACTGCGTTGTTGAAAAAATAGCTAAAGCTAAATATTTATATGCTGTAAAGAAAGAAGGAATGTATTAATCCCATAGTTTATTACGAGCAATTCGTAATGAACGCTTGGAAGTGAACGATCTTGTACACGCTACCTACACGCGTGCATTTGCTATACAACACATAGTTTCGAATACTAGCCAAATAAATTAAGTTTATAAACCAAATATTATATGCATATCACATTCTCTTGTGTAATTGTTTAAGACGTAAAACGTTTTCAGGTTTCCAACTAAATTGAATGTTAATTAATTTGAAATGCTTATAGAGAATTGTAGTAATCCTAACAAAAAATGTAACACCAATTGATTTGCAGTTACTAAAATGTTTGCAATGATAGAATATTTCCTCCTATTGTTTTGTTGCATCATGTAAAAATATTAATCTGAAAGCTTTCTGACATACAGTGAAGGAATCACATATAAAAATGTTCGACATTATATACTTTGAATGCGTTAACGTAAAACCGTAAATAAGTTGTTTACCAGATATCAGATACCCACGAACATAAACAAAATTATGTATAACCATAAGGGAAACAAAATAAAATAGCATACACCCTTGTTTAAACAGTAAAGAGAAGGTTCAAATTAAAAAATTACATTACATGTAAAATAATGTATTCATATATATTTTCTTAAAATAACACCTAAGTAAATGACTACATATTTTCATGTGGAGTGAAGACGTTTGGGCAACTCTTAACATCAAGGTTTTGTGAGTTGATGAGAGGGAAGCGAAATAAATATGTAACAGCACCGGAATGCAATAGCGGGGTAACGGGAGATCCCCGAGAAAACCCGCCGACCAGCGGAATCGTCCGGCACAATTCCTACAAGCGACCGAAGCGACCCCACCGGGAATCGAACCTGGTTCGTTTTATTTGGAGGCAAACACTTTAGCCTCTTCACCACTGCGGCCACTGCACATTATTGAATAACTTACAAATTTTAATGCAAATTACATTTGTTATATGTTTTTAATATTTTTTTTATTAGAACCGTTATATATAAATACATTTAATATTTAAGTATATTCACTATCGTGTTGTATAGAATAAACTTATTTATATATAATTTTAACCGACGAGCATAGTACCCATAAAAAATTAATTTGTAATATTTTTAAATAGCGTATATATAGTCAGAAGTAATTTTCATTGAAACCATCATGTGATACTGATATCACATATGTTTCATATTCTCTGTAATAATAATACTTTTTGTAAGTGGCAAAATTTTGTTCAAACAATTTATATTTTACGAATATATTTTCAGTTTTATTACGTTTTTAAAATTGCGTGGGCAAGTGCAGTAATTTGTTTTTCGCGTTTCGGGCAACAATTATAGTCAGCAAATATTTAAAATTAATACGAAAGAGTTTCGTTGGCATTTGATATAGTTGCAATATAACACACAAATGCTTTTTCTGTTCGATATTTATTTTGATGTGTGAGGTTGACTCGGCCACGGACGTACAGATAAAAATAAAGAGACATAATACGCATGACGTATGTTTTGTTTCACTGGCCACATTTTTTTTTTAGCAATTAGCCAATTGCGTTAACGTGTACCGTAGTTGACGAGCATGTGAAGGAGTTTACATTTTGCTGTAGCTATCAGGATTTGGCGCTGGGATACTCAAATGAAAGAGGAGAAATATATGTCAGGTTCTTATGAAATCGTAACAACCCAATTCGGTGTGAATAAACTTTAATGGTTTTCACAAATCTCTGCTTGTTATGCATCTTGCCTGGTGCCAGAAATAACTTGGAAGTCTTCCATGCAGCTTTAATGTGCACGAGTCTCTATCTCTCCTTCCATCACCAGATTCCAAGAGGTGTGGATCCAAACATTATTGAGAGTTACCGTGCCGTTTATTGCCACCCTAGACAAATACTGTATAATCGCCTTAAGTGGTTGTTTCATAAAAGATATATCTGAACCTGAATATCCTTTCCGCTAGTCCGTATTACTTCGTAATGTCAGGAAATAACAATTAATTGAACTGCAGTTGCAAACTAAGGCAGTGTTATAATTCTTCTTAAATATACACACATTCCCGTTTTTAAACAGAGTGCGTGGCAAGATGGTTGGTTGCGTGAACGCCTGCTTGCAAGTCGGAGGACGTCACTTCGAACAGCTCTCGTATAGGTGAGCCGCACTTCACTGTTTATGCACTGCGATCAGCTGTTTGCCGTCACGCGCGGGGATTGGGGTCCGTCATCTGCAACCTCCCTGTAGGTAAGCTCCACTCCGGCCCAGGCAGCGCACCAAATTCAAACGAAGTGCGCATCGTTTGATGCCTGTAGCTCAAAGGGGCGCGTATCCAGACGCATGTTCCTAATATCAAAACGTTTGTCTCGGTGTGCCCTACCATAATTTAGAAATATGCCCATCAAATTCTGAACACCCAGCATAAGATCGTATCGTGTGCTATTGTTTATGTGCTAAAGACTGTAGCGGGCACTATACGCCAGGGCGCCTAATTACAGAAGAGACTTAAGAGCATAAGACTATTCTACAAGTGACTACATATATTATTTTTTGACGCCCAGCAGCTAACCGAAGAATAATATGGCTACATTCGAGAAAAAAAGACTACATCTAAGTTCACTAACCATTACCGCTGGCAGAGGAAATCTCCACACTGAGAGAAATGTTTGTTCCTTCTAACAATATATTTGATTTTAGAGGAACAAATAATATTAAGTTTACACACCAAAATATTTTGTTTTGTAAATAAAATATGAAAAGCCTCAAAATATATTTTCTTCATCTAAAAAAATGGCGTTCTTCAATTGCCAAACACTCAGTTTTTTGCCAAAAATAATTAGACTGTCAATATTTAATTGTATCAACTGTAAATATTTCTTTGGCCACTAATTTGATTACTTTCATACAGAAATAAAGCTCCATTGTTTTTATTTTTTATGACAGTAAGGATAGATCCATTGTTTGTTGGTGTATTTATTGAGGCCTAATAATGGTATCAACATTATAATAAAACAAGTTCAACAGAAAACTAAAAAGTCAAGCTGTAAAACTCGAAATATTTATTCACCCACGTTGGCCAGTACTCGAAATATATGTATTCAAAATCATTCCTATTTTATCAGTAGTTGCTTTAGCTGAGGTGGCCGGGCATTAGTGCTTGGGTGCAAGCGATCTCGGTTCGAACGTCTGTCAAACTGCGAAAATTTTATATTAACCGAAACTGTTTTATATAACTCGGGTCAAACCAATATTCAGTTTCACCAGCCGAATCTTTGTTTGAAGCAACAAAATAAGAACAATAAAGTAATTTTTTCTCAAAAACAAAATATGTCATGGCCCTGATACAAACAATTAACTTAGTTACGCCAAACACACTTTGTTTGAAACCACAATAAACCTACACTTCGTAAGGTGCACGTGCAGTGAAGGGCGGTATGCTGTGCTTCAAAAATGCTTTGCTGGTGTCTCTATTATAGTGTGGTGTTGACGACAGTNCTTTGTTTGAAACCACAATAAACCTACACTTCGTAAGGTGCACATGCAGTGAAGGGCGGTATGCTGTGCTTCAAAAATGCTTTGCTGGAGTCTCTATTATAGTGTGGTGTTGACGACAGTTCTGTGATAGATAAAGATCAAATTTTATTTATCCCATTTGCCTATATATGTTACCGTTTTAATAATTTATACAATTGAATAGTAAATTGTCGAGATATTTTAAGGTTTATTATTCAGTATTAATAAATTATTATGTATCCGATTTCATGCTTCTTCACAAGGCATTTTGGATTGTCATAGATTTTATATTTAAGTAGTAATGTTGTAAAAGTATGATATCCAAATAAATAATTAGATTTTCTATTGCTACTGAAAAATGCATGTAAAAAGAATAAAGTCTTAAGAGTGGCGTGCTCTATTAGTGGTTGTCGCGGCTTTAGTTCTGTAGAGGCAACAAGCTCCTGCTCTCAGGACTACTGGTAACGCAGAACTGGCCCAGAAAATTCCCCCACTGAGGTACTGGATACTGACTAAAGTATTTCACTCGCGATTATAACAGTTCGTCCTCTTGACGCACTTATTGCGAACTTGCAGTCCATTAGAAAATGTACGTGGGTGCGAAAAAAAATANAACAGTTCGTCCTCTTGACGCACTTATTGCGAACTTGCAGTCCATTAGAAAATGTACGTGGGTGCGAAAAAAAATATCTTGGTGACGCAGTACAAAATAAACATTTGCTGGACGCAACTGCTATTTAAAATGTACGTAACTCGCGAACGGGCAATAAACAACACTCAAAATTCATTCATCGTATGCAAAAAAATTGCCAGAGTAACGTAAATCTTCGGTCTTACCACACTAGTTCAGCGCGCGCGAGTCTCGGGAACGAATTCCACTACAAAGGATAGAAACAGTGCTTAAGTTAAGGTAGTTACTGTTCCACGGTATCCTTGAACAAACCAAACGAAAAGTGGTCGCAGATGATCTACGGATACCGCGGCTAGCGGAACGCCACACTGCAGCACGGAATTTCATAAATATAGAGCACTTGTCAAAGATAGCACAAAAATACTGTTTCCCGAGGTTCGTACACTACCGCTAATGGCATTTATAACCATACACTGAATAAGGCCCTAAAGCGGACGTCCTTTCTGTTCGGTTTGTGGTCATCGAAAGTTCATATCACAGTATAAAATTGTTACTAAATGTATCAGGAGTTCTCTCTGAAACGTTCTGCTCATCAAACCGTGTTAGTTATAATAATACAAAAAAAAACATATTCAGAATTTACTTAATAACCATAACATAACAAATACAAAGAAAAACCCCTTGCTGCAGCATGGATATATGCCTTATTGTGTGACTTTATTACTGGTAAGCAAAACTTCCTTCCATTTACAATCCCTCGAACTTTGTTACTTTGACGTACGCCCATCCACTAATATTGACTTTATGTAAAATTGCGCAAGGTAATAATTGACACAGAATATTAGAAAGGTATTGTTTTTCTATCAGAAATCTTATCGCTAGTCTACAATATGCGTGTGGATGATAAATATATTAAAGAAGTTTCTAATACAAAACATTAAAAACATGCCTATGAAATAAATATAATTGACGTATTTTCATTGTATTTGATATACATGAACAGTATTTTAATTATATACAGGAAATTATTTTCTGATCAAAGAAATAAATTATTTCGATCAACAAAGAAGCGAATATCTCAGAAATAAAGACTAATAGTTTGCTCAGTCAAATTCCGGTAATGTTTTTAAAGCCATCTTCGTTGGCTTTAAAACGATTACTTTAATTTTAACGTGGTTATTTCCTGCTATGAAAACGTAGCGGTTTATGTCATAAAAAAATTAATTTTTGAGGCAAAAAATGGTACCATTTCTACGGAGAAGGGGTGTTTAAAATATACTTTTCTTTGCTGATATTAAGATTGGCACTTGATCAAGCTCGATAAAGAGCGAAATGGTAGTGTTCCAAGATTAATAGCATTCATATTGGTTAAAAACAATAACAAGAACTTAAATATTGATATACGCCTCCACTAGTGATGTGTTGATTCTATATTGAAGACGTACGAATTTTCAAATAACAAAGCAAACATGATTCTCACTTCGTCCATCGCCTTATTGGTGTTTAAAAAAACAACTTTGTAAGTACGTGTAAATGACATGCAAACTCATTTTTCTCTCCAAAATCCACAGAATTTAAATGATTTACGATCTGCGGCAAGAACATGCTAAGTGACCGCATTACAATCGGCTTTCGCTCTCTGACATTTTCAGCCTATAGGAGTTTAACTGTATAATGCAGTCGTTGTGCGCGACGACTGGAACGGTTGTTTGTGTAGACTGGTTCGTGGTTTATTAACGAGCTAATAGTGGCGGTAGTCTGTACCGTTATTCCAACCCTATTTCCCACATATATTTTAGCCCAGTTTGATGGGCTGGGAACAGTATTGGAAACTATATGATTAATCGGCTTCCCACACCGACCATCAGTATCCATTACTAATATGACAATTATTTTCAGAGCAGATCATTACTTTTTTTTTCTTGTAGCCTGGAATGGAATAGCTGGAGTGGAAATTCGACGCACTTCAATCAAACATCCAGGGGTGGAGGCCACGTACTAATTAGCGTGAAATAAATGGGAGAGGACTAATTTATCTTCACGCCCGGATCGGATGCGTGGCTGGGGAGAACGATGGAACTGCGTCTGGCATACCGCCCTCTCTACATCGCTCTGTAAAACTGATGGCGATCACGTTTTAGAACGGACGCGTCCTTTCAGAAGGTGCGCGTATGAAGTGACGATTTGGAACAACACTCTTGGATCCTCAAATCATCGTCGTTTAAACAGGTCAAAATTGTACAAATATTTTTTCTTAGGTTCCTGTTATTTTAAGGTTTAAGGGGTATTGACGAATTATAATTTATTTTCTGCCTACTTGTCTTTTTAGCTGCATCACAAAGTATTTTAAATTAAATATAAGTATATATAATTTTTTTACTTTACGAAACTATTAAATGTGCACCCAATCTGCTGATCTACGTAAATAACACACACTTGAAACTACGCCTGTTGATTTCTTTCAAGACACGTCAGTTCGGAACACTATGACATTGGTAAAATATGCATACTTAAATCGTTTTATCTCAAAATATTTGGGTCAGATTCATACGGAAGTACTCGAGTGGCCAGCAACGAACATTGCCACATACGTTCCAGTAAAAAGGTAATAGTGTCTCCGCTTGAAGTCTCATGAACATTCGGATCCAAAATTCATTGTTCAAAGCATTACAAAAGCATTGATGGACATCAAATTAGTTACCACAAAAATAATTTATGACTTCCAAAAGTATACTTTCATATCATCACTTTGACTTGTTTTCTGAAATCTTTGTGTCCAGGGCAGTGAACTGCAGTGAATAGCCAGTTAGGACAACTGCTTTCCCGACTGGTGACGTATTTTGTAAAACAGAGCACGTGCCTCCTCGTAAGATAGTCATTTTCGCTAGAGTTTATTAGGATATTGTAATAGCTGCAGATACTCACTATAATATTAAGTCGGATATGTGTGTATAACGTGTAATCAAATATTGTCATTGAGCAAGTGCCAGAGGAACATTACGTGACACAACTATAGAACGGGATGCCTGACGTGCAGTGTTGCATTAGCGGCATATATTATTAAGGAAAAACTATGGTGCATAGCCAATATTTGCCTTAAAGCTGTGCCATGTCATGTCACCTCAGTATTTGGTAAAATTCGCCAGCAATAGCTTATGCAATGTGGCCGCACATTCTACCATAGCCAAGATCGAAGGCAGGCGCAAGGACACCTCCCGTATCATTCTGCGTTGCTGGTTACTACTGCCTTCAGATGGGGCGTAAGAGGTGCAATACATTATTGTTACAACTCGTCACCTTCCATCATGCTAATGGCTTATCTGCGAGGAATATTTCGTCAGTAGTAAATATTCCTCAAAGTACAGTTTGTGACATAAAACTATATACAAAGGGAGATAGAATTGAATCTCTACCACAGATAGGAGGACCAAGAAAGATTAATGAACGACAGAGACGGTCTTTACTACGTAAAATAACATGTTATCCAAAATTATGTGGACGGAAAATTATTGCATATTTAATTTAGGAATGTATAACACATGTGAACCCCAAAAAAAAATCGAAGGGTAATCAGAGAAAATTGATATAATGGCAGAGATTTGAGGAAGAAACCATACGTAAACAAAGTGAACAGGAATAGAAGACTTGCCTTTGTCAAAGACCATGACATAAAGGAATAGGAGTCATGAAATGACGTGATATTTGTGGACAAAATTAAGTTCAACACCTTTTAGTCAGATGGTAGAGTTATGGTAAGGAGGAAACCGAACTATGAGTTCCAAAATAAGAATTTGCAGCCAACAATAGAACACTACCGCGGCCATGTTATAGTCAGGGGCTCCATATCCTCAGGTGGAGTGGGTAAGTTGGTGTTTATCGAGAAAACAAATGAAGAAGTAAGTTAACTTAACAATCCTTAAAGACAGATTGCATAGATGTGCTGACATATTAGGTATTCTAGAGACTTTATATTTCTATCAGTACAACTATACGAGACACAAGCCTCGTCTGGTGCGAGAATGGTTTGTATATAAATTACCAAAGTTTTTTGAAACTTCACCCCAATCACCTGATTTAAACGATATTGAGAATATGTGTGATAAACAACACCAGAGTCAGGAGGACACTGGTTACCTCGAAAGAAGAATTGAATAGGAGGCTGAGACAAGAATGGAATCACATAGACCAAGATTACATCAAGAAAATAATTTCCATCATGCACACTCGTTTGAAAGAAGATATCAGACAAAAAGGGTGTCCAATGAAGAACTTAAGTAATGAGGGCATGGTTCTTATAGTGGTTATTAATGTGGTGACCGAATATTACTGTGGTGAGCTAATATTAACGTGAGATTTATATCACTTATTCGAAACTGTTCAGCAGATATGTACAATTATTTTTCGGTATGAGAAATCGTTTTTTTAACATTTATGATTTTGGATAATACCTATATTATCTGCAAACAATTTCGTTTACTAGGAACTATGCAGTACTACAATATTATACTGCCATACACTACATAGGGCAGTGACCGAATAATTTCGCGAGCCTCTGTATATACTGAAATAAAACAGCAAAATTTTCGTGACTGAAAACCTCATACTTGTAAAAACACGCATATTAACTTGATATATTGTGTTTCTCGTTAGATATAAAACAACATTTTACTACGAGAATGTCAACTCGGCAGCCCACTGGCGGGCTGCTAATAAGTGATATACGTTGCACAGTACAATACGTGTGTTGTGGACTAATGTAAAGGCGGTAAGTAGGAACAGTGTCTCGCGGTTGTCACGTCGATTGAAAGCACCTACACGTAAGCAATGGCGTAAAGAGCTACGCTATGTGTTACGTGGGGATGGAGACTTACGGGCACATCGCATTTACCTTGTGTGGTGACTCAAGTGGGCCCCGTTGATCGGCGTTTCTGCTTGACAGAGAGTCGAAACACACACACGGCGCAGATGCGTGTGCTGTTTCCTTGAAGCATTGCTACTTCCCCACCTTAGCCCTCTGCAAGAGACTACTTTTGGCATGCGTGGCGCATGTGACGTATGGAAGCGACCTCTTTCGATGATTTAGAACAGAGGAGTATGATCTCCGACCTTCCAGACACTTTTTGCGTGAGGCGTTGGTGATATAAAAAGCGTTTTTGCCCGTGGTTCGGCATAGAGACGGAGTAGAGAGATTTGTTAAATTCACAAAGTGGAATATTTGTTCCGTGAAGGGGAAAAGGGTTCTTATTATTATTTTTTTTTTGTTAAATTCACACAGTGGAAAATTTGTTCTGTGTAGAGGAGATGGGTACTCAACGTTTTTTTTTGTAGTAAATTGTTAACAAATGTTGAATGAAAATACAATAATATAATATAAACGGGGAGTCGGGCATGGGGTGGGGTTGCCAGTTGGTAGCCATGTTGTGACGTCACCCGAACGCCATCCAAGATGTCGGTGACCCCGACCTTGATATTTGACTTTTACCTTTACCCCGTGCCCATGACCTTATATAACCTTGAACCCAAAACAATTCTTAACATTTACAAAACATTTAAAACAATATAAAACATGCCAAAAAAATTTTTTATGTTTTTGAAACACTTACATACCTAGAGGTCCCACCACGACCGACCCTTGCCAAGTCTTTTATTGGTTATTTAATAGGTCAATTACTCGTATTCGCTTCACTCCTTCCATGCCATGACATATCTAGTGTCTATTTATTTTTAGTATCATCCACTAGAGCGCACTGATAACTCATGTTTCAAATACCAGAGATAATTTAATATCGACCAGAGTGCTATCGACCTGTACCGAATGGTGACGAGTTCATGTAAATCGTTATGTATTTTTCTTTTCAATGTAATAATTTTTATTTAAAATGTATTTTTTTTATAAAACAGAGTTTTTAAAATAAATAAAACACAACATATTTTTCAAACAAAATTTATTCAGTAAAGTACGAGATGAGTAAACACATACACGAAGGTATATTAATTGCAATCTTCGGTGCTCACCACTCGATGTACGCATCGTCGACCCAGGAATTATAGTTAACTGGGAAACCCCACCACTTGATATACGACTGTCCATAACGTCTTATTAGCAGCACCTTCTCGACCGAATTCACATCTAGAAACTTTGTAGGCAGGATTTCCTCGGCGTAGAAGCCTCCATGGATAGGAACATTATTCAGATCCTCGAGAAAGTAGTTCCTCGGAGCATAGTTGCATATACGTCGCACACGAAAGAGTTCGGCGCTCCAATTCGCTGTAAATTCTTTCCCGAAGATGCCTTTCGGTTTCTAGATGCGCACTAAGTCTCCAACCTTGGTTTTAGGATAGCATGGGTCGCTCCTTTCCACGTAACTGTACAATGTTCGAAGCAGAGATTCGTCTTTCATGTCTTTGGGGTTCATGCGTGTAGTTGAGTAAATGGTAGAATTGTACTAGCGTAGGAGTTTTAAGAGTACATATAACCACTAGTAGTTTACATTTCAAACGAAATGCCTCCATATTTTGCCCTTCAGAGTCATGTAGAACTCCTCGGTGATAGAAATTTTGAGATTGCTGTATGTGGAATAATGATTTATGTTATGTTTCTTCATCAGAGACTTGAACTTTGCTCCTTACCCTGGTCGGTTTGTAGATTAATCGGTATGCGTCCTACATGCAGCACATCAGCCTTGGCCTGGGTGATATCACGGGCATTCTTTGACTTGACCGAATTGGCTGACAAGAATTTGCTATATGCATCGATGAGAGTCAACAAGTATTTGTATCCCTTGTTGACCCAAGCATACAGTATCAGCTCGACGAAGTCAGCGTTAAATAGGTCGTTCATTCCACACATGACGGCCTTACGACGACGGCAGTTGCGTCTCGCAGATGTGTGCAGTTCTTTGGCGATTCCCAATCGACTCATTCTATGAAGCCTCTCTCCTTCAGTTCTTCAGTGATAGAAATTATCTCGTAAGTGTAGGAGTAATTTCAAACCATTTGCAACGCGAGCAGTAGTCATAGTCTATCGACCGGTTCATTCGGGTCGTCTCAGAATACAAAGTCGTTGTTCTTGTCTTCGTTATAAACACCCCCGTCCTTATAAACACCTGCCCCCCGATGGTTATCTTTGTTAAGTGCATGAGTGAGTTCGAACAACGTATTGTATTCCAGCCGGTTTGATTCTGTAAACTCTCTTGGCTACTTGCGAAATAGAAGTTCGTAAAACCCGGGGGTTCCACGTGTCTTGTAATCGCCTACTTCGATGATCCCACCAGGTAGAAACTCTATTTCATTAGCACCAAGGAACCATTTATCATTATGCCTGCATATGCCGTAGGTTGTTTCGTTATTACGAGATATGTACGATTATATATAGCGACAAATCAGAGCATTGGGTTTAAAGACTCTCTTCTGTGCCTTTTTCTTGCGTGGCAAATCCGCATCCGAACCATTCTCCCTACCTGTTTGTACATCATCATGCTTCCGCGTCTTCATAGGCTCAGCATTATCGTATATGTCAGTCTTCACGACTACGGATGCTCCATCGCTCTCCCTGAGCACTTCGAGACGACGAGTAACGGGCTTTAAACTTTGTTAATATATAAGTTCGCACGAAATTTTATCCCTCATGGCGAGTAAATAATTCGAGCGAACAGACTCAATCATCCGATGTAAGTCGCTAGCAAGGTCCGACGTCGCACTGCATCAAAATTGTTACTCTTATTCTATTGTATAGGTTAAGTTGTGCATTTTCATCAAAGGACGTTGGATCTTGCCCAGGCGTTCGCTGCTGGCATCCAATACTACCCGGCTGTGGTTCTGAATATCAGTTTTCGTTGCCAAACGGGCAAACGAGGTAGGAAATGTATGATCTATTGAATCTTTCAGCCCTTTAAGATTCTCTTCATTTAGTGCAGATGCCAAATTCAATCTGTTGGAAATTTTTCTTTGAACACTCGTTACGTTATTATCTATAGCCACCATATCGCGAACGATCTCAGTAATCACACGCTCCATCTTCGCCCTGAGATCGGACAGATAGTTGCGAAAGAATGTGTTTTGTTCAGTCAGCATACTGCACAGTTCCGAGATGATGTGGTGAGCAGTTTTGAGGACAACATTTTTAGTAGCTGCATCCTTGGATCGTTTGGGTTCACCAGCATTTTTAATTATTATTTTACCAGTATCGCAGGTTCCATCGTTTCTTGGAACAAGACAACATCTTTCTTCGTCTTTGTCAAGACGCAGCTTGAAGCTTCTTTTCCCGAATTTCGATATACTGTTACACATTATCGACGGTCGGTGATGGACTAATCTAATTCATGTCTGTACCTCCCATTATATAGGGGCCAGTCCTTAATGATCGTCAAAAATCCATACTTGTATTTCCAGCACAAGGCACACAGACTCTTGAAATCTGATTACGTCATGTCCATATTGACACGATCTTCGGAAACATACCGCAAATTTATATCGTCCAAGTGAAACAACACTAAAATACTTGCATTGTCACGGATCAGCTGTTTGGATATGCGTGAATAAGTTTGACCTAGGTAAATGCAGTCCAACTTTGCATGCAGTCGCATGCTAAAATACTCCTTGATGCACTTTTACTTCTCGCAGGCGATATTAAAGACAAATATCGAGTTTAGCAATGCTCGACTCGGTGGCACGACTGCATCATTTTCTTTGCAAGGGAAATAACGCACGCCATCCACAGCTTGCAGTACTCCTGCCAGTCGTTGGTACTCAGGTTGCTGGAGTGATTTTGAATACAGGCACATGCTCTCGAACCGAAGTCCATTTTCTTCTTCCAACAGGCCCATTAGGACGCACTTCTTGCCACAATTTGATGGTCCAGCGATGATGCACCTCACTGTATTCAGAAATAGGCTTCCATGACGTGATTCGTGGGAGATATCTTCATCTTCAGCATTAATGAATATGGGTAGAGTAGCATCTTGCTTGATAATACGTATGTTACCACTAATATCTTGTGGTGTATGTCGTGTTAAGTGCGGTGCTGATTGCAGTGCTGAGTGAGGTGGTAAGTGCGGTGCTTATTGTGGTGTTAAGTGCGGTGGCTTGTACGGTGCTAAGTGCGGTGGTGTATGCAGTGCTAAGCATAGTGCTGGTTGCGGTGCTAACTACAATGAATACGGTGCTAACTGAGGTGCTGATTTTAGTTGCAGAGAACCAGTGCTACATGTTTCAGAATGTCTCTTCAAAATATCACTCCGTGTAAACTGCCTCTGGCAGAGTTTGCACTGAAATTCCATACTTGAACTTTTTATTCTGTAGGTCGTTATTTCTTGTCGACGCACGCTGTGCAAAGCTGTAAATGCTTTACCGCAGAAGCTACAAAGCATAGACATCATTAGCACTTTGCGTCTGTACTGTTCCAAGTCAAGAATGAACTTGGCAAGAGTGCGTGTAGTTTCAAAAGGTCGTCATAGTGTGCTTGTAGGGCAGCAGCGCAATTCCTGATGGGAGTCCTTTTGTCCTTGTCCTCGTCCCTTCTGGTTACTCTTTCCATGTGCACTTCACTTTTCATCTATCACCACAATCAATAATCTAAAGTAGTAGGATCTGAAAACCTTTCGTTCAGGGAATGTTTTATTATGGCATGGGCCCCATCATGCAGGGAAGAACATACCAATTTTTGTAGCTGAAGGAACAAATTCCAGTAATAGCAGAAGCTCGTTTTCCAGGACGTAAACATACGCTCACTTTTTTAGATGGTTTTGTAAGACAATCCCTTTTAACCTATTGTCAATTCACCGCACCACACATTTACAGAGAGGCGATGTTCAAAGTGTGTTTAAAACAATGGCATTTGGATTTTTGTGAGGCCACCGATGTGAGTTGCGGGAGTTTGTGGTACCGTCACGAGTGAAAGTAGCTTCATCGCTGAACAGTTTTAATGGAAATAATCGGCGAAGAGCAATTAAACACTGCCAAAATTCCAATTGTCTAACTTTATCTGCTGGATTAAGGTGTTACCACCGTTGATAATAAAAAGGATGCAAGCCACTTATACGTAACATTCGTCATACTCGTGTATATTGAACGCTTCTCAGACGTACACAAATTCTGCGTATGCCTGTCGCAGGACTACGTTCTACCGAACGAAGAAAAATTTCTTCATCCAGTGGGCTGCGGTTTTGTAGTGGTTAGACTACAGGCCTCCCACCTAAGCGAACCTGGTTCGATTTCGATTCCCGGCGGGGTCCCTCCTGGGTTTTCCCATGTGGGAATCATGCAGGACGATTGCCCTGGTTGGCGGGTTTTCTCGGGGATCTCCCGTTTCTCCTACCCTTTCACTCCGGCACTGCTGCATACTCACCTCGCTTCACGCTTGATCGGCTCTCAAGATCTCGATATTAAAAGCTGCCCAAATCTCTCCACTCCACTTCACTCCAATTTTGCACCCACATTTTGTTCACGTGAACGGTCAGACAAAATGTGACAGTGGTTAGGAATCCGTCTGCTGTATTCCTGACAAGAAGCAAGAGCATTTCCATCACCAACCAGTAAACGGATAGCATATCAGCATATTCAGCACGTGTGAAGGCGTGCGGCATGTTTTGACACATTTGTACGTAACAGAGTTAAGTTTACCACTGCACTACAGCTGCTACAATGTAATAATACCACTGCGGTCGTATTCTATTGGGTCTTGAGGGCTTACCTTTTCCGGCCTTGCGTGCGCAGCGGTAGTAGTATACGCGCCAACTTCAAACAGCTGTAGTCTTATACCAGTTGACCTTTAGAGACATGTTTATAGAACCATTTTTGCTCGGAATGTGCTTTACTACCACCTACTAAACTATTTGCTATTTCTCCTTATGCACGCTTATTTAACAGTAAGTTATTTTATTAATATAAACTTTTGATGAATTTGGTACACCATTTAAGGTTACTGGCATCTAGGTGAGGCAGGAACTCGGAAGGAGTTAATACTGGAATTAAAAACTTTAATAGTTGAAGTTTAGTTGGCATGTTGAATTTAAGGTGGGTTATCTGTTATGTTGAAATAAAACTGGCATATATTAATACCCGTCAGCATTAGTTAAAGTTGTACAGTTTTTCACATATGTAAGATATATTTATTCTGCAAGATTGCTCATAATTGTATACATTGCGAGACATGACAGGACGAAAGGCTAAGAAAGAAAATATATGTGTCATACTAGAAAGCATGTAAGGAATAACCATAACTACATCAGTTTGTATCGTACAGGATGATGGTTATACAGAGATTAAAAATGGCAAATTGTAATGAATTAATATACTAAGTATTGTAACATAATATAGTGAATCGTAATGGTACCGTATGTACCTCATCAATACACTTCCAATGTGCAGTCATAATTGTTTAGAGGATATCACGTCGAACTAATAACGCAAAGGGCATGGGTTCGCGCCAAACGCCTACCGAATAGATTTACAGGATGAAAATTGTAATGAAGCTTGGCCTCTGTTACTAAGACAGCAAAGAAATAACTTTGGTTAGTCCATACAGTTCGTGAACCTTTGAGCTGGTTTGTGAAGAACTTCATTAACAAACTATGGCATAAAGTTGTTTATTGGTTGTCGTTATGTAAATAATGACATATATTGCCAACACATTACCAATTATGTAAAATGTCAGTAAGACTTTGGTTGATAAATGGCTGGAAATTTGTTGGCGTTCTACTTATAACAATACGTAGTATAGATGTTCAGCCAACGTTATTTTTTCACAACGTTGGCCAAACAAAAAATTGTTGCTGGGGAAACGCGGATGAAAATGTTTTCATATGCGCTTAAGTAATGCATTTGTGTTTAAAAACTAATTTTGGCATGCGTACACATGGAATCCTTACGTGGATGAATTTTACAAATATAATAAAATAATTATCTCATTGATAAAGAGAAGATATCATAATTTTTACACATTAAATATATTTTATCTGAATTTTTTCTGGCATATATATTGGTAAACCAATTTTGATGCACACTTTAAGTAGAATGAAAACAAAGATTAATAACTTATAATAACTTAATTATCCAGTATTTTGGTCACATGACTGTTAATTTGATCTCGAAAATGTAAGTGGCAGTTGCAGCCCATTTGGTTTTTCGTTGACTCAGCGGGTGAATGGGATAATCTTGCAAAATATCTTCAGCGGGCAGATCAAAATAATGGCGTGTGGAGAGTGCACTCAGGGCAAGGCGACACCCTCTGAGTGAAGGTTTTCCAGCTGGGACCCGTAGGTGACCGTCATCTCCGAGCATGACAGAAATGAATCCCTAGAATGGAGCGGTGCTGGAATGCAAGGGCGGGGGAAGCGGGAGTGCCCCGAGAAAGCCCGCCGGCAAGCGGCATCGTCCAGCGCGATTCCCATATGCGAGGGTCCGGGAGTGGGCCCGCCGGGGATCGAGCCCGGATCGCCGTGGTGGGAGGCGAGCGCCCTGGACACTACGCCATCGCTTCCCCAGCGGGCAGAGCAATTTATGGCAACGAGGTGTGTCACATCAGGTCGTTGTGCTGCCGTAATTTTTTAAGTCTGCCAGCCAGACGAGACAGGCTGGGTGACTGTAATTTTGGAAAAGTGCGATGTAGTTGGCTGGTTGGGCCAAGTGGTTTGCAAGTCCCGGAGGCTGTGCAAACAGAAACAAAAATTCTCGGAAAGTCACGCTTTTCTCACAAATCTTCTGGCTTGCGTACTGCTGGCAAAACCAGGTAACGAATATTTATTTTTAAGAAGCTCGTACCAGCATGCGGAGATGGTGTTCATGTTTAGTTCCATGGGGATGTTCGTGCGCATGTGGCGTCTCGCCGAGAATATTATAAGTTTAAGTTTCCAAAATATTTTTGAATTCCACATTTTAAAATAATATGACATTGGCACGGGATTGGCGAATAAATATAAATAATGATCTGGTTTGCTATGGTACCATAAAAAGAAGTAATAATTTTTGCGCCTAAAAAAAGCCTATAACAACTAAACACTAACATTCAGATTTGTAGAAAAAGATTTATTGTTTAAAATCATAAATTTTTTAATAATGCATTGAAGCTTGAGATACATACAATTGTTTGTTAGTAGCTGGACCTCGGGATTATGTGTAAATCAATGACGGCAACTTATTTTGCACGGATTTTCATATTCTGTTAACTTAGATGTAGGAGAAACTCTATGTTCATTTAATCTAATGGTAATCGCATTTTTTCTGCAGCAAACTTTGCGTGAACATTTACAATTTTTGTGTACATGAAATTATATATCTCGTTGTTAGCAAACACTTGGGTACTAATTTTTACAATATCTTTCGTATATAATTGTAAAGGCTGCCAATCGCCTGTGACTTTTGGTGTGTTTTTTTTAACACTTTGTTTGTCGCATTCAGATATGTATTTATTTATATGTACCTGTATGTACGGAACATTAGTTTTAAGATTTTTCTCAGTTTTTTCGTGTTTTTATTCGTCGAAATATATTTTCTCATATTCTTGTGCAGTTTATCCACGGCTTTTGTTGTTAAAGTCGAAACATCTGTAGGCGAAAGCTTTAAAATTTCGAACTGTATGGTGATAGAATAATTCGGAAATAATAACTTTGTGTCAGCTTTCAGCCATCTTGGTAAAAGCATTCCAGTATTCTTCCTGAAGTAAATATCTCGTAATATTTTTTTTTTATTTTTATCTAAAAAAAATACGTACATATTTATTAAGTCATTACTAAAGCTAGTTATTTTAATAATACTACAAATATAACTCAAAACTAGTTTTTTTTTTCATTGATGTTTTTGTAATATTTCTCAAGTGCATGCCCCCATATAAAGTCATTTATGCCGATTTTTAAAACCATTTCTTAATTACTAAGACTCAAAATATATTGAAGCCTTTTTTTTTTTCGTTTAGAAGTTTGGCATGCCTGTGGCAGTGCTGAGCGCGCGTGTGTCGTGTGTCGCGGAGCACGTTGGCAGTTGTGTCACGCGGCACGCCTTCTTCGATGANCTCTCCCCCCCCCTCATGAACCCTATGGGCTGAATCAACCCCAGACCTGGACGTCAATACGCCCCGCTTCTACTCCGTTATCCACGAGAGGGAAGGCGCGCTAACGCCCCGCTCCCCCATCCTTTCGCTCTAACCCGGCGTCGAGTCATTTAAACAGAGCATTTGTATTCGGGTCCCAGGCTTCAGGCGAACACCCCTACTACACCCCTCCCTCTCCTCGACACCCTGATCACTAGCCACAGCACGCCTGCCTTGCATAGTGAGTCGGGCGGGGCGAACACGTCACCACAACTCTACTTTCCCCCCTCTTCCTCAATGTAGACCAACCAAAAGCATAGGCCCCGGGTTGCCTACCCACCGCGTATCACATTCCACCGTCCGCGCCGCCCCCCCGAGATGTAAAGGTAGCAGCGAGAAATGTTCCGCACGACGCTCGCGAAATTCATCAGCCCCGGGGCGTGTGCTGTTTGGAATATGTTCTTCATCCGCTGGAGGCGACGCCTTATAAATTCCACGCCGACCTCGTGTTCTCGTTTTATAATGTATTATGCGCGTCATATTTTGAGGCGCAAGGCTTCGGAAATCTCGGACCCCATACATATATTGCGTATCTGCTTCCCTTTGCACATGAGCAATATTCCCTGCTACCGCTGCTAGGAGACACGGGTGAAACTTACATGTCTTATACTTCACAAAATTTTGGAAAGAAAATGTTTACTATTCTCGTGGTGTGGTATTCGATGATTTGTGTTCAAATACGATTGCAATGCTGTCGATAAGTTTCAGAGATATAATTTTTTTTATGTCTTTGCGTCTCATATAATATGTGTGTGTGTGTGTGTGTGTGTGTGTGTGTAGGCATATTTTACTATATAATACAAGAAAACGAACGGCGATTTATGAATAAATCAAATGGTAATGTAGATAAATATTCTTTAAATACCTTCTTATGTTAACTAAACAACACTACCCGTTCAGAAATTATTACCATAAATTGCATGGTNAATATTCTTTAAATACCTTCTTATGTTAACTAAACAACACTACCCGTTCAGAAATTATTACCATAAATTGCATGGTTTGTGAAGATAAGGTATGTTTTTCTGAAGGCAGCTTTTGGCGACCAAGGTATAAAAGGCAGTGTGACTGCTGTGGTTTGCGGTAACCTTTCATAAAACGAGAGCGAAGGCACACAACTGCACTGAGCCTAAAATCAAAAACGGAAGTTTTAGATCAATAACTTTCTAAACTAGTCGAGAAATGAACATGGGACGTTGAACTCACTCCGCAGGTGACTTGTGAACACATGACCAAATGGTAGCTGCACTTATATCTCTCTTGTCATCCATTACGTGGCCGTACATGTCCATCACTTACTAAGGAATTGAAGCACCACTTTCGCAGACTCGTCCCAGGTTGCCATTTTCAAAAACACTTTCAGTTTGGGAATTATTCCAATAAAATAATGTGAAATAAATACTTATCCATGAGTAGTTCTTGAGCCCAATTCGTATAGTTCACAACTATGAAATTATTACTCGCCGTTACCGATAATAATTATCAATCATTTTAACACAAGAAGACACGTCCGATGAAAAACATTTCTAATTTACATTAAACTGTTCCCTTTAACGTATTTAAAATAGGTTGAATTTTTGTCAGTCGAGAATGAAGCAAAGTGTTTATTTTTTGGGTTATTCGCGGATAGTGTATACAAGTGTTGGACAACTCAATGGTTCCTTCTGAGCATATTATTGGCAACGGTAACAACATCTAGTTAATGATACACCAATGCGAATTTCACCAAGTTTGAACTCACAGTAGGCGTCGATTTTAACTAACAATTTAAGAGTCTCATGGTTCCAGTTTGGCTTACAGTATGTGCCACTTACATCCGAACTACAGCTAAGGGTCAGTATATTTGATGTTCACATTTAACAAACTAGTGATCAGGATACACACAATTTTTCACCATCATGCAAGCAGGTGCTATTATCAAACATTCTGAAATCTAGCTCACATTAAGGCTATCCTCGTTGAAGAAATCAGGTCTAGGGATTTAGGTGGAGTTTCTGGAAGGGGCGCGGAATTTGAGATGCCTCCAATTATCACGCTGAAAATCAATTTTTTTATTGTAAGAAACAAATCACCACGTACTTATTTTAAGTTAGCTAACAGTTTACTTTTTAGAGGTTTGCAAAAGACACTGAGTCGAATTAAGGCTACAAAAACAAGTCGAACATCATGGCGATCATTATGGAGGCTTAAAGTATCAATAAAGGTACTTGAAATGAGTTTCTTTAAAGCTCTCACACCACTGTTATCACTTAATTACCAAAACACTACTTATTTTATGAAAATAAAATACTTTTAACAATTTGAATTTAATCTTATTGGATTAGAAATTGGTAGGAGAAGGTGTGCAAACATTTCAAAGCACTTTTAACATAACAGTGTTGTTATATTAAAAACTATCTACGTCGTTTATGACAGTCGTGTTGGCATAAAAGCAGTCCAGTGTTGGGACGCAGGGCCTTCTGCGCACCTTGGGTGCGCACTCTCTCCCAATATTACCTCAATGTACTTAACAGCAACCAATCACGATTTAAAATGTTAACGCATGGTCTTCATATCTATCTTTACCAGTACTTAGTTAACCAGCAAATGTTTTTACTGGAAAGTGACAGTAGAGAAACAGTGCCGTACTAACCAATGATTAAAATTGGCGTTTATATTTATTATGTGGTTACATTACTGGTACTTTAAACGAACATTGTGAAATCGGACCTTAGTGTTATTATGTTGGTATGATTAGACTGTGTCCTTTGCCCTTAGTGTAAGTCCGAGGTTTTTACTGCGCTAATTGAAAAAAACAGTGGTTCAATATTATGACTTAGCTAAGNTGCCCTTAGTGTAAGTCCGAGGTTTTTACTGCGCTAATTGAAAAAAACAGTGGTTCAATATTATGACTTAGCTAAGTCTACGATTATCAAGAAACTGGTAACCGCACTGTACCCATTTTTTCTCTTCGATTATTTTGGCATGATTTCTTGCTTGGTGCAGTCTATTTATAAGCATTGTTTAGGAACCCGAGTAAGAGACTAGAAACTGTTAAGATATTTTTCTTCTGTCTTAAATATAAACCTAAACGTTTTCTGTTAATGGAAGAACGCTGTATAATTTTCGGGATAAATGCTGAAGTTATGCTCAGTACAAGGAATTATTTTACTATTCTCTTCTCAAAAACTCCTCGAAGGTGACAAAGAAGCCGAAATTTCTTCATAAGGAGAGAATTACTCCCAATCATTCTTACCATTTTTAAAGGTTAGGTTTTCTATCATCTGCTACATTAATTAAATGTTCTTGTAACTCGCGTGGACATGGTCACTATTTAGAAACTTGTGGAAGGTAGACTCACGTAAGTGGTCGTTTTCAGAGCACCGGGTTTACCTTAACACGTCTTTTTCTATGTCTCTAATAGCATGTCGAACTACATGTTGTATCCCCTAAAAAGATTTAAAAAATAAATTCTCGTGTTTTACCTGTTGTTTCTTCGGTACTACACAGCCTTGTATGGTTTTCTATTTTGTTAAAATCTGGAGACTAAATAAATATTTTTGTGTTATTGAAGTCATGACATTTTGCTTCAAACAAAAGCAGATAATTTTAAATGCCCGCTGAGTAATCAAAAATGAAAACGAATGTATACACTAAAACTCTTCCCGCCAAAAATTCATTGGTTTTACTTTAATAGGTACTAACTAATCTTCGTTTAGTGAAACGTGCCATCATTTGCAGAATTTTTTCTAGAGAGTTAAATACAGCCAGAAAACATTTCTATGTCTTTTTTAACACCAGTATTCAGCTCTGTTCTCTCATGAATTGAAACTTTTTACTGTAAAATTGGCAAATATCGGCCACGTAGATGAAACACAGCAAGGCAGTTATCCCGTATTAAATTCGTGCATACACAGGCGTTCAGTAATTCATTTAATTACATATTTGACCGTAAAAAGTCTGTTGAATCCTGTTGTTCGGCTTTAATTATATAAAGTCGTCTACCATTTCAAATGTTAGTAATAACAGATATTTCTGTGTAAAGTTTTTCAAAACTGTTGCTTATTATCAATTACCCCCGTTTAAAGCCATTAGGTTAATTGGGGCGTTGCCCGTAGCATATAACCCTTTTTATTCCGATTTTTTGCACCTTTGAATTTGTTCCAAGCATCCTAGTTTCCAGCGGTTTCAAACTAGAAATTTCTGCAGTTGGCCGGATTACCTCGAAACTATCTGGCAAGGCATAGTCTTTTATTTTTTGAACACAACAAGGTAGCAGCTTCATCAGGACACCGTTAGCCGTATTTTTTTCACGCTTTCTGTAGGCCCTAAAGGTCCCGTAGAGGTCGTAAGCACACGAAATCTCCGTAGTGCTGCATCCCCAAAGACAGTCCCATGCTTAGTGACGTCCATCTCCCACAACATGGTCGATGAGATGGAGATTCACGACAAACTACTGCATACTAAACTGAGCTTAAATTATACTTGTTTACTGAAGCATACTTATGTCGCTCACCAACGAATCGAGCAGGAAAAATGCTTGGTCTGCAGATAGACGCGTTTGTGACCTCAGTTACGGAAGTTGTCTTCAGGGGTGTAAAACGGAGAACGTTTCGGATATCTTCGGCAGTTTTAACAGATGAGAGAATCTAAATGGAATAAAGTTCCTTAAATTATAGGTAGGTCTACAAACATAGAAACACACAAATATTGAAACTAAAGTCCATTCACGGTTGCTTAAAAACTTTCTGAAGCACTGCTAAAGTTCTACTACCAAGATATTCTTCTTTATCATCCAAACAAATTTTAACCGAGTCTATAAAGTTACCCAAAAGATACAACGCACCACATTTTTACGCACCCATTGTAATAATATTTTTCATTGGAACTATTTCTTACTACACTCTAAACTTTAATCAGTGAGAATTAATCGAAATCAGTGATAAAGAGTGAGATTTGGGCAACTGGTAATCAGTGCCTGATAATTAATTAATATAGTGAATCAATTTAACTGATTTATTTGTGATTTACCAGTGAATGTCAAGAATGGCAGTGCTATAAATCATTTGTTCACAGTTAATTTTTTTGATTCGCCGGTCAGCAGTAGCTTAACAACTGGCATTCAGTGAACGTTAATTCACTTGTTGATATTATTGATTAAGATTTGGAGTGTAGGCATTGCCAAATCACTCGTTTATTTTTATTCGTATAATTTATAAATGAAATATTCTAATCATAAAATATAAGTAAATATTAAGTTTAACAAAAATAACTGTACTTTTTTTTTATCAGAAGTATGAAACGGTTGTGATGCATGGTATATTGAGGAAATAATCAAACACGTCAAACATGGGGTCATTTTTCAAATACTATATTCAAAAAGTGTGGTGAAACAGCGAAGAGACTACAGATGGAATTTTTTATACGCTAACATTGCATTTACGTAGAATATAATCTAACTAAACGCGTCAGCAAAATATTTGGGCGGCACCTAGAGAAGAGTAGTTATTCAGTGGGCTGATGACGATGAAATGGGGTATAAGTGTAACAGTTAATAAATGCAATGGTGGGGGAGACGGGCCGACGGCAACGTCCGCCACGTTCCCAACATTGAAAAGTCCAGGGCAGCCCAGCCGGAAATGGAGCCAATTTCACCATGGAGTAAGGCGAGCATAATCTATTCACACTTCCTTCACACGTTTTGAAACAAACATTTGAAAAATCACCCCACGTTTGACGCGTCCTGTTGTTTCTTACACATGTCATGGACCACAGGCAGTTTATACTTGCGTTAACACGAAAGTGTCTTATTTTCATTAAATTGAACTTTTGTTTGTATTTCATATATAAATTATTATGTTAAATTCATAATTAACAAGAACTGAGACAGAGAGATATATGGGTTTTGGTAGGGCAGTAGTAATAAATAGTTCTGATGAAATATATTATTACACTGAGTGCGCACGAAAGAGGTGTGTTTTCTCTTTGGTGCAATTTCCTACAGTGCATTGTAAAGATTTGTTTTCATGAGTCAGAGGAATATCCTGGAAGAAGAACTTTAGCAGGGCTTCAGAAAAGTTGGGAGTAACCGTTAATGTACTATAGTCGAAATTCTCCACAACCTTGCTCCCCTCTGACCAAACGCTTTCTTAAAGAGAGTATTAAAACCAGGGAACTGGTGTTCTTGTTTATTAAGTGAGTGAGTAAAGATATTTGGGCGGCTCTTAAAATGGAGGTCTTGATGGGCCGGCGAAGGTGAAGCGAGATTGTTATTGAGCAGCACCGGAATGCAAGGGTGGGGGAAACAGGACATTCCCGAGAAAATCCGCTGTCCAGCGACCTCCCTCGGCACGATTCCCACAAGCGAAAATCACGCAGGTGACCCTGCTGGAAATAAAATTCAGTTTACCTTGGTGGGAGGTGAATAGTCTAACCACTACACCACCACGGCCCCTTATGGTCAAGTAATTTTCAAATATTAACCCTCGGAAAATTCGTATCCATGATAGGTATCTCTAACATAGTATTTTAGTGGAGAATTAGGCTTTAAAATTTAGAAATTTTTATGCTTTGAAGGAAGTTTATTTTGTAGTAGGCGCACTTTTCGCTGTAATAAAAATGGAAGAAAATATTTCAGATTACTATACTTACGCTTACCATTAAACTTTCTACGCTGAAGACCGTAATAAGTGGATTTTATTATTGGAGTCTTTTTTTAAGAAAATCTTTTACAATTACATAGTGCAACCTCTAACAGAACAGTTATTATGCAGTGTAAGTTTAATGCGAGCTCGCGTAAACTAGAACCGCTTGTGTTAATCGTGCCTAAAGTTTACAGGTTCCTTTAATCTGAATATCATGAGGTAAAACTAGCGGAAATTTCCAAGGCATGCGGTAGCCCAGAAAATGAATGTTTCATCGATCTATTTTATTGCTTGCTTTTCAGAAACGAGACACAAATTTCAACTTTACCTAATCAATATTGATCCGATAGGTTTGGCTTGAAAAGAAAATCGTGTATAAACGTTTCTTCATTTCACAAACGCCTTTAATCTTAAATTACATAAATGATCGAAAATCTAAGTAACGTACTTTTATCGTATGCATCGATAAAATAATCGCTTTCAAACAGTCGCCGGATGTGAGTCACACAAGTCGTGTTAGGCTATGGATTCAAAACGTTATGATAGCAGGAATGGGAGTGGTAATTAAGTCATTTAATTGATCATGTAGACTAATAATAGCCGCGGTTCATGCCAATTGGTAATTTTAAGTCCACTAGCGTACGCCTTAAAATGGCACTCAGGTTATCGCTTATGTTGGATTTAAATTTGGAATCACGTGGCGCGAACGTAAAGTCGCTGAAGTTGCCTCCTGATAGCTAAATTGAACGGTGTTATTGATAAACACAATTGATTGGGAAGTACTCTACATGAAAAACCTGGTAGACTTTAACAATGGTAGAAATAACGAGGGTTTGGGACATTNATTGATTGGGAAGTACTCTACATGAAAAACCTGGTAGACTTTAACAATGGTAGAAATAACGAGGGTTTGGGACATTCAATTAACTCTTAATAAGCCAGCTGAAGCCTACCGTTTTTTGGAATGCAACATCGAAAAACTAGAAAAGGGTGATCCTAGATAATGGTTTTTTTTTTGCCAATTTTGTGAGATAGTATTTTTCAATAGATTATTGGTTAATAAATGTAAGACTTTATCTTACGCCACGATAACATATGAACATTGGGAGAACATAAATATCTCGGCAGGAATAAATCACCTTGATGGATCATTCGATTTCATAGTTAGTATAACAATGCTGTAGGATTGCCCGTTATAATTTTTCTATTATTTTCCTTAAAATTGTACAATACGATTAAACTCCATAGCGTTAATTGATGTCTCATGTACACGGACGTCTACCTGTCTTCGCATATAGTTCATATTTTCTGTCGTTATTGTGTCGTCCAGAATTATTTGAATGCATCTGCGTACATTGTCCTCGTGGATAATTATATTACGGCTGAGACATTCTCTGTGTATACTTACAATTCTGTTGACAACAAACAGCTGAGCCTGACTTGTTTCCGGCGTCTGTGTTTCATATCACGTCCTGGGGCCCTTCTGCTGTCCGCAGTTGCAGCGCTCACGTGTCCAAAACAATTCTTCGCCCAATCACGCACCTGGCCGGAGCAGTGCAGCGGCATGTCGTCCCAGCGAAGGCCCGCGGGCGGGAGATAGCTGTTCCGGCGGAACAGCTGAAAGGGCCTGCTGGCCTCACGGAATCGATAGCCGCCTTGTGTCGGCGACTGAACGCCGCCCTTCATATCCGGTTACGCGGTCGGAGGCGGCAGGAGCCGGGGGCGGCATATCGGAGGTCCTGCCCGCCCCTGTAATGAGGTCGTTTGTGGACGCGAGCGGCACATACACCCCATCCCCCTTCTCTAAGAACTCGCTCGATTGCTCGCTCGATTGCTCGCTCGTCTTCAGCTGTGTTGCGCTCCCCGAGTGCCTCGGCAACGGACCAACCCTTCATCATCAAGTACGCCAGCGTATCGACTTCCTTACGGCCTTTGTCACGCCAAGCTCAGGATCAAATGAGCACTTTCGACATCAAATCTGGGTCAATATGTCGTTGGCTGTCACAACGTCACTTTTCCCATAAATAGCGAATTAAGAAAAGCTGGCTCATGTATGGAGGGTTTCACCTGCCCCCAGGTATTTGGCAGTCAGTAGAGCTGGAGAAAGCTGCTCAGACACTAAAAACCTTGTATTAAGGAACCATTCCACCATCAGTGTTCGCCTGGATTTTCTTTCGGAAATTAAAAGGCCCAGGCAGGGAATCGATTACGCGTCCTCCAGAATGCAAATCCAGTGGTTCACCATAGAGCCACTTCATAAGCCCATCTCCCATTCAAAATGGACGCACCAAAAAATACTCCACTTAAAATTTTGTCCATGCCTAAATCCCCACCTCCAAACGTACAGGGGCCGAGTTGGTTCAGTAATTAGACTACCCGCGTCCCACCAAGGCGAAACGGATTCGATGCCAGGCGGGGTTCACCCTTGATTTTTGCATGTGGGAATCTTGCCGGACGATGCCACAGGTCGGCGAGTTATATCGGGGCTCTCCCGTTTCCCCCGCCGTTGCATTCCGATGCTGCTCCATATTCACGTCGTTTCATCCTCATCGGCTCTCAAGACTTCGAAGTTAAGAGATGCCCAAATCTCTTCGCTCACTCACTCCAAATGTACGAGAATGGAGAGAAGACATTTCCGAAACAGGCGTGATATTTTTTCTTATGTGATTTAATTTCCTACGCAAGCAAATTCCACTCCAGCCGAGAATAGGTGGAATTTTCGTGCATTCTCAGGAAGAGAGAATTGTTAAAGTGGTGGCAAAATGTACGTACCGGTTTTATTAAGGGAACGCCCCAGCAACGCAAATATGTTGTAAAATGATGCCATTTATGATATCAATGTGTCTGAACTGCAGCGTAGTCACTGAAACATTTTGAACCGCCCACGGAGGTTTATAGATTGTCAATGCTGTCATTAACCTGAAGTTTTCTTGCTACCTTTCTTCCTCACCAATAAAGATGTTTGCAAGAAAATGCTCACAAACGTTATGAGTGGATTCTTACAAATTGAATGTCGAGTACCAACGTCGGTGCACAAAACACAAAAGATGATAGTGTGACATATTTACCACCGGATTAAATGGTACTTCACAGCAGAGCTTACTGAGTCGACCAATTACGTTTACGTTACCGAAGGTAAATGTTACACAACCACGTTATTGAACGCATTTCAAAGTCTGAAGTTGGAGAAATGAAACATATTTTCATGTGTGATTACAGAAAAACCACTCTTAAATGCTTGTATTAAATTTTATTGCAAGTGGAATGACTGAGACTTTCTCACCAAAGCGGGTTTTATCAAAATTAATGTGGATCAAATACTAAAATGATGTACAAAAACCACTTTTTTTACATAGGCCCTGATACAGTTACTAATATAAATTAAGGTTGTGCTCCTTATCTTTCCAGAGGAACGGTTCGGCTTGAGGCCAATTATATTTCATCTGCACTCGCAGTTGTTCAATCTAAAAAAATTGCATAAAGTAAAAGGAGTTTCTATTTGCACTTGTTATTACGCATTAGATTAAATTATTCCTCAGATCAGTGCGGTGTAGTGAAGTGTTGCAATGAAAGCTGGTGCTGGCTTCGTACCGTACACACTCGGCGTACGCAGCAGGAACCAGTTACCAGAGTGGAGCTGGGAGCAACTGAATGTACTGCGGCCACTCACGAGAGAGCGGCGAACCACCCATTCCACACTNTACCAGAGTGGAGCTGGGAGCAACTGAATGTACTGCGGCCACTCACGAGAGAGCGGCGAACCACCCATTCCACACTTACTGTGAAGTTAAATACACTACTACGTTTTAAGTTGCCGATGTGTAAACTAGTAAACGTTTAGGTATAACACAGAGCAAAACACAGCTTACCTTGCCACAGTATACTTTCATTAGAAATCGTGACCTAGTTTGTCACAATTATCAGACTCGAATGTTGTACGTGCTAGCCAAAAGCCAGATATTCACAAATCTTTCATTAATCTTCATTCGCAAATGATTAATATGTCGTTAAAATCCCAATTATTCTTTCGAATAACGAAAATATATGCAAAGTGAGAATGCAATTTCCATGAGATAACTTTGTGACTGCCATAACTTATACAAGGTTTGAATAACGTCACCGCAAATATACATTTTGAAAATACTCATGGCTTCTTCGTAAATACTCGCTCAAGTATTTACAATACATTTGTTTCACTTCCGAACTTCAAAACCATGTATCACTCTTATGATTCACTTTATACCGCAGATCTTCGTATTATCTTCAACTCATATTTTCGTGATAAACCTGCACCCTATGTTTAATGGTATAATTAATATTTTATATACTAATAAATATTTTTTAAATAAAAGTTTTTCACGACACTAGAAACTGTAGAGAATGAGAGCAATAATGCGTGAATTTAATATGTATGGAATAATCNTAAAAGTTTTTCACGACACTAGAAACTGTAGAGAATGAGAGCAATAATGCGTGAATTTAATATGTATGGAATAATCACTCATAAAAAATAAATATCACTGAATTTGATATCAATTTGGACTGCTAGTTGCCAAATACCATTCTGGTATGCTAAGAATACTACCAGATAGAATATATGTTGGTATTTCAACAATCAATCCTTAAATTCGTAAAGAAACTCAACACTATTCCAAAAAATATTTGTGAATAAATTACAACTTTTTTATTACAATTAGAATGCAGTAGACAAATTGATATTTTACAATATTTTGCTGTTTATTTTTACTTAACATAAATATCTGAGTTGAGTTCATATATTTAGGGGCATCTGTTTGTAGCGAAAATATTTGAGGACAAGTTGTGTTCCAATGCACTTTAGTTCAGAACCACTCTCGTTATTGGACCATTGTATTGTTACGCGTCCTATATGTCTGACCGCGAATCACGGACGGTCAGTATCGGAGAAACTCTGTTTGGCTCACTCATATAACAGATTGTCTTCACACAAAGAATAACATGAGATTACACTCTAACATCGCACTGTAAGATTATGTGCAATTTAAAGTGTCCTGGCCACGACTCAATCACTGGCTCTAAAACTCTGTAGTGTATCACAAAACCCAGCATAGTTTCCTAGTTAATCATTTTTTTATTGTAAGTACACAATAATCTCACTAAATGTGAAGTATTTAGACTGCGAGTCACTGGGAATGCAATTTTAATTGTATGAAAGTCACTGTAATTCTTCTCTCAAAAAAGATAGCGCAGCAAATGCTGCTCTGTGTTTTTTTTAAAAAGAACGTTATGCTGTACTTAGAAATTGGTTTCTAAACATTATAACCATATTTACTNTGCCGATAGGCTAAGTGAGGTAAAAAGTAGTAGTTGTTGTTGTCAGTACATGGAGACTCGGCTTAGTTGTATGTATATTTAATTTAGTCTATTAATACATTAACAAATTGTTCTGAGACTTCCTTGGAGAGTAAAATTAATAAATATTTTAAAACATTGTAATTTATGATATTTTTAAAACAATGTTTTATTAAGATAGATTTAAATGAGCTACACTGAGGCGACAGAAGTCATGGGATACCTTCTAATATCGTGTCGGAATTCCTTTCGCCCGGCGAAGTGCAGCAACTCGACGTGGCATGGACTCAACAAGTCGTTGGAAGTCCCCGGCAGAAATATCGAGCCATGCTGCCTCTATAGACGTCCGTAATTGTGAAAGTGTTGCCGGTGCAGGATTCTGTGCACGAACTGACCTCTCGTTGATGTCCCATAAATGTCCTGTGGTTTTCATGTCGGGCGATCATGGTGGCCAAATCATTCGCTGGAATTGTCCAGAATGTTCTTCAAACCAATCGCAAACAGTTGTGGCCCGGTGACATGGCGCATTGTAATCTATAAAAAGTCCATCGTTGTTTGGGTGCATGAAGTCCATGAATGGCTGCAAGTGGTCTCCAAGTAGCTGAACATAACCCTTTCCAGTCAATGATCGGTTCACTTGGACCAGAGGATCCAGTCCATTCCATGTAGAAACAGCCCACACCATTATGGAGCCACCACCAGCTTGCAGAGTTCCTTGTTGACAACTTGGGTCGGTCTGCGCCACACTCGAACCCTACCATCAGCTATTACCAACTGAAATCGGGACTCATCTGACCAAGTCACGTTTTTCTAGCCGTCTAGGGTCCAGCTGATATGGTCACGAGCCCAGGAGAGGCGTTGCAGGCGATGTCGTGCTGTTAGTAAAGGCACTCGAGTCGGCCTTCTGCTGGCATAGCCCAGTAAAGCCAAATTTCACCACACTGTCCTAACGGACACGTCCATCGTACGTCCCACATTGCTTCCTGCGGTTATTTCACGCAGTGTTCCTTGTCTGTTAACACTGACAATTCTACGTACACGTCGTTGGTCTCGGTCATTAAGTGCAGGCGTTCGGCCACTGCGTTGTCCATGGTGGGAGGTTATGACTGAAATTAGGTATTCTCGGTACACTCTTGACACTGTGGATCTCGGAATGTTGAATTCCCTAACCATTTCTGAAATGGAATGTCCCATGCGTCGAGCTCCAACTACCATTCCGCGTTCAAAGTCTTTTAATTCCCATCATGCGGCCATAATCACATCAGAAACCTTTTCACATGAATCACTTGAATTCAAATGAAAGCCAAATAACGCACTGCCCATTTATACATTTTGCATGCGATGCTACTGCCATCTGTATATTTGCCTATTGATATCCCATGACTTTGTCGCCTCAGTGTATTTTGCTAGTTTCCATTTGTTAAAATAATATAAAGATATCATTACAAGGGTAATGGATAAATAGTTTACTTAGAATTTGGCAGGAAAGCGATAAAAATTGCAGTCACATTCTGTTGCTAATATTTATAGCTCTGAAATGCAGCAAATGGAAGTACATTTATATGAATTTTGATCAAATTTTACGTTATATATTTTCTCTCCCGGTTTCATTCATAATCACTACTTTAACCGCGAAATTCAATATTGCGGTAAAGCCGCCTTTTTCTAGCAAACATTTTGATGCCTTAATTGAAATGAACATTTATTATATGATTAATCATTTTTGTCGGAAAATATTCGCTGGCAACAATAGCAAAAGTCATTGACCTTCCTCTTAATTTAATTTACTCTGCTCGTGAATTTTTTATGCTAAGTTATTTGTCAAATACAAGGGACTTTTTGACTCTTTTAGCCGTGATGTAGGGTTCTCTACTAGCGATGTTGATATATCTTCTGCTATTGCAAGGTCACATTAGAGTTCCCCAGCTAATTTTTGCTGTTTTAAAAAAATTTTGACCTTATTCGCCACAACTTTCTTTGTTCAACATGTCGAATTTGTTAAAGAAATGGACTTGGAGACAATTTTNTTTTGACCTTATTCGCCACAACTTTCTTTGTTCAACATGTCGAATTTGTTAAAGAAATGGACTTGGAGACAATTTTCTTGAAAACTTGATTCATAGGGAAGTTAAAAGAAACGGCAAACTTCGTCTGAAACAGCTTTGCGTTTAAAAAAGAAAACCTGTTTAATAACTCTGTAACCATAAAAAAAATCTCACACTCACCGGAGGTCTTGGGAGTGTCGATAAAAACATAATGCAAGATATTTATTTTTATCTTCAATAATTTTTAATGTGTTCCGGTAATTAATTGGCTACTAAAAATAAAATTTACGATTTTGCAGAACATGTGAAAATTTTTATTGATCCCGGTGTACTCCGGAGCGTTATACTTACACTAGTGTGGTATCAAACAACAAACGTGTTCCTGCAACGCCTTAAACTACGTTCTTGCCACTGACTGAGATGTTCGCTTCAGGAACGATACCTGCAGGAACGGTGCTATTACATTATAAAATGCGGATACCCTAAACTCTATTTGGTACAACTCTCATTTGACCGAATTAGAAAAATAGTCGTGAATACCAGAGAAAGTTTAGGAATTATAGAAATACAAAATAATACAAAACTATCAACATTTACTTTTTCCGGAGTTTCTCCAAAATCGACACTGCATTTGCTGCATTAAAATTATTGGAAAGCAAGGCCAGAAAACATCAATTTAATCAGGCTGTTGCATATCCTGACAATAGCATATTACGATCTGTAAGTAGAAATTATCGTAAAAACCTTACTTAACTCACTATTATCATAAATGATAGTGTTTTATTTCCTCTGTCTGTTAACATTAATGTAAAATTATTTATTTTTATGTACCGTNTATTATCATAAATGATAGTGTTTTATTTCCTCTGTCTGTTAACATTAATGTAAAATTATTTATTTTTATGTACCGTCATATTTATGTCCTCCTACAACGTTTAAACAATATTTTGGTATATATAAACTAAACTATGCCCTAAATAACAAATTAATTTATTCACATATTTTCCTGAACCTCGGTTAGTTTTAAATTTGTCGGGAATATTATATAAGATAGTTTAACGCCATAGTTGGACGACTTATGTCGTAGTTTTATAGTAATTGTGTTAATGCCCGTCAAGTTATTTCTCACTTGCAGTATCCGAATATAATTGTCGGAATTATATATGCATAAAAAAAGCCACATAATTTAGGTAATCCTTACGCAGTGATTTTAAAACTATGGTCCTATCAGCTTTCTTCACGTTGAANGTAGTGATTTTAAAACTACGGTCCTATCAGCTTTCTTCACGTTGAAAATAATTTATCTTTACGTATCAATGTACACAACACAATTTGAGTGACAATAGTTTCTTATGAAATACCCCTGAATTAATTCTTGCAAACCGATAAGCATATAGTAACTCTATTTTAAAAAAATCGGAGATAACAAATTTTAAGTTTCAATTATTTTGCAGCTAACAACTGTGCTGCTTTGCAAAACATTATNTATTATCATAAATGATAGTGTTTTATTTCCTCTGTCTGTTAACATTAATGTAAAATTATTTATTTTTATGTACCGTAATATGTATGTCCTCCTACAACGTTTAAACAATATTTTGGTATATATAAACTAAACTATGCCCTAAATGACAAATTAATTTATTCACATATTTTCCTGAACCTCGGTTAGTTTTAAATTTGTCGGGAATATTATATAAGATAGTTTAACGCCATAGTTGGACGACTTATGTCGTAGTTTTATAGTAATTGTGTTAATGCCCGTCAAGTTATTTCTCACTTGCAGTATCCGAATATAATTGTCGGAATTATATATGCATAAAAAAAGCCACATAATTTAGGTAATCCTTACGCAGTGATTTTAAAACTATGGTCCTATCAGCTTTCTTCACGTTGAAAATAATTTATCTTTACGTATCAATGTACACAACACAATTTGAGTGACAATAGTTTCTTATGAAATACCCCTGAATTAATTCTTGCAAACCGATAAGCATATAGTAACTCTATTTTTAAAAAATCGGAGATAACAAATTTTAAGTTTCAATTATTTTGCAGCTAACAACTGTGCTGCTTTGCAAAACATTATNAAAAAAATCGGAGATAACAAATTTTAAGTTTCAATTATTTTGCAGCTAACAACTGTGCTGCTTTGCAAAACATTATATTTGCTCTATATTGAAAATTTATAAATAATATCTAAATTTGGGATTATTTAATATTTCCATCAGAGTACTGGCAAACTAGTAGAACAGGAAGATAATTTCTGGTTCAAATCTGAGTGAATATGGTCGAAGTATTTGTATACTACGTCAGTGATTCTTATTTTATTGAGGGTTCAAAGATTAAAGTTTTGTTTGATCACTCGGCCAGAAAAAGAAACTTTCTCTTTGATCTACCGTCAACGGAACTGCTAGTATTATCTTAGTAACGTCACGCTTCCGGTAACTCGCAGATAATTTAGTTTCTCAGAAGCTGCCCAATAAACATTTCAGTTGCTAAACCACCACTTATCGTTAAACTTCGTTAAACTACGTTTCAGAGAGCAGCGGAATATTTTTAATAAACAATTGTATAAAATCAGACAAATTTTGTATTCGCTCTACCTAGAGTGAAAAGGGGAGCAGACTCCTGTATCATGTTCCTGTGTCTTGCGTTTCACAGCTCATAAACTATGTGTATTCTGTCTTTGTAGGCCACGAATATATGTACTTATAAGATAAATTTCGTCTATTGACTTATGACTGCTGTTTCTGCGACTACAAACAGCGGGTAATTTTAAGAAATATTTAAATTCTTGCACCAAAAATAATATCCGGGTTTTATTAAATATTTTGGCTTTTTCCTAAAATGAATTCTCGTGTTTCAAAACTTTCATCTACTTACTGTAAAAGTTTTCTTCGTGTTCTTACAAGTTATGCATGAGGTCGGAAGCAGCGTACAACGTACCGACGGAAGTTCACCCTTAGAAGTGGGAGAAACAGAGAGGCCTTATTCTCCTCTTTTTCTTCATTCTCCGTTGCTCTGTTTCCCGTGCTCACGTGCGGAGTCATGGCTTTGTCGCAATGTAGGCCCGCTATGGCAGTGTTAAAATGTCGCGTGTGGCAACAAAGTATATTTCTGCACCAGTTTCATATTTCCTTTTGGTTCGGCATATTATAAAACTTTCTACACATAAGCATTAAGCTTATAACATGTGAGATAGGTATCGGAATAGCATTAGAGCCAGATTTTTAATAATTAAAATTGATAACGGTTATTTTACCACCCTATTGAAGAGTATGTTGTGGCAGAAAAATATGCCCAAATAAGTTGATTTATAAGATAATTATATATTCACAGGTAATTCCAAAACTAAATTCATTTGAAATATTTGAATTTATTACATTGTAATCAACATTTTACAGTTAAGTTAATAAACATTAAAAACCGCTCTTTAAATTGCGTCATTAAAAGGAACGCGACTATAACGTTAAACTACATAAAAAGAGAGAGAACCAAAAGAATAAATCGTAGAGCTAAAACGCAAATTTTCAAAATATCAAGAACAGTTTTTACATTTAAATTACACCTTTCTTACAAACGAATAAATATTAACAGGTGTAAAAAATTGTTGTTCAAAAATGATTAAACTATATCTGTAATGCAACATCTTCAAAACATCTCGTTTATAATTTGTACTGATCATCTTGTCACAAGTGGGCAATAAATGGTAGATGTTATTAAAAAACCGTGGTTAATTGTTTCGCAAATAATATTTTGTAGGCTCAAGGTAAAGAGAGCACTTTTGAGAGAGTAGAATCATTTAGAGAAGTCGGGCACAAGGGAATGGGATAGTAAGAGCCACGAGCCGGCCAGCCACCATGTTGTGATGTCACTCTACCGCCATTATGAGTATTAGTGACCTTGACCTTAACATTTAACTTTGACCTTGACCTCGTGTCCATGACTGAATAAGTTAGAACCCAAAAAAATATTAAAATTGTTTTCAAATTCTTTAAATAAATTATAAAAACATTTTAAAAGATATTTCAGAAATACAGACATTGCAATAAAACTATTATTAGATTAAAAGAAAACTGAAATTTCGAATGTTTTGGCTTGGATGGGATGTGGGACTAGAGCCGACCAGTGACCATGTTATGACATCACCCAAATACCATATTAAATTCAAGTGACTTAAACAAAACCTTTGAATTTGGCAATATGATCATGACAAATAAATGACCTTAAAGATCAAAAATATAAAAAAATTCTATGAAAATTAATTTTAAGAAATTTATTTTAAAAAAATACATTTTCGGAGGTTACATCAGCACCATGTCCAGCACACGACTGAGCCTCATCAATGTTCCTCATTGGTTGATTACTTGTGTTCGCTTTGCCACCAAACAGTGGTATTCATTGGTTGATAACTCACGCTCGTCCGACCCGCTACCAATGTTTCTCAATGTATTAATATTTCCCTCTCGTACCCATTCCACCTTTGCTCATTATATAGAAAGACTACCCACACCATATAAATTTTTTTTGTTTGTCTCTTGTTTAATATTTCATTACATAGGTGATGCTAGTGTATTAATTATAAAATTTGCCGCCAGAAGAGCTGTCGAATTAGCCACCATGTTGGTTGTTGTCAACATTGGCATTGACTCCAACTACATAGAACTCGAAAAAACGACAAAAATCACAGTCCATGCAATTGATCATTACTAGCTGGTCACAACAAGGATCCATACCGACTAACCATACTAGCCAACTATTGGCTCCACCTAAGATTAACTCCACCCAAGACTGGTTCCTGGTGAGATTGACTGAGCACATAACTAGCTCCTGACGAGACCAAACCCTGCAAAACTGACAAGAAAAACCAACAAGACCAACCCGACATACCACCCACCGATACAAACGATAATGGACAATCTCGAAAAAACTCTAATATGAGTATCGTAGCTTACCTCTTCGCACAATATCTTCGCAAAATTTTAGCAATACATTTCTACCACAGCTGACCATTCCATAGTGTTCAACTAACGTACCAAGCCAACTGACCAGGCCAACCCACTAGTTGTAAAGCATTCCTCAAAAATAATATTCCCCTAATTTTATTCGTTTGACATATAGAAACCATTCAGTTTAAAAGACCCGAGTAAGACATAATACTTCAGATCAAACCATAGACCTCCTCTTGCGCACGCTCAAATAAATTTTATTTTAACCATACTCCCGCAATCGATTGTTTACACCACTGATTTAATCAGTCTTTCAGAGAAGCTGAATGGACTGTAAAAGGAACTAAACAAACATTACTACGTATAAATAAATTTAATTTGTTTACTTATTGCATACATTCTAATTTTCTAATTATTTTGTACATTCTTTCTTAATATTTTGCAGATGTTTGCGGATCATGGATAGTAGCCACAAGTCTCATCTGATGTAACCGCAATCCTTCAGTTNTTAATATTTTGCAGATGTTTGCGGATCATGGATAGTAGCCACAAGTCTCATCTGATGTAACCGCAATCCTTCAGTTCATCCATTATTGAAGATATTTCAACAATACGTGATGGATCCCCGCATTTTTGTAGGTCAATAAAATATCTGAGTCTATGAACAAGTTCATTCGGGTCTTCGGGAAATATGTAACCAGCGTTCCTGATGTCGTCTGCCTTCTTTGCACCACTTGTCGAAGGAAATTTGTTGGTGAAATGTGCGCGAACGTCGAGAATCATCACCCTTNTTCTGCCTTCTTTGCACCACTTGTCGAAGGAAATTTGTTGGTGAAATGTGCGCGAACGTCGAGAATCATCACCCTTCTCATCAGATGCAATACTCACCATAGTCATTATCATCACTGCTGTCTTTATTATCGTCTTCTCCCCCCGTTTAATCCTCAAAATCACGTTTCCTTTTCTTTGTGGGAGTCACATGGTCTTCATCATTATTTAGAGCTAACAACGGTTAATTTTGAAGTTCGTCGACTTCACTTGAATGCCTTGCAAGTTACATTCCACATATACAGTATATATCAGGCCTCGTAGGTCTTTCATTCCGTCACTATCATTAACTGTCTAGTCATAATCGTCTGCGGAAACTGATAATTCACCGTGTTTATTAAATTTATTGTCGGGTATCAGCCATTTGTAATATGGCGCATGATCGATAATATTATACATGATATATGTTGCGAAATGCATCGCAAAGGGGTGACTTGCTTCTGGGTATCGATGATGTTGGCGTATGTGTTGTCGGTTTGAATCCCGATCGGTTGGTGCTACATTGAATATCATGAACATGCTCACGGATGCGCGGTATCGATAGTGAGTTATTCAGGATATGTTCTTTTAGCTCGATAATTCGTCAGGCAATAACTTGTAAAACAGCATCTGTCATTCGCCATATAAGAATGGCTGATATCCGACACAACATATAATAAACTCTGTGAATTATCTGCATATATAAATGAATATATTCATGCCTCATATGTTAGTTGTTATTAAACCAAGAAATAAGTAACATCATAGCAGGAGTCAGTTTGCAGGAGTCAGTATGCAGGAGTCANGTTAGTTGTTATTAAACCAAGAAATAAGTAACATCATAGCAGGAGTCAGTTTGCAGGAGTCAGTATGCAGGAGTCAGTTTGCAGGAGTCAGTATGCAGGAGTCAATTGACCTGAGACAGTCGGCAGAAGTCAGTCGGCAGGAGAAAATTGTATGAATTAATGTATGCTTGAAGAAGATGCAAGCCACTGACGATGTGAATTCAAGTATGTCATGTACCACTACATGCATACCTTCAACAACTGCCCAAACATTACATGGAATACAAAGATTTTGCTGTGCAAAGTCCATCAGTAAAATGTGCAATGCATTGAGAGAAAAGTGCCTGTTTGAATATTGCATCTCATGCCTTNCTGTGCAAAGTCCATCAGTAAAATGTGCAATGCATTGAGAGAAAAGTGCCTGTTTGAATATTGCATCTCATGCCTTTGTTGGCTGCTGTAATTGTTCCAGACAGTTCAGTCTATGTGATAACTTAAATAAACATATCAAGTCTGATGAATGTAGTTTTCTTTTCGCCCACTGAGAAACAGCATCTGATGCTTTTTTACCTCCTGTTAATACACTACATAAAATTTTTGAGGCCAACGAGAGAACTCGCATAATGAAGTATTACTACAATGACCACATGCAGGTTATGCAAGGTGATACAATGAAGGAACACACCGAGATCTGTAAGAGTTCGTCTACTGGGAGCCAGCAAGTGATGTCGCCAATACCGCTTGCTGCGCCAATGGGTACTGTTTCCGCAGACGATTATGACGAGACAGTTAATGCTAATAAGGGAATGAGATACCTATGAGGCANCCAATGGGTACTGTTTCCGCAGACGATTATGACGAGACAGTTAATGCTAATAAGGGAATGAGATACCTATGAGGCACGATACAGACGGTATATCTGGAATGTAACTTGCAAGGCGTTCGAGTGAAGTCAACGAACTTCAAAATTAACAGCTGTCAGCTCTTAATATTGATGATGACCATGTGGCCCCTACGAAGAAAAGAAAACTTAATATTTTGGGTCAAACAGGAGGAGAAGACGATCATGAAGACAGCATTGATGATAGTGACTATGGTGACACTGTTCATGAAGTATCTGATGAGAAGAGTGATGTTTCTCTAGACGTTCGCACACATTTCACCAACAAGTTTCCTTCAACAAGTGGTGCGAAGAAGGCAGAAGGCNTGATGTTTCTCTAGACGTTCGCACACATTTCACCAACAAGTTTCCTTCAACAAGTGGTGCGAAGAAGGCAGAAGGCGTCAAGAACGCTGGTTACATATTTCCCGAAGACCCCAATGAACATGTGGATAGATTCAGACATTATTTATTGAGTTGAAAAAAATGCGGATATCTTTCACGCATTGTTCTGATAAATTCAATTATCGGTGAACTGAAGGATCAGCGTTACATCAGATGAGACAGTTGGCTACTTTCCATGATATACAAATACCTGAGAAATATAAAGATCGAATGTACAAAATAATGCGAAGAGGTAAGCTACGATACTCATATTAGAGTTTTTTCGAGATTGTCCATTATCGTTTGTATCGGTGGGTGGNATGCGAAGAGGTAAGCTACGATACTCATATTAGAGTTTTTTCGAGATTGTCCATTATCGTTTGTATCGGTGGGTGGTATGTCGGGTTGGTCTTGTTGGTTTTTCTTGTCAGTTTTGCAGGGTTTGGTCTCGTCAGGAGCTAGTTATGTGCTCAGTCAATCTCACCAGGAACCAGTCTTGGGTGGAGTTAATCTTAGGTGGAGCCAATAGTTGGCTAGTATGGTTAGTCGGTATGGATCCTTGTTGTGACCAGCTAGTAATGGTCAATTGCATGGACTGTGATTTTTGTCGTTTTTTCGAGTTCTATGTAGTTGGAGTCAATGCCAATGTTGACAACAACCAACATGGTGGCTAANTGATTTTTGTCGTTTTTTCGAGTTCTATGTAGTTGGAGTCAATGCCAATGTTGACAACAACCAACATGGTGGCTAAATCGACAGCTCCTCTGGCGAAAAAATCGATATTTAATACATTATCGTCATCTACGTGTTGAAAATCAAAACATATGACTGACAAAATAACAAGATGGCTGCATACGACAGAATGAGTAAAGACGTAGCAGTTGGTGGCCTGTCTACTAATTAAATAACTAATGAGACAGTGGTGGCGGGCCAAATGAGCGTGTGTATTGAACAAATAAAAAAATCTGTTGGGTGGCAATGTGAGCACAAATAATAAACCAATGAGAAAAAATGGTGACGGTCAGTCGTCTGCTGGACAAGCTACTGCGGAAACCTCCGGAAATTGAGTTTTTTTATAAATTCCTAAAAATATTATATTAAAATTTTTTTTATTATTTATTTATTTTTTAATTTATTGGGTTTTAAGGTTATACATGATCATGGGGTCAAGGTCAAAGGTCAATTTCAAGGTTACTTGGTTTCAATATGGCGCTTGGGTGATGTCATATTATAGTGGTCGGTAGGTTCCATTCCTCCATCCCCTCTAAGCTAAAACATTAAATATTTAATTTCTGTAAATATTTGTAGTAAGTTTTTAACAAAATGTCCCTATTTAAAATTGTTTTAACACTTTTTGTATTTTTTTTGGAATTTTTAAAACAATTGAGCCAATTTTTGGTTTTAATGTAAGTAATGGCCACGAGGTCAAGGTCAAAGTTCAAGGTCAAGGTCACCGATATCCAAGATTGCGGTCGGGTGATATTGCAACATGGTGGCCGGCTGGCTTCTTGCTCGTANAGATTGCGGTCGGGTGATATTGCAACATGGTGGCCGGCTGGCTTCTGGCTCGTACTTCCCCATTCCTTTGTGCCACACTTCTCTTAATTATTATACTTGAGAGTTCTGCTAATTTTCTTTTTTCAACCCGTCGGCTGCATATTTTTTCACATATCGAAATAAGAATCTCCATGAGAATTTCTTCTGATGTTTACAACCACTGCATACTCACTTAAAAAATTTACATATGTAATAAATATTTTAATTAACTTTATAAATATGTACACGTTAATTTCAGTAAAATATTAATTTAGATTGATGTTCACGATTGTTTTACTGTTAATCTTAAATTGAATAGTTCAAACTGTTTTCAACAATACGTTCATAAGAAAATATGTTTTAGTTTAAGCTTTGNTAAGTTTAAGCTTTAAACATAATAGCAGAAGAATCAAACACTTTTGTGTCTCACGTTTTAAATACAACGCTAAACCGTGTCGAACGTTCACCTTTAAAATGTGTGATTAGTTTAGATGCTCACTATAGGTAAAAGTGTAATACTCATAAAGTGACAATCTTTTATAGACTATGATGTTTTTACTCCTTCATAAAGAAGACTGCGTATCTTAAGTCATTGTTAAATTACTTAAGAGTTATGTTCAATATAATTTACGAGTTGAATTAAGGCAAATTGCTTCATTGTTTAAATGCTTTGACTTGAAGTGCGTTCGCATTTTTATTTTAAGTATAATATTATATCTTACTTTAATTTGGAATACGTATCGAAATTCCTACTGAAATAACCGGCGAATTATTGCATAAATACCTCACAAATAAATGTTTGAATGCAAAACTAAGCGCAAGAAAATGGCGGGCGTTTCTATTACGTTACGAGACAAAAATATTTGGCATGAAACTCAATTTCTGATCCCAATTGATCCAAATATTTACAGTATACTTCCGTGGTAATATTTATCACTCGATGTAAGTTTCGTGAAAATTCGTCCAGTCACAAAGTTTCTAAATCACCTAACACTATAAATTTTTCTTAGGCTTACCACTTTGCTTACAAAAGTGATTGCTTTTCGCTTATAAAAACTTAAATTCCTACATTCACACATACATAACTGCACCAGAATACTTACATCATAATACCTAGATGATAACAATGTTTTTCACGAAACTGCATCCACACATTTAATTAAAAATCGGGTTTCTTTCCCAAATATACCTACCTTGAAGGTAAGTCGTGAAATTTATAACTTACTAGTTCAAATATCGGTTCATACAAGTTAAACCGTTTAGAAAAATATAATGGCATTGTTTCAATATATTCCCAACACTCAAGGGATGTTTCATGTGCAGTATGAAACATTTAAATGACATTATTGTTTCAAAACGAGTGGCATACGTATATGCTGAGGCATCCTAGCAGCTCATAANCACATTTAATTAAAAATCGGGTTTCTTTCCCAAATATACCTACCTTGAAGGTAAGTCGTGAAATTTATAACTTACTCGTTCAAATATCGGTTCATACAAGTTAAACCGTTTAGCCAAATATAATGGCATTGTTTCCATATATTCCCAACACTCAAGGGATGTTTCATGTGCAGTGNTTCCCAACACTCAAGGGATGTTTCATGTGCAGTGTGAAACATTTAAATGACATTATTGTTTCAAAACGAGTGGCATACGTATATGCTGAGGCATCCTAGCAGCTCATAAACTGGCTTTTGGGAATCGCATGAATTCTAAATTGCACTCACAAAGTTATCAAATCTCTCATAATTGCAACACGTATCGCAAATATAATAAAACAGGAGAAACCGAAGTTTCTTCAAGTATATTGAAGGTTTAAAAGTTATACTGACTTTCTTCTACTGCATGACGTCATTTCACTCATAAAAAATGTGTAAAAAAAATGCTTTTATTTGTTACGTTACTGAATACTTTACGTTACGAAATGTAACTCAAAATAATGTTGCTCATGATACACTGTTTTGTCGACACAGAGCGCGGATCGGGCAAGGAAAAAGAAAACTAGTTTAGGCAGGTAAAGTTTANATTGAAGGTTTAAAAGTTATACTGACTTTCTTCTACTGCATGACGTCATTTCACTCATAAAAAATGTGTAAAAAAATGCTTTTATTTGTTACGTTACTGAATACTTTACGTTACGAAATGTAACTCAAAATAATGTTGCTCGTGATACACTGTTTTGTCGACACAGAGCGCGGATCGGGCAAGGAAAAAGAAAACTAGTTTAGGCAGGTAAAGTTTANGTGATACACTGTTTTGTCGACACAGAGCGCGGATCGGGCAAGGAAAAAGAAAACTAGTTTAGGCAGGTAAAGTTTACAGCATGCTCACTAGTAAAACTATCCGCAACCTCTTTCCAAGCTGCAAGCATAATTTAAAATCACCTGTAAGCTTTCCAATAGCAATTATGTGCCAGCCATGCGAGATTTGGCTTAAATCAAGCTATAATTACACATGATATGGCAAGCTTGCCACGAGCTTACATTATATCTGGAGATTGTCCCTCAGGTTTATTACAAACACCGCATAACTCGTTCGGGAGCACTCCAATCATTCAATGCTGTCGATTAGGATGCTCATGCTACTACCCCCTGGCTACCAATAACTGCCGTAGATAGTCTAATAATCAGAAACACTCACCAGATACCGCAGTTTACAACACTCTGAAACTCTTCGGTGGGGAAAAACGCTGTTCCCAAACAAGTAAGCTATCAGAACAAATTCCGGTAAGGAGTATGTATTAAAATACATAAAAAATAGGAAAATAATACGTTAATATGTCATATATAATGAAATTTTTAAATTTGAAATACCTAGTCTTATATATAAACCTACAATGTTTGTTCAAGNTAATATGTCATATATAATGAAATTTTTAAATTTGAAATACCTAGTCTTATATATAAACCTACAATGTTTGTTCAAGGAATAATGAGAACGGAAACAATATCACTAAATTGGAAAATATAGTTACATTTTCCGGTTTTTCAAGAAAGGCGGTAGAGAATAACAACATAGATAGTTGTAGAGGTATTAACCTCCTTAATTCAGAATTTAAATTGTTAGCAAGTATAGTAACAACTAACTTAAACAACTCGACCCTATCGGAAGATGAGCCACGATGTATTTGATGAGAAAGATTATGAAATGATGCTGTTTTTTTTGTTTTATTCCCATTGTTAGAAAATGTCATAAAATACAACCAACGGAGGTCTTTATAATTTTGAGAATTTAGACACTGATCGTATTCACTAGAAGAATTTTATTCAAGTATGCCGACGCAAATGGTTTTCAGAAGATATAAAAGTCATTGTAAAGTTGGGCAGCAGTGTACCAAATCGGTACAAAGCATAGCATAATATCGTGGAGATGTAGGGGACGGACAAAGGTGACTAACTTTCATTAAGGAACCAAACCGAAGGATACCAAGGACTTTTATTGAAAAGTGTGTTCCAAGCAAAGCAGAAAAAAGACAAATGTCCATGTGACAGGCTGCAGGCAAGAAAAACGAAGCACTCACAACGGAATATAATCACCTCTAACTGCGACGAAGATTTTGCACCATCTGTTCCTGCACAGTATAAAGTTGTCGAAGAGCTCTTGAGGCATCATGGCCTGTTCCTCTTGTAGCGCCGATCGAAGCAGCGATGCCGTTGCTGGCGGCCAGCGACGGTTCGCCTATCAATGCGGTGAATATCTTCACTCTCCTCCAACAGCTCAGCANGTGCCGTTGCTGGCGGCCAGCGACGGTTCGCCTATCAATGCGGTGAATATCTTCACTCTCCTCCAACAGCTCAGCAACAACCGCTGTACGATGAGCTATAGCGATATCGTCCAAAGAGAAAAACTGAGTACTCAGAGTAACCCCAGAAAAGACGCACGTCGGGAAGGTGCTCTTCGGTAAAATAGCAGTCACCATTGACTGTAACTCATTGCAAGATGTGGAGCTCCTTAAGGCCACCGAGCATTATGCTTTCCAAACGAAAACTCCACTACCTACAAACTTGTGCTTTTCGACGATGTTAAGGAGTTTCGTGATCCACAGAATCTTTAGAGATATTAAATTGGCTCTCATCTATAAGGAGCACTTAACCACATTCCTGAGCTACTTAGTCCTTGCATTCCATGCACCACAGCAAATGCCGGGCCCGTCTCCGATGGTTTGGCATCAAAAGCACACACCGTACTTGTTGCCGAGCAAGCAAACCACTTGTGTGCAGTCTCTTAGCCACAATAAAATGCGATAACGGGCCTACATTTGCGATTTCACTCGTTCTCTGCCGTATATCTCTCCTCGCCTACAGGACAATATATATCGGCCCTTCCATCTCCGTTTTTTTCTCGTGGGTGACCACTACTGAACCTTCGTACGGCTGTTCCCATCGTTGGAAATGCTCTCCAAGCTTGTGACACGATGATGGGTGTGATCCTGAACTCCTCGGCTAGACTAGCGACGCATCAATCTTCTTCCAACTTCCCAATGATTCTACCTCGGGTTAAGTCGTCCAAATGTGGTCAAAGGGACTGTCTGTTGGCCATACCAACATCAGACAGCCGCTCGACAAAGTCCAACCTAACGTACACTGTGCAACAGCATCCACTGGAATGTTAAGGGCACGACACTCTAATTTTATATCCTTCGCACACGCCTACAATACGTCATGATGCTTTCATGCTCATCCCCTACCGTACCAGACTATAAGCGGTCTCCTGATTGACGTTTAGGTTGGTTCTGCCTTTTTATCCGGTTATGTTAATTTTTTCAGTTAGTCATTAATTTATGCATACTAGCCTAGATACTTTTAGGAGTACTGTATTTAAATATCAAAAACTTTCGCTGGGTTCNGTCATTAATTTATGCATACTAGCCTAGATACTTTTAGGAGTACTGTATTTAAATATCAAAAACTTTCGCTGGGTTCGTGGCTAAATATTTCTTGTTTATGAATACTGTTTACATCTGTAAGTGAATGTTCTTTTTCGCATTTGGGTGAATATTTTAATTGTTATAATTGTTGTAGCTGATTTTCCANACATCTGTAAGTGAATGTTCTTTTTCGCATTTGGGTGAATATTTTAATTGTTATAATTGTTGTAGCTGATTTTCCATGCCGCTTTAATTTGTTGAACTTATCGGATGTAAGATAATTGGATACAAAGACAGAATAACTTAATCATAGTACTTGTTCTGCGAAGATTTTTACACAAATGTTTATCACTCGTTAAGCAAATGGGTTAAACAAATTTTATTTCAGTAAAAAAATAGTGAATATAAATTTGAGAAATTGGGCATTGTCAATAGCGGTTTCGATAATACTCTGTCAGATTTCATTGAACATAGACCTTGCGTATATCAACTAAATTTTCCATTCTATATTTAACATTACAATGTTAAATATACAATGTTATAAATAAACAATGTTATAAACTGATTACAAAAAAAATATTTTCTAAAAGTCGTTGAGTTAATTGTATTTAATGAACACCGGAATATTCAACTGCTTTTGGTTTTACGGTTATCAATTCTACGTTATTATAACATGTGAAGAAACCAGGTATGATTTCCTGTCTGGTCGGACAGCAAACTAAATTTAATGTACTTTTTCTTTAATATTGTGAGGCATAATGCCCCATTACACTAACTGATGATAGCCTCTGCAGTGCAAATGTTAATAATACACGCTGCTTGGTGTTTGCCTTGATAATTTTTCGATATTACAAACTTCTGTTCCTGATCTACATGATCAGTGGAAATTATTATCCAATAAGCAGCAGTTCGAAATAGGAATGTTTGTCTCTATAAGCAAGGTCTTANACATGATCAGTGGAAATTATTATCCAATAAGCAGCAGTTCGAAATAGGAATGTTTGTCTCTATAAGCAAGGTCTTAGCGTTACTACAGCGTCCCCTGCCTTCAAGATGCTGATATATACAAAGAAGTATTTGTAAATCATGGGTGTCAACCCTTAAGGGACAAAAACTCGAAATTTTTGCTTTTTCGCCCATTTACCCAGAAAACCGTACGCAAAACGTACGTTGGCGTTCCATTTTGCATATCAGAGACTATTTGTTTGCATNCCCATTTACCCAGAAAACCGTACGCAAAACGTACGTTGGCGTTCCATTTTGCATATCAGAGACTATTTGTTTGCATTCAGAATCAGCTGTTTGGTGGTCTTTTTTGTCGATCCGTTCTCCTTAAATGTTGCATGACCTTAATAATCCGCGAACGTTCCATCACACATGTACAACTAGCACATTTCTTCTCGTATATAGGTAATGTAGAATATAAATTGTAAGTCGGTCATAATGGGCTGGGAGTCCTGCGCCGGCACAAGCCAGCCGCCATGTTGTAACGTCACCCAAACGCCATATTGGATGGCAATCGACCTTGATATTTTACCTTGGCCTTGACCCCATGCCTATTACCTTAAATGACCTTGAATCCAAAAATTTTGAAAAAAATTCCGAAACATCATAAAAACTAAAAAAAAATTTCAAAAANCCTTAAATGACCTTGAATCCAAAAATTTTGAAAAAAATTCCGAAACATCATAAAAACTAAAAAAAAATTTCAAAAACTTTAAAAATGTATTTTAAAAACGTACATTTGAGGAGGTCCCACTACGATGAACATTACATATTTTTTATTGTTTACTTAACATGTCAATTCCTCGTATTCGCTCGACTAATTCCACACCATACATATATACTGTCCNATTTTTTATTGTTTACTTAACATGTCAATTCCTCGTATTCGCTCGACTAATTCCACACCATACATATATACTGTCCATTTATTTTTAGTATCACCCACTAGAACGCACTGGTAACTCATATTTCAACCAACATAGATAATTTACTATGGGCAAGAGTGCTGTCGACATGGACAGAATTGTGACGAGGTCATGCAAAAAGTCTTATTTAATTTTTAGAATTTTTTTAAATGTAATTATATTTATTGAAAACATTATTTTATTGAGAGCAGGGTTTTTCAAAATAAATATAACAGCATATATTTTTACATTAAATGTATTGCACGCATTAAATAAAATATCCGTAACCAGCAAAAAATAAACAATATTTATTAATCTTCTTTGAACTGTGTCCAAATTACATATTTTAATCTGTAGTTCTTCAATTATTATTATTGGGTATCTCGCAGATGTCTGAGAAATTCATGTTTAGCAGACACCAGCAGTGCTCTACGAAGGGCCGCACAAATCACCGTAGCCGCTACGAAGACCTTCGATACAAGCAGCAGCAGAAGTACTTGTCTCCGATTCACCATCCATCAAATTTTCATTGCAGTTTATACTTGACTCCTCTTTGATCGATAACTCTATGATGCTAGTACCCACATACGGCTCATCGAAACCAGCCTCGGAAGTACACATTGCTGGTCTTCGACGAGTGTATGTAGGTTCATCTCTGGAACAAAACGCAGAATCATCGGTGATGGGTACTGACACGAGTGCCTGGCGTCGGCGATGCACTCGGCGGCGNCTGGCGTCGGCGGTGCACTCGGTGGCGTCTGGTAGTCTGCCTGGCGGTATCCTCCTTGGACTTAGGTTTATGGGAGTGGACCAATGGTTCGTGCCCCGCCTGGAGCGAATCCACGTCACAGTCTGGTTCATGGTGATAGCAAGCATCTGTGCAGGGGGCGATGATTTGGTCCACGGTACAGGGAAGCTGCGTCTGCAGCGTCATGTGTAAAACGACGCAGGTCTGTTCTCCCAGACAGTCCAGTTGAAACCTCGTTGGATCATAGACGATTGGAAAATGTGCGAAACGCCAGTGTCTCGGTGTAGGTGCGCAGATATCCATATTCTGCGATGAAACTATACTCCACGCTACCACAGTCTGGCTTGATGTTTGCATAAATGTTCGTAGGGCAGAATAGAGTCATGGTGACAATCATACCTCTAGGCATCGACTTAACAAGCTCGTAGATTTTTCCCACTTATAAATATAGATTGATGTCGATCAGGTGTGCCACCATATACGAAAAACCAAATTCTCTCACATTTCAGGGGAGGGTGAGTGAAAGCGGAGGGAACCTTATTAAAAAAAACCTAAACAATAATTTCGTAGTTCATGTGAGCGGAGCCGCAGGTAGAGCTAGTATATATATATATATATATATATATATATATATATATATATATATATATATATAAATGCGAA
>NQII01004972.1:0-24450 GCA_002778355.1 Clitarchus hookeri | reverse complement strand
TAGCCTATGTCAACTTTTACTGCAGTACAGAAGCGCAGCCGCCGATCTTTCATGGTATGGCCTGAGCGAAGTAGCGCAGGGGCAAGCCAATACATTCGCATTCGGGAGGACCAGGGTTCAAATCCCAGTCCGGCCATTCTCATTTTGGCTTTCCATGGTTTCCCTAAATCGTTCCAGGCGAATAGAGACATGCGCTCACTAAATTTGGTAATGAAGGAGGGAAAAGTGTTATCTCTTGTAAAAACACTTATAAGTATTTCTCTGTTATAGACAGATATATGCTACCACAGAGTTTTTTAGGTCTTTTTATTCTACACAAATCTTTACTACATGATATTTTTTCTTCTTCAGCGGTTTAGACAGCGCATTGTCAGAGAGCTCGCTCGTGGCAAACTTTTTTCCGACGTGATTCACTATTATTATTGTTTGTAAATTTTTTGAGACAATTTATTGCGATGAAAGGTGACCAATATCACCTTTCAGTCCTCCAACTATTTCTGTGCAAGAAATTACGTCGATCTGTGCTCTGTTGGGACGTTACATTGTTGACGTTGCATTGTTGATGTTGCGTTGTTATTCCGTTTGTGTAGTTTTTCATTTTCCAATAAGATTTTAATAAGAAATTTAAATAAATTATTTTCTCGGAATGAAGAGTAGCCTATGTCAATTCCCGGTCCTCGAAATATCTCTGTGAAAATACTCACGACGAACCGTTGCTCCGTTGCGACCTGAAAAAGGGACAAACAATCATCCAAACACACTTTCGCATTTATATATATAGATAAATGTCGATCAAGTGTGCCACCATACGAAAAACTAAATTCTCTCACATTTCGAGAAGATCGGGTGGCTTCGTATCTAGTCGTAGGCATCCGATTCCTGGTTCAAGTACGAGGCACNTCAAGTGTGCCACCATACGAAAAACTAAATTCTCTCACATTTCGAGAAGATCGGGTGGCTTCGTATCTAGTCGTAGGCATCCGATTCCTGGTTCAAGTACGAGGCACACCATTTGCGCAGATGTGACGATGCTAATCACCGTAAGGTTTCTTCACCTTGCGAAGCGAAGGACATCCATACTCGGCCTGCTCGTCGATAAATTCNAATGCTAATCACCGTAAGGTTTCTTCACCTTGCGAAGCGAAGGACATCCATACTCGGCCTGCTCGTCGATAAATTCCACTTGAAATTTACAGAAGGTGTTATGCCATTTTTTTCTGCTAGGGCCCCGCCAAATAAATCGGTTCTCGCGGGTACTGCATCAACAAGTCTCTCAGCATGTTTCCCACTTGATGGTATGATATCTTGCCTTCGTCCGACTCCAGCCCATGGTGGTATTTCGTTAGCCAGGCGTTCGTTTTATTTCTCTTCTCGTCGAAACAGTTTCCACGAATAAAGGTGGAGGGAGGAGGGCGGAAGGAGCGTGTGTTTTGCTATCGTCNCTCTTCTCGTCGAAACAGTTTCCACGAATAAAGGTGGAGGGAGGAGGGCGGAAGGAGCGTGTGTTTTGCTATCGTCCTCGAAAGATACTTAGATCTCCTTCAGCATGAAGCACTTTTTAATCGGGAAATCCTACAGATTACAGTACATATTGAAGCTGAGGATGCTCGAAGACGAATGAACAGTTTTAATGTGTAAACAGTTACATTTCTATATTCTCAGCTGCACTCACAGCAGTATTTGACGGCCTTTCCTCGGGAATAGTATAATACAAGTCGGTCGTGAAGTATCAGGCAGTATGCGTCCCTGTTGGAAGGAATATTTCCATGTGTTGCTAATTACATTCTGCAGTCGATCACATTGGAGGTAATATGCTCATCCTGTTTACTCACATCGAATACCATGAGTGGAGCCAAACTCTTGAAAGTATCAGTGTTCAATATCGTGGGTTGGAGGCGTCCATAATATGCATTTTGGAATTAAGCATGCATCGGATAGGCCAGCACATACTGCCCATTTTTAAAGTTAATGTTCATGTAAGCGTAAGGATAGATTTTGCTATTGTAAAATATTTTTACATTTTCTGTTTGAAATGTGCCGAATTGCGAACGACTCACTCTCACATTGTGATGTCTTAAGGTCTTTAGCCCAACGATGAAGCAAAGCTGGACTTCACCATCCAGTTCATGAGCTGGCATGCTGTGCAATTCAGGGTATGTCTCGAGACTCCACAACCTGAAAGCCACATCGATGTGTTTGGCATCTTCTATGTCCTTCAACATTTGTATGCATTCTGAAGTACTCAATGCACATGAGGCAGCATCCATCTTATAGACTGTAATTTTTTTTACCCATGGTGATAGCGTCCATAATTACATTGCGTCTTTCTGCCTCGGACAACTTCTTCCATTCGTTCTATGCCGTATGAACGGCTCGGACGATACCACAAGTGGCTCCGATTAGGCCCCCGAGGGCCCCGATTATAGGAAAAAGCAATGGAAAAAATCCGTCGGTAGATGTTTTCTTGTCCTCGCATGCTTTTCTTCCCTTTGTGACTACTTTTCGTTTCCCTTGTGCCTTTCTCTTGCTCTCTGTACATGTTCCCATTTTAACCTGCGCCTTTCTCTTGCTCTTATCACCAATTCCCATCTTCACATTGGCCTTCATGACATTTGATCCGCCCCACGCGGCTGTTTTTTCTCAAGGTTCCAGTGTCTGATGATTTTCTTATCTCTCAGCATTCTGTGCAAGTATCTTGTCTGCCTTGTGTTGGGTTTCAAGATCCTTGTTTACGAAGTAAGCGATGTCCTGCTGCTTGCATGCCTCGTCCAGTGCATTGATGGTTGCGTCACCACGTGTAAGCCTTTTAGTAATCTCCGTTCCCGGTCCGTAAAACTTGTATCCGGAATTGTGCAGCTTGAATGGTAGATTGTTGATCAGCGTATCGACGATCCCGCTTCCACCTACAGTCTTACCTTTATCATAGTTTTTAAGAAACCAAGCGAAATAATAGTTATATTTAATCAGAAATATGGTAATATCCATTGCTGTCATAAAGTTGGTTACACAATGTTGGCTGCATATAGCAATAAGCACCAATTGCAAAAAATGTCTCCAACATTAACACAACAGACAAATAACCAAACTGTTTCAAAGAGTAGGAATCTAATTTTTTTTATTAAAATCTTTATATTTTGTAAATTACAATGAAGGGGCATTGTTAACATTCAAAATATCTGTTTCATACGTTGACACAAAAGGTTTGTTGTACAGCACTGGCCAGACAGAAAAATACATACCAATCAACCACAGTATGTGTACCAACTTGTTACCAATAATTAACTAACCATACTAAAGTTAAAAAAGTTTAATTTGCGATGTGTCACGAAATTTTCTTATTTACTGACATAATTGCATGGCGGTGCTAAGGTACCTCAGAACACTTCCGTGGTAGCACATTTTCGTTGGTACATAATACTGAACCAACGTTGTATTAATGTGTGTATTCCATTCCAAAATATAGGAAATTGTTAGAAGCTAAAGCGAAAAATTAGGCCAACGTAGGCTACTAATACGATTGTTGCTTCCTCTTTCATAAAAACCGACCACAAAACTCATTATAAATACTACGACCTATTCATTTTACGAATCTCTCTTAAAAAGAAATGTCTCGATATTTTGTCTTGGGAACAAGAACCGTTTTGGGTTTCAAGCTTGTAGAAAATAGATTTGAGGACAATATTTCAACGCATGGTGACATAGAGTATAAATTATTAAAATCTGTAAAAAATTATTTTTAATATTTAAACTGTTATTCTAACACATTTAGGTCCTAGAAGTAGTGAAAAATTTTTTTTACAATTATCTGTAGTTATTTTTGGCTTCGATGAAATAAATTACTAATGTTTTACCATGAAATCTGTATGTTCCGGAATAGAATCCCGGCTAAACCACAAGTAATGTGCATTTTTAAACAAAGTGTATTCTATTATATTATGGAACCTATTGCCCTATTTAACATCCTGGCGTTAAAGGAGGAACGCGGTAAATAACAAATAATATTTACATCGGAGACATGTTTTTGTCTAATGTAATATTCGACATTATAAAAAGTCATTATACGTGCTTTTTCTTTTTAGTTATTAAGTTGTCCACAAATTTAGGATTACAATATTGCGAGGATTTACATTATAATACTGAGGAATTAAAAATTGGTTGAAATGAGACTTTTTTGAAGGCACATACCTATCTACTTGGGTATGTAAGAATCAAATATGCATTAGCCACTGTTTCCGCTTGCAATATTTAAGGAAACACACGCACGTCCATGAGGGGGCATAGACGCAAGGACGCGACCATTTTCAAATAATCGCTTTTCCTCTATAAGAATTTCCCTTACAAAAAGTTTGAAAAGATGTTAAAGTATAAAAGAGTTCTGTGTTAGAAGAACTCGCAAAGTAGAAAAGGAAAGCGGAAACAATCAAACTTCCGGCACTGTAGCACGAACTGTAACGCGCAGGGTTGTCGCCCTTTGGCAGACGACTGCAGTTACAAAGAAGATACGAGTATTAGTGGATGTAAGATGTTGAAGTTTGTAAGATGCCAAATTCATAACTGTTTGTGTGTATTAGGCGGGAAAAACTTTTACGCGCCCAAATAATGAAATATTAATAAATTGTATAATACCTACTTAATTTTTATTGAACGAGCAATATTATATTTTTAATTGTCAGTTATTCGTGCCCGAATGTATTTTTACCAGGGCTCATTATGATAACACAAAAAAAAGGCATGCTAACCACAAAGTATTACTTGCTGTGACTGAAATAGCGTGTCAATTCTATCGTTATTTATATGTATTTATCCTTTGTAACCATCTGACATTTTTTTATTGTAAATGAAAAAATTTAGCTGACTTTATACAAAGCCCTTAACTACCCTGTGTGAGTTCAGATACACAAATCAAATGCCAATAAAGGTTAATATATTTTTTATATCACTTTACATTTGTGTTCATGTTTAGTTAGATTTAGTTAATTTTTTGTAAACATTATTTATTAATTCGGGTAATAGAGGTCCTAAATAACTTAAATGGAGCATAAAATGAGTTTGAGGCTACGTAAACGTCCAGACCAGCAATTTGCTGCAAAAACGCACATTCTTAAAAAGTTCAGAGTTTTTTATCTCATCTTAAAAAAAATATAGAGATACGGTTTTATTTGAGTCACGTACCTATCAGAATTATTCAATTTCGTGGAGTTGTTGGCACTGCCAGAATCTACATGACGCTAACGATTTTGTGACTATATTCTACAGCAGTTGTGGTGTCCGAGGTACCTAAAGAAATGTTGCTTGTTGCTTACATGGAACCAAAATGCTTTTGCGATTTTAAGGTAATGGTGTGGATGAATTAAACTCGGATATCTGTTGGGCTGTCTTTTAGTTCAGTCCACTTGTCAAAAGAAGGAATAAAACGTATGGATACATGTATGACCATTTATATTAGAATGATGCTAATTCGTATTTGACTATTTTATATTTGAAAGTTTTCACACTTTTTATTTAAAGGATAATTAATTAAATTTTTCCCATCCAGTTTTATAGCATCAGTTCTTTATTTTCATAGGTTAAAAGCTACATTTAANTTTTCATAGGTTAGAGGCTACATTTATAGTACTAAATATTTTAAGCCCTAATTAAAAGTATTAAGTAGGTTCTTTTATGAAAATTGGCATGAGACAGATTGTGGAAAATTCCAGTAATACAGAACGTATCTGTAGCAATAAGGTTTAAAAAGTCATAGCCACAGAAACTGACAAAACAGCAAAAATTGATGTCATTGCTCAATAAAATACGGTAATATTTGTCTAGAAGAACTTATTTGTTGAGTCAATAATTTTCACATTTATCTTGGCGGCTCTTTTAATTACAGTTTTATAAAACGCCTTAATTCATTTCTTACTATTGATTCAGTTGTTCTGGATGCTCGTGTTTCGTGACAGCAACGCCACCAATAATCGTTAGCATGTGGTGGGTTATGAATGTAAATTTTAATAAAGTGTGGCTGCCCTTCCTGCTCGATATGCTCAAAAATCAACGACCTTCTCTCGCCTCGGGTTAATTAACATATTACCGAAACCAAATTGTGGCTTGTGAATTTGGTTAATGTATGTAGCTGGGGAAACCTCGTAAGCCCTGAAATAACTAATTATAATTATCTCTTTGAATCAACACCTGCTTTAATTTAAAATATCAGTAATGGCATAAAATAAAATAACTACTTCTTGGTATGAGCTTCATAGCATTATCTGTGTATTTTACCAGTCCTGTAACTATTCATTATGTGTTGTTACATAGAATTTGTTGTGACAACTTCTCGTTTTGCATATGCTTAAATTCTCAGAAATATTGAAGTAGTTATTAATGCTTTGAACTAAATTGTTTTTACTGTAAACATGGAGAAACAATTAATTTAATAATTTTCAATTTCATATTTAAAATTTGACAAAAATTTGATACAGCAAAACGGCAAATTTTTCACATAGTGTTTTAAGAGAAAATGTTACAGCCAAATGAAATTGCGTTTTACTTAATGGAGTTTCAAAAAATTTAATTGTTTGGAACATTTAAAGAGTGTTAAAAAAAAAAATGTTAGATCCAAATAAAATTGCGTTTTACTAAATGAATTTTCAAAAAAATGTTAATTTTCCGTTCATATACAGAATGATTTACAGCACCAGTATCCCCCGTTTTTCTCTGAAACAAAACTACACCGGGTATTTGGGGGTAGGGGTGAAATTGCGATAACTATATCATATTTGAATCATCGATTGGTAGTACTTCCATTCCCCCGAACATACGGCGGTAGTGGTACGGAGGGTGAGCTTTGAAATTGCAAACGGGAACAGGGGTCGTTTCTGGCATCGTTGGATAGATCGTCGAAAAGGAAACGACTTTTACAAAGACAGCTGTTTTCTGACGTGCACAGTTTACGCACAATAAAACGGAACGAAACATAATTTTAATCCTAATACAATCAAATATAAATCAACGAAATATGTGGTTGATCCAGTGTGCATACCTAGTTTACGTACATTCAAAAAGGACGTCGGGTGTACTGTAAATACCAGCATAGTAAGAGAGAACTACTGTGAAATTATAACTGGGAACACACATTCGCATATAAAACTCTTCATATGTGTTCGAAATTTCGACCATTCTGTATCACATGTGACTCTGCTCTCCTTCTTACGTTCGCGGTTACTCGGCGGACCTCAGCACAGCTGAGAGATCCACATGCTTCTCTGATCTGTCTCCCTTGTTTTTACTCGTTGTTGGACGCACGCAGTAGACGATATCTTTAATTATCCCCCACAAAAAAAAGTAATTTGGGGACGAGTCTGAAAAACCTGGTGGCAAATCTACAGGGCTCATTCATCAAATCCACCTGCTGGGGAATAACATGTCAGTAACTCGCCGAGCTATACGTGAAAAGTGAGCAGGAAAGCAATCTTGTTGAAGCTACAGTGTTAATTTCAGAGCGGGAGGAACATAATCGGTCAGCTGATACAAATTATTCTATAGGAAGTCTGCATATGTTGCACCATTCAAGTGCCCTTAAAAAGATATGGTCCTATGACTCAATGTCCAAGAAGGCTACACCAAGTAATAAGGTTCCACACACGCTAGTTATTTACTTGACGGATCCAATGTGGGTTGCCTGTGGACCTGTAATGGGCATTCTGTGTATGATTACGTCACCATTACTCTTGAATGTGGCCTCATAAATCCACAAAATGCTGCGATAGAAAGCACTGCCCTTGCTCTGGTACCAGTTGCACAAATTTAATGCGCTAAGGAATGTCATTATTCCCAAGATCTTGGTGCAGTTGTACATAGTACGGATGTAAATAATTATAAGCGAGGATTCTCCACACTAGACTTTGAGATAATTCTGAGTAACTGGAAATAATCGGCGAAGAATCATGAGAATTAATTACAATGGCAGCAACTACATCAACAGTACGGATGTAAATAATTATAAGCGAGGATTCTCCACACTGGACTTTGAGATAATTCTGAGTCACTGGCAATAATCGGCGAAGAATCATTAGGATTAATTACAATGGCAGCAACTACATCAACAGTCCTCTCATCTCTCACAGGTCGTTTGATGTGACGACGTTTGTTGCGTGTCGGTTGCACTAGCCCGGTTGTGCGCACGCAACTGGAAGATATTGTACGAGTGATGGACGTGCTGTGAGAATCTCTCTGCTTACAAACGGACAGCAGCTCTGCAGTTCTAACGACATTCTCCTAGTATCATGATCATGTCAAATGTTTCTTCGTTTGTAAAACACATTCCATCCAGAAAGCAACACCACAGAGAGACGATGTCTGAAACTGCAGTAACACACACGATTGATGGTTGCAATGTAAAACTAATGACTCAGAACGAACGACCTTCCGATTGTCAGTTAACTTGCATGCAAAGCCTGAAGTTCCTGTAAGTAATAGATGGCTTATCTATTTGCTACGTAGTGCTGCATTATTCTCTGCTTCTGCTAGGAAACACTCTAATAGCTACTGCCCGAATCCATGCAGTAAGGCACACAAGTCACTGCTAGTATCAAAGCGAGTCTCGCACTCCAAACGGCAATACCGTAATGGCTCACATTGTGTATCTGACGTAAATACCGTACGCGAAACCAATGCTAATTGGATACGCTTAACTTTTATTATTACACTGTTTTCGAACAAACGCGGAGTATTAGGCAACACTAAGCAGCAAGTAGATAAGCCATCTATCAATTACAGGAACTGCAGGTTTTGCATGCAAGTTAACTGACAATCGAACTTTCGTTCATTCAGACAATTTTTTCGTTTTCCATTGCTTGAATGGCAGAATCAGAGCAGTATGTGGATCTCTTAGCTGTGCTAAAGTTCGCCGAGCATCCGCCAATGTAAGATGGTGAGCAGAGTCGTGTCTGATACAAGATGTTCGTCATTTCTAACACTTTTGAAGAGCGTTGTGTGCGAATGAGTGTTCACGGCATTTCTCTCACACCATAACGATATTTATAGTACACCTGACGTCCTTTTGATTGTACGTGCACTAGGTATGCATGCCAGAAAAACAACATGTCTCGTGGATTTCCTTTGGATTGTAGTATGTTTACCATTTTTGCGATCAATTTTCATTGTGCCTAAACTACGCACATCAGAAACCATATGCTTAGATTGTTTAATTATTTTTGCGTTAATATGCACGTCAGAAAAAATTTTTCTTATTAACTGTTGTTTCCTTTTATACTATCCATCCAACGATACCTTATTAGACCCACACTCTCACTTGCCATTTCTAAGCTCACCCCCTTGCCATTACCCAAAGTATGTTAGGAGGAATGGGGTTACTACCAATGTATGCTTCATATAGGGTATATTTATCACACTTTCGTCGTGAACCCCCGGTTTAGTGTTGTATCCGATAAAAAGGGGCGGTACGGATACTGTGAATCGTTCTTTATATGTTTGAAATATCGAGAGTTAATGTCAACGGCAGCCAGCAGAAAGTTCTTCTCAAATTTCAGTAGCAGTTAACTACTTCAAGCAGTTAAACTCTATTATCTGCAGTAAATTAAGCATATCCTACGAAAGAGTAACCACAGTAGACATCATTAAATTAAAAAGTGAATTTTCCTGATCGTCGTCGTTNAGTATACAAATGTAATTTTGGAGCATGCTTCACAAGTTGAGCCGAGAAGCATTAATCTTGAACTCTGGTGACTAAACATTTGATCGCAGTCATTTTGAATTGCATAATGTTGGACTGCATATGAATGCGTTCATAATATAATCTAAAACAAAAACCATAAGAAAGTTAAAAAATATATTTAAAAAAAATTTTTTTATACAAAAAATATAATAAACGGAGATCACCTCTAAGGAACTTAAAATATCAAGAAAATCTTAATACACTTTTTTTTTAATTTTTTGAAAGTACAAAGTTTTCGAAAATTCTTTTAACTATAAGTAGGCCTATAGGTATCTCCAAAGATTTCAGAAATACAAAATAACTAACTTTCAAACAAACACAAACATTTCAAATACTAATAAAAATTATAATATTAACAAATTAGTAACAAACGTTTAAGGGGTTCTGGGCTCGATTCTCATTTAGGTACACCCCAGTCGGCAGTCGATAGAAAAGAAAGATCCTACCGTTTACGATATAATGACCAGCAGACAACTGGTAGGTAGAGGACAAACGGTTAGCTTCAAACGTTCGACTTGAAATGTAAAAAAATAAAAAAAAACATTATTTTCGAGGTTATTTGTGGGTGCTGCGTTCTGAATGGAAACTAGTTTTGAAAAACTGGTGTGTTCTATTTCTTGTTTACCATTTTTGAAAATCGTATAATATAAATTACTAGCGAACCAGCCCGGCTTCTCCCGATAACATTTAGTTTTTACAGCGATACTTTGAAAGACAAAAATGGGTACTGTGGGTCATCCTTAAAAGATAAACATATGCTCTTGCGGACCTCTTTGTAGATCTTTTTGAGAGCTACAATTCTGTTGCACATTATTTTTATGAATATCTTATGGTTTATTCAGCGCAAGCCATGTAAAGGCCCTAGAAGCAGTTTTTTAAAGACTTGATTACAAACGGTTCGACATTTCTCTACTATCCTTACATTAAATATAAATGTTTTATACGCCATAACCTTCCACGAGAAATTCTTTAAATGATGTTGAAAATTGTATCAAAATCAATTAAGTAGTTTAGAAGTACCAAGCGAAAAAACAGCCAGACACAGATGAGCGACTTTGTTTTATACTATTTAGAGAAAATGCATAAAATTAAAGAAGTTGTTATTAATGGCGAATTTATTACTTGGTTTCATTTTACTTAAACTACTTCATTGTTGATTACAAAAATAGTAACATAATCTAATAAAATTGTACTGTTTAACATTATCCATTATGGCAGGAGGAAATAAAGAACTCAATGCATAGCAGTCCAAACTGATTGACGCACTGCAAATTTTATTTATTTCACAATACCAATTTGTGCCTGAAGGGCAAGACGACACTGACGGCTAGAGTTCGTGCTACTGGGAGTATAGAAGGATGAGGGCGTTGATGTAAAATTAGCAGTTGGCCAATTACCCAGCTCGTGCCCACCGGATGTGGTAACGTCAACAATCGGGTCTTTCGTCGGCTGGGGCGTGCACTCGGTGGCAGTAGAAATAATTACCTTCCTAATGTTATAAGTTACACTTAGAGACAGGTGTTTTTTGAGTAATTATTTATGGCCATGCTAGACTTCAATATCATATGTCAACAACCACAACTTCCTTTGGTTATTGGCCGCGCGTCTACGCGTGAAGGCATGTTCTTAAATTACTGGGCCAATCGTAATTAAAGTACTCCGATACTAAACGTATATGACTTGCGGAGACACTTGAGGCACGTGACATTTAAAATCATCCAACCACGAAAGTGCATATGAACCAAAGCGTTTCGNCGTGCCCACCGGATGTGGTAACGTCAACAATCGGGTCTTTCGTCGGCTGGGGCGTGCACTCGGTGGCAGTAGAAATAATTACCTTCCTAATGTTATAAGTTACACTTAGAGACAGGTGTTCTTCGAGTAATTATTTATGGCCATGCTAGACTTCAATATCATATGTCAACAACCACAACTTCATTTGGTTATTGGCCGCGCGTCTACGCGTGAAGGCATGTTCTTAAATGACTGGGTCAATCGTAATTAAAGTACTCCGATACTAAACGTCTATGATTTGTGAAGACACTTGAGGCACGTGACATTTAAAATCATCCAACCTCGTAAGACTTTCGGGGCTCTATAAGAATCACTTAAATACGTTACTCGAAAGCAACAAATTATACTATTTCCGTTCTTTTACAATAAAACTGAACGTGAAAACACACTTAATTTTATTCACATTAATAATATTCACGTTTAGCAACTGTCACTCAAAGAGTGATGATATTATTCTTCAGTGTTCCAAGAGAGACTTCTTTGGTATCACAAAATAAAATGTATAATTAATTTTTCTAAGGAAGTGTTNCCTTTGGTTATTGGCCGCGCGTCTACGCGTGAAGGCATGTTCTTAAATTACTGGGCCAATCGTAATTAAAGTACTCCGATACTAAACGTATATGACTTGCGGAGACACTTGAGGCACGTGACATTTAAAATCATCCAACCACGAAAGTGCATATGAACCAAAGCGTTTCGTAGTACATCTGCTTCTGATATCTTTTCGTGAAAAACACATGTCCCTAGTTACATCATATTTTAAATTATAATAATTTGTTTCAAATTATATTTGGAATTTAAAAAAAATGTTGTTGTGTTTGGAACAAAATATGTTTTCTTTGTTAATTTAAAAGTCTTTTTTTTACATATTTTTTTGGGGTTATTTTACAATTTTCAAATTTATTGTAATTCTTTAAATTTTTTCTCGAATTTTTCGGTTAGAGGTCGTTCCTAGTTCATCTCGATGACAATATCAATAGCTGACTATATAAAACAGTCGTTACTAAAGTCAAGGTCAACATAGGTCAAGGCCATAACCATGGTTCCTGATTTATTCAACCTAAATAGCCGTTCCTAGAACATAGGTTTTTTTATACTAAAATAATTAATTAATTTTAAAATAAAGTTGCTACCTCGTAAGACTTTCAGGGCTCTATAAGAATCACTTAAATACGTTACTCGAAAGCAACAAATTATACTATTTCCGTTCTTTTACAATAAAACTGAACGTGAAAACACACTTAATTTTATTCACATTAATAATATTCACGTTTAGCAACTGTCACTCAAAGAGTGATGATATCATTCTTCAGTGTTCCAAGAGAGACTTCTTTGGTATCACAAAATAAAATGTATAATTAATTTTTCTAAGGAAGTGTTTCGACTTTTTTATATTTTGATAAGAATGTCAGCATGGTCTTGATTTTAATTAGTAAAATAACTCACTTTACATATATAGATTTTATCACCCACTTAATACTGCTTATGAGGCATGAAAATACACATCGTATCCACAGATTCATTAACCTACCCAGAAACAATACATGTGTTTATGACAGATTATAGTGCTCACTGCAGTCACCAATTATGGATAGCCTTAGAGCCAATGGGAACTCTTTTGTAGGGAACTACCACATGAGGTGACGGAAAAACTGCTGAACTAACAAAAGTGATGTATTGTATTACATTATATAGAAATTTTATCTAATACATGATACATGACAATACAAGTAGGTAAAATTAATTTGAACCAACAAGGAAAATAATAATTTTCGGAAACTCAACTTGAGTTATACGCACGTCCTAGACAAACGGTATCTCAGAAGTGGGACTAAGGCAAAGACTCCACGAGATAGAAGATAGTATTGTTGCAATTAACATTTGTCCGGAATTACGTAACGTTCGCAAAATTCATACGTAATAGTACTTTAAATAGTTTAAAAATGTATTTCAAAGTATTTTTTATGGTTTATATATGCTTTTGTATTTTTCGGTCGATGCCTATTTTGACGTGAACTCATTAAAAAAAAAAACTGCCGACTTCGGTTGCGATCGCATACGCCGCGGTGATCAGTCACGAAATTAAATTAAAATGCCGATAAGGTCACCAATTTGCCGATGAAAGAAGGGTGCAGCGCGTAATGGCGCATGCGTGTGTGTGTGAGTGTCGGCGAGTGCGCATGCTCGTCGACTCTCATCGCTCACGGTCGCTGAAAGCACCCTTCAGCCGCACCAACCAAATTACCGCCAACGTAAGCTGTCACGCTCGTTTAACACTCGCCCGCGTGCGCCACGTCGATCTTTATATCGACCCCTTCTTTTTTTTTGTAACGACGCGACGTACGTCACCGTTACGCCCCCGTGCTGCAATTTGCATGTGTTAAACTCCCGCTTTTAGCAGTCGGGCTGCCGGCTGCCGGAGAGGACGTCGAGGGAGAATTTTTTCTTCTGGAAATTTCCATCAAAATGTCGATAAAAATTTTAATCGTTGTTTTACGAACCGATGTATTCTTCCAGATNAATTACCGCCAACGTAAGCTGTCACGCTCGTTTAACACTCGCCCGCGTGCGCCACGTCGATCTTTATATCGACCCCTTCTTTTTTTTTGTAACGACGCGACGTACGTCACCGTTACGCCCCCGTGCTGCAATTTGCATGTGTTAAACTCCCGCTTTTAGCAGTCGGGCTGCCGGCTGCCGGAGAGGACGTCGAGGGAGAATTTTTTCTTCTGGAAATTTCCATCAAAATGTCGATAAAAATTTTAATCGTTGTTTTACGAACCGATGTATTCTTCCAGATATTCTAGGATATCTACTTTGGAAGAAGGTTTTTTTATTAATTCAAGGGTTAATTTCACAGAGGGCTCACGCTTCTTAAGTATTCAAAAATTTGTATTTTATTTTGTCTGAAGTTTGTTGTTCTGGTAACAGCACAGGTTGAAGTATAAAATCACCCTTACTTGAATATTGGAAATAAATAACATTTATAAAAATTAAATTATAAAATCTGGAAAGCAGAATTTTACCTGCACTATTAAAATATATTAAGAAAAAATATTTTTATGTAAATTATTTTAAAAATTAAATATTATTTGAGAAACAGATATTACAGAATGTTTAGTATCATCCAAGTTTGTTTATGTTCAGGTTATCATTGCCGTTGCCCATTGAAAATGAATATTTAACTGTTTAAAAAGTTCCGACTCGAACCGGATTCGGCACTGTACATGCCATTCAGTGATTCGACACTGACAACTTTATTCGTTATAATGTATACACCACATTTAAAAACGACATTTCAGTTTTATACAGATCTCAGACTGCTGCAAACAATACCAAAATGCAAACGCGAAAAAAGGTCATAATTTAAAATTAAATAACCAAATAATAATCAAAATCCAGTACGTCAAAATTTCGTTTATTATTCATCTTTCATGTTTTAATAACTGGCGACCGTGGTTGCTGCTACCAAGTATTTAACTTCGGCCATAAGTTCTTGTGTTAGAATATGTAATTTTTCGTCAATATGTATCCCCATTTACAGACCATTATAAGTCATTTTTAAAACTGAAATAATGTTCTCTATACTCACTTTGCCAAATAATTTTTTAAGGGCCCACAAAATTCTCCGTTAGTGTATGCAAGGTACTCATTGACAATCTCTATTGTGATAACTACACAAAAAAACCTGTTCAATGCAAAATAATTAGCATGGTCAATTCGAACAAAATGTTATAGTGTGTACTTTTCTGAAGTGAAAAACGGCCAACATGGTCTATTCGGAGTTAATTCACACTTTTTGAGTCAAACCTTTGAAAAATCACACAATTTATGACGTGTTTGATTGTTTCCTAGACATTTCATATATCACAAGCGTTTTATATTTCTGTAATATCAAAGTACATTATTATATGTGAAATTGAACGTTAACATATACTGTAATTTATTAATAAATCAAAATGTTTCATTTATAATCATTACGAATAAAATCAAAGAGAAAATATGTGCTGGCAATGCCCAGTGAGAAATAGTTGTTATGAAAAATTATATTATACTGATTGCGCACGAATGTGGTGCGGTGTCCCATAAGTGTAATTTTCAAGCCTTGGTTAAGGCTTGTTTGCACGAGGTGGAGGAATATTTTTTAAGTAGAACTCAAGCAGGGCTTTAGTAAAGATTGAAGTAACCGCGAATGGACTAACTATACAAGTGTTTCGAAAACAATTTTAGTTATGAACTTTCCTGCACAGGCTACTCAACGTAGCATAGTACACACGTCACATCTTTTTCTTGGCTATCACACCACAGAAAGCTGTATGAAGTGTGTCAGTGATAGAAAGACTACCCACCATTTCAGTACCTTGCTCTTAAAGGCAGGCGACCAGATGTTCGATGCGCATAAGTAGGTCGCCATTAGACCTGCTAAGCCTCTAGTCCTTGTATACGCAAAATAACTCTAGCCAGGTGGCGTCCTTAATCGGTTTGTATAAATTTGAGGCCTTTAGAAGACGCCATTATGAAAAACCCTGCGTGTGCAACCGTCTATCTTATGAATCTGCAAAGAAAGTGCTGAAATGGATTTACATACTAATTCCACCCGCAAACATCACGTGCGTTTTCCATTTTTGATTTTACGTATTGCCATTTATTATAGAGTAGTCATATAAAGGCGTGTTTCCAGATTTACAGAGTCAACTGCGCACACAAATGATAACCACAGTCCTTGCTTAGCAGTACAATTTCTCTTATGCATAGAAAAGTAGTGAATAAAATATAAAATAACGAATGTCATATCGTAAAATAACTACCAAATAAACTTTTAAAATAAATCTCATAAAGTTATGGTTTTATTTATCAAAATACCTCTAGACTTTTACGTCACTTCAGCATAGAAATAATAAGAATAATTAAAAATTATTTTGTAATTTAGATTTCTGAGTTTTGATTTTTGTAAAGTGTCTGCTTCTGTGTTCCCCTTTCAAAGCAAAACTGAACAAAACAATTTCACCCCGAAAAAAATCTAAATATATTCTTTTAACCTTGTACTTATGAAAGAAGTAATAGTTATTTACAATTTTTGCAATATTTTAATTTATTTTAAGTTCGTATCATTTTAAATATTCTCTGCTGCAAACTGAAAAACGTCAAAGAATTTAGTTGAAAAAATGCATTTACAGTTTTAAGAGTTCTTGTCCCTGTATATAAATAAGGCGTACATGCCACTTTTAAATAAATTTTTTTTATTGCATGGTTCAAAGCCACAGTTACAACTAGGAAAAATTAAATCTTAAATATTCACGTTATAGATCTATCTTCAGTTTTCTAGTATTGCACAGATAATTATTTGACTCAATTCTACGCGTAAAATTACCAGCCGTTGGAATTATGTGGTTGGGTCACGATTATTAGAGTGATACCTTCATGTTTTATAGCATGAAAGGTTTTAATTGCGTTATTGTTCTGATTACCTACAATAGCACATGTCGCAGCGTTCTGCTACAATTGTTCGCGTTGATAGCAAAACTCCGACAAGATTTTTCAGCATCTGTGCAGTTACAGTACATGGTAATTATTTTATTTATTTTCATGCACAAAATAATATTAACATAACATTTTAAAAATAGGGTGAATACATATGGAAACCGCAAAACTGGGCCCCATTATTCATTAAGTACGAATTCCCATTTAGTAGCAAGCGTTAAATTTAGATTCTAACATGGATATACCTGCCATCGATGCTAGCTACAAAGTAGAACTTAAATGGGCACAGCACAAATACAGATAAACTCATCTTAAAAGCTATTAATGTTAATGTTAAATTACGGTTTTTTGTGACAACATTACCTACTTACTATTCTGTCAACATTAAGGCGGTGTTTATGTTGTGACAAAAAAAAGTTTTGGGTTTCATTGGTGTTAAAACTTGTGTTATCAGTTTTCTTGTATTTTATTTGCTTTAAAAAAAACATTCCGATATAAAGTAAATTAAGTTCAATAATTTTGCCACCAAGAAATATTACCAAAGAAAAAAATGGTGGTTGGGAGGAGAATCGAACCCGCGCATTTAATTGTTTACGTTTTCACCTTTAGAGTAGCTGACGCTCCACCAACAGCTCTATCTAAACTGGTCCATTCATGTTTCATATTATGGATATTCAGTGCAACATAACGACAAACTGCAGTTCTCTTTCGTTACGTGGAAATGCTTTATGGTCTATAAATATATGCATAATTGACACACGTGAACTGCTTTGCGAGGCTTCAGAGCTGTTCTGAGCTACGGTTAGTTATCATCATATATTTTTTAATTTAGTTACAGTGGTTTCATTAAACGAGTTTACCCACTTCAAACGTATATTTGCATCAAAGTAACATGAGACTTTGTAAAAGATTAAGGATTAATAGAAAGGAAACTTAGTGTGATTCTGCCTCCAGAGGTGGCATTGCTTATGTCTGCTGCAGAAAGTGTAACGTCTGTAGGTAGGCAACCAGAGAACAACACTGACCTTTTTCGTGCCACCCCGGGAGGGGAAGGAGGGTGGCATAATGTGGAAGCCAGGTGACCTGGGGATAATGACGTGTCACTCAACAACTTGTCGCTTCTTGGAATCTCCACACAATCGTGGCTGTGTACTGAATTCTCTGGGACAGCAGTCCAGTACAAGAGTTTTCCTTTATTTTTCATGTTTGACGATTATTTCATAAATATTTGTTAGTTTCACATGTTTCATATAACGGAGGTTATTCAGAAATATAAATAAATTTCCGAGCGTAAGTCAGTGTTATAGTTCAACAAATGGGCGATGAGCAATGCGACTGTTTCTCTTTTATTCTATGTTGACAGCAGTGTGATATTAATATATATAAAATAGCAAATTTTTACCACTTCATAATTTTTAATTTTCAGCAATTTTAGTTTATTGAGTTTTGGACTTCCGTAACCGAGTTTTGTTGAAGACCACGTTACGAGTAGAAAAATTAAGAAAAAAAAAGTTTTGGTTACTATTTAACGCGAATGCGAAGGCTACAAATTAAAGTGGATTTTACGATATTCTGATAAGTACCTTAACCCTACACTTCGTGACATGGTAATTTCCACCCCGCTTATTGTTTCCAATAAGTACAGTGGCTCCCGATAAGCAGAAAAGTTAATGATAATCGTGCCGCAGGTATTTTGAGCAGCTGCAAAGACCCGCTAGTTATCTTCAGCAGTTAGAAGTCGAATAATGTATATGAAAGACTGGAGCGACATTCGGCGTCCGAAAGGCGTTAGTTAAGGAACCGGTACCATTGCAGACGACATGGATGACAAGAAGAACATTATTTTTTAATTTATATTTCTGACGCATCAAATTATAACTACAGAGATATTTGAGAGAGTTAAGACAAAATTAATTATCTGTATTTTTTTACTTGTAAGAAATATACCCGTGTGCTAAATAAAAATAAGCCATACATTCACTTTCACCAGACATCATAGACACCGAATTTTAGTTTCCCGTGAGTGGTTGTAAATGATAAAGAGGAGGGGGGAGGGTGCCCAGATTTTCTGTAACCACGCCCATATTCATTTTAACATATAAATAAATCTTATCTGTTCAAATGAATGTTTTATGTTTGTGCGAGAAGTTATGCACGAATATAACACTGATTGATGTTTATATACCAAGATCTAAAACAAAGTGACTTACAAATATTTAAGAGAAGGCAGTACTCAATTTCTACTTGAAAAAACAATGCGAATTATAAAAGCATCTTTAAAACACCCAACATTCTGAATCAAATAAGTTTTAAAAATTATTATAAAACCAAATAAATTAACACATTAAAATATTACTATATTTGAAAAGTAATAAGGCTAGAAATTATTATAAATTATACTTATTACAAACTGAACAAGTGGTCGACCACAAAGCTTGAGAGAGGGGAGGGGTAGGGGCAACACTCATGCTGGCTTAAATTGGAGGAGTGGCCACCCCCTTGCCACCACCACCACTAATTGTCACTTGTGACTGTTATAGTGATTTATATATATATGCCACCGCAATATTTACCGCTCGTTCTATCTGGACCTAGCACAAACCCTCATCTGAGGCGCAGAAGTTTGTGACTGTAAATTATAGTGAAAAGTGTTCTGAATTCTGAACTTAGGAGTGCGGTGTTTTGATATATGGCCAGTTGTTTTGGTATAAGTTCAAAATTATTTTATGTGTAAGGTTGACCTTTGATTATTCTGCATGCTTAAACTAGTATCTTTAACAGAAAAAAAAAACTTTTTAAGTGCTCTGCTTATGTAGTCATGTAACATGCATTATTTTTCACATTAACTGCGAATGAAAGCTTTGAAATATAAGTTGGAAATATGCATCAGTTTACAATTTTAAAACAATAGTAAATAACAGGGAATGTTATAAAGTAGATGCGCGACTATAGATGTNATATATATATATATATATATATATATATATATATATGGAAGACCCAATATAGAATAACAGCAACAGTAAAACTGTATAGAAACTACGCATAACGGGATGACTAGAGAGGGTAGCCAGTAAACGAGTAAGAAAAGGTATGTATGAATTATTAAGTGAGGAAAGGGTACAAATAAACGTTATTTTTAGTAAACGCTATATAATCTGCCGTAACTTCTGTAAATCATGCATAACATGTAAAACATATTGTCCGTAAAAACATTCTTTTGTAATCATTTTAAAAATGAATTTCATTTTTAACAAATGCCAGTTATCCAATTCTTTAGTTCAGTCTACTAGCATCACATACTTTTTTCTATTGGGGCTAAACATAAATTTTTATTTTGAACTTCTAGATAAGTACTTCTGAATTGTAAGTAAAGACAAAAAATGCAAATTTCAAATCTCTGTGTTTAACCATGGTAAAAGCAAATAAGATCTAACATCAGAAATTTTGCCCTTAAGCGTTATAATTCTACAATAAAAGAACTAAATTCAATAATTATATTTAATTTCAATTCTACAAACAGTCAAATATATTTTATGTCCTAGTCTGAATGACCTATTAACTCTTATTATTTTTATTGAGCGCAATATTTAATTACTATTTCAATTTCAATTAAAGTCATTATCACAGTCTTTACTCTTTCTAACGTCCCTTAAAATGCTCCAGTTATTTCCACGCGTTTAGTTAAAACTGTATATTTCCATCGTCCCGAATATCTTTTCACTAATGCCTCCAGTCCACAGTACCGCAGATCGTTCCCACTCTTCATTGCACACAAGCTCGCCAACGCACCCTCGCAGATTGCTGCAGTCGTCCCTCACCGCTCCGGAATCGTCTAACTGTCGCTTTAGGTAGCAAGATATGCCAAACTCTCGGCTCTTAATTACTCTCCCTAAGAGGTCCGCATGTGGTATTTATACTTGAGGTGTTCTCATACAAACGCCTTCTAGAACGTTCTCGGCAATTAAAGTTGTTTTGGGAAAATTAATGGTGGAGGAAACGACATTTCTGCATGATAAATGGATAAAAATGATTTTCTCAGGATCAGTGAGGCTCGAGCTGCGATAAGTGTATCTGTGTGTGCGGTGGCATCCTTTATGAGGGGCCGCTTGCTTGTCAAACGTTACAAACTTGACCTCCAGCTCTCGGCGCCTTCCCACGCGAAAGAAACCCCGGGAAATGATATGCCACAATATTTTACCGCGTACGTTACTTACAGGAATTCACGCAACATAATGTGATTCTGTTTTGAGAAAATACTGAGGATCTGCAGCTCTAAGTGTTTCACTTAATAACTTGTTTTAAACACATTAAGCGTGTATTTTAATAATCCACCCCACACCTACGCTCCACACAAGGAACAAAATCTATATTTATTTTCCTGAGCATCTCTATCGTTAACACTTCAATGGGCAACGTGATGTTATTATCATTATAATAAATGATCTTATAGATAATATAAACGTCTGTGTTGTTACTGAAGTAGCGTGGACGTAATGATGAGCTCATCTGTGCCGTCATGTTGTAGCTGGCTTCAAAATGACACAAATATTATTTACGCCGCTTTATGGGAAAATACATTAAAATCTTTGTTAACATCAATTGAAAGTAACTAACGAGAACATTTCTGTCAAATACCTCAATTGTCACACTATTCGTAGAGATAAAATAACATACTGAAACATCACCTCATCCAGCAGAAATCGCAACTGTTTCAAGACTGTTTGCAAATACTAATTCTTCTGATTGCATTAATTGTTTATTACTGACTTTGAAATATTTTAAAATATGCATTATTGGGACGTAGTTCAATCTGTAAACATTGTCATTTAATTCAGTCAAAATCGTATTTATTGCCAAATGTTATTAAGAACAAATGAATTGTTTTTTATAATTTTTGCGTGTCTGTAAGATTGGCACAAAAATTGGCATATTTCGAATAATGTAACAGAATAGCAGCGTCTTTGCCAGCTTCGCAAAAACAATAAATCCATAAAGGCAGACACACACTTTTAGTTACACAATTAGTATTTACTAACCGAGTGTAGCCGCATTTGTAATAAGATGGATGACTGAAATTAATTAACTATAAATATTAATAAATATAAGATTTCGGTGTTAATAACGTGGTACAAAAATCTAATACTATTTTTATCGCCACTGTGTAACTATTCACTTTTATATTGCACAGTTGAACGTAACCGCATATATTTTATTACCAAAATTTATCTGCTTATACTATATACAGAAATAATAATCAATGTCAAATATATACTGGAATGAGTAAAGCTTAAAATTTTAAATACCATTCACTGTCTTTCACCAAAATAGATGAAATGATTTCGTAGCATTATGGTAAGATATTGCGAATGGTCTCGAGACTAAACCAATATGTGCTCCGCTCACTATTCCCCTGTTTTCATTCATATTATTGCGACATGACTTTCAGAAAAGGATTTGAATTCTCAACGTTCCTCACGACGTCTTCCATTGACACCCAAAAAACAGATTCTTCGATAGCAGTTTTAACGTAATCGGTAAGCGTGGATGACAGTGGAATAGCAAAGTATCGTGTTTAGCAACAAATGCAAGTTTTGTATGGGAATAGTAGAAAAGCTTGCGGTTTCTTCACGATGGTCCCCGAGTCAACTTCACAAGTGCTGTGCGACAGCATCCCAACGACACGTTTCCTGGACGATGGGTGGGGCATGGTGGACCGGCCGCTTCGCCCCCTCTTACGCATGGACCTAACACCTCAGGACTTCGGTCTGGGGGGCTACATTAAAAGCAAGTCTACGTGACGACGGTTGAGACGGAGGTGGAATTACAGCAACTCATAGCGGTGGCTTGCGAACAGCTGTGTGAGGCGCCACGAGTGTTCACAAGAGTGCGAGACAAAATGCATCGGCGCTGTAACGCCTGCGTTGAGGTAGGTAGGCAGCTCTGCAAACATATGTTGTGAAGGCGGCCCACTGGGTAGGCGTCAGGGTGCGCGCGCTTATGTTTGCACCTGCACCTTTGCAGGGTGGCGTTTCCATGCACATGTTCCTAAAAACAATATGCTTGCTTTGCGTTATATACCACCCATTCAATTTACGACCACCAATTCCCGAACACTCTGTATGTTGTTTTCCCATGGCGACTTTTTTTTCTTCTAGAAATTTTAATATTTCCTTTCGCCATGTCTAGTACCACTACTAGTGTTTGGTTGTTCCTCAATACCAAAATTAATTGGTTCTTCATACTGCGGAATAATTTCACTCTCCGAATTATATTGATTGTTAGCTTTACCTGAAGAATTTGCGTAAAAAGCCTCGAGCTACACGTCTGGCACCTACGTCAAAATTTCTTAAAATTTCTGGATTCTGAGAAATTGAATTGTCCGCTGCACTTATGAGTGTTGATAATTGAGGTGCAGGCTGTCCGAACTTGAAACTGTATTCTGTTTCCTGAGCGTGGGCTCAATACTTTCAAGAAAAGAAGCCGATCTCCCGTGATTAACGCCTTAAATAAGCTCGGTGAGGCGTCTTTGCAGCTGGGTCACGGGGCGACGTGCTGATTCTTCACTTGCTCAGTCCAGCACCCGCCGGCCTCGACCTGAATTTGGCGTCAGGGTTGACTCAAAACTGGTTGGTGGTCACACCTTGACCCGCATCTTGCAACGTCCATAGGAAGTGCCTGGGGCGTGGGGCATGGTGCAACTACAACAAATTATTATGATTTAAAAAAAACCAAAGAGCTCTTATCACAGTACTTTCCTAGGCAAATAAAAATTTTTGCGCTAGGCTAACTGCGTGTGTGTCGACTTTTAACTTGGTTTTTTGCTAAATCGATTAAAGCAGAAATTATTTTTTCAAGCTTGACTTGAACTAAAATATTCTTGAAAAAGGAATTTTTGGGAATTATTTAATTGAAATCAAAACAATTTGTTTAAGACTTAATTCAGTGTTGGCAATAAAATATCCCAAAATTTTTTGTTCTGGGTAATATCAGAAACAGATCTTTTTAACACTTTAAAACATACACATTATGGAATTTTATACGTCTTGCCTTTTTTAATACTGAAAATCATGTGATAGCAAGTCGAAAAAACACATTTTACTATCTCGGTTTACTAAGTTGATTCCTTTCTTTCAATATATTTTATCCCGTAGTGACTATAGAAAAGTATGTCATTAAGGAAGGTACTGTGAAATCAGTCTAAAATCGTATTTTTTAAGGGTTGCTTTAATTTTAATATAAAATTTTAATATCCGTAAATTATATAATTATATTTTCACCTGTGCCTTTCTGTAAAGACGCCATTGTAGTTTGAAAATAAGGACATTTTTCAATACGATTCACTTATCGTTATAATTGTATAATTCTGATCAAAATTCTGCATTAACCATTGCTTTCAGCTAAAATATTAGTGATGCTAATACTGTATAACATTTGCGAATCCTTTACTGTTTACAGAA
>NQII01004971.1:146620-188628 GCA_002778355.1 Clitarchus hookeri | reverse complement strand
CCAGGAGGGAACGAACATCCCTCCTGCCTTCGTAACTTAGCCTTGCGATGCAAGTTTTGAGACATTAATCAACTGTAAACGACTGTGGGGCTAGTCTGAACTTGTATATTTATCTCTGAATGGTTCGTACTCTGCATACTGGAAATTCGTATGTGAACTGTGTCATTCAAATGATAAATAAAATTTAGAACAAAATAATCTGGAACTTTATTTCTTAATTAATCGGCGTCAATTGTACTGGGTCTCGTATTCTACCTTGAGCTAGCAGTGGCAATGTAAACATCGGCCAGGTAACAAGTGCAGAATGTTGCAATATGGCACCTAACTGTGGGGCTGCAATATTCTAAATATTGCTTAACGAGCTGCGGCCGAACGTTACAAAATGGCGACCCATCCGAGGGGCACGAATTATACCACGTGAAGACGAATCTACGAGAAATCTACGATATCCAAGAACATCGAGAAGTACACCCTACGAGAAATATACTATATCCACGAACATCGAGAAGTACAACAACACGGTACCGGCGGCAGTTCCAGTCCAGGTTCCCAGCAACACGACGCCGAAGTTTCAGGGACGAGGCATCATTCATCAACAAAAGTAATGGTAAGAACTCATCGGATCAACAGTGAAGCCATCAAAATAACGTCGTCTGTTAGGTTATCTAGGTTTCTGTTTAATTATCTAGGTTAAGAATTGTATTATTTTTATAAAACAAAGGTTAAAGGTCATGTCACATAGTTTGATAAGAAATCGTAGAAAGTCTGATACGAAATTATATATAGGATCTGTAAACAACCAATCGGGAATAGAAATGGCGCATTATTCCGACAGCGAAGTAGCCCTACGCGAAGAAATTGCCGATAGCGATGTAATCAAAGAGATAGTAGATAAGGGAAATGCCCCAGATACGTCACAGGGAACTGACAGACAGGCAGAAATTTTTAATATCCTGTTGTTCTTGCAGAAAGGACAACAGGAGAATGACAAGAAACAACAAGAGATTAAACAGGAGATTAAACAGGGACTACAAGAGTTTAAACAGGAGATTAAACAGGGACAACAAGAGTTTAAACAGGAGTTTAAACAAGGACAGCATGAGCTGAAACAGGAATTAGGTCACGAAATTAGGCGACAAGCAGAAAAGAGTGAGAACAAATTCACAGAATTGAATAATAGGCTCGAAAACTGGGGGGGTACAAATGACAATACAGTGTGAAAATAGAATACAGGAAACTAAAGAACAGGTAGAACAATTGGGCATTATAACTTTTGAAACAACACAAGCATTAGAGGTTAAGTTAACATAAAATAAACAGTCGGTCGTAGTTCTGCAAACGCAAGTAAATTAAATTGGTTGTCTAATTACCAGATTAGAAAATGAAAACAGACAAGTAAAGAAACGACTGTAACACAACAAGAGATGAAAGAATTTCAGGGAAATCTACGAAAGGAATTCCATAATATAGAGATAAACTTTCAAACAGTAAACCATAAAACAAATGCAGTAGAAAATAATGTACAGAAGGTAGATGAGCAGGTAAAGAGATTAGAACAGCATTGGGAAGAAAGGTTAGAGACAGTCAAAACACAGATAGTTGAAGAAATTTTACCAGTATATAATTCTGGACAAGGCGACAGACGAGTGTTAGAATGTAGGCATGTTAGTCTTGCTATTGAGGATGCAAATACTTTTGAAAAGATGGTTCCTAATACAATACCATTACTCTCCCCACACGTACGTTATGTCAAGTAAGAAAAATGTGATAGGGCTATAAAGCAACTGGCATGTTCTGAGGAAAACAAACTAAATCTGTTTGTCTCGCGATTAGAGGGTGCAGCCAAGCAATGGGCTACCNACAAGCATTAGAGGTTAAGTTAACATAAAATAAACAGTCGGTCGTAGTTCTGCAAACGCAAGTAAATTAAATTGGTAGTCTAATTACCAGACTAGAAAATGAAAACAGACAAGTAAAGAAACGACTGTAACACAAGAAGAGATGAAAGAATTTCAGGGAAGTCTACGAAAGGAATTCCATAATATAGAGATAAACTTTCAAACAGTAAACCATAAAACAAATGCAGTAGAAAATAATGTACAGAAGGTAGATGAGCAGGTAAAGAGATTAGAACAGCATTGGGAAGAAAGGTTAGAGACAGTCAAAACACAGATAGTTGAAGAAATTTTACCAGTATGTAATTCTGGACAAGGCGACAGACGAGTGTTAGAATGTAGGCATGTTAGTCTTGCTATTGAGGATGCAAATACTTTTGAAAAGATGGTTCCTAAATTTTATGGTAATGAGAGGGGTGTGCATGCAATACAGTTCATTCAAAAATGTGATAGGGCTATAAAGCAGCTGGCATGTTCGGAGGAAAACAAACTAAATCTGTTTGTCTCTCGATTAGAAGGTGCAGCCAAGCAATGGGCTACTAATCAGGAACAATTGTGGAACAAATATGCAGATGTTCGAGCAGCATTTTTGCAAAAATACTGGAGTACATTGCAGCAGAATGAATTCTTGCAAAATTTATTCACAGGAAGGTACTCACAGTGGGGTGGCCCCTGGGCCGAGTATTTGCAGAATCTTTACCTGCGTGCTAAATTTTTGGATTGTCCAATAACAGAGGAAAGGTTTCTAACCCATATAGTGCACCATTTCCCTGCGAGGGTACGGGATGGAATTATAGGGTCTCGTGCGACTAGAATAGATGAAGTTGTGGCCCTTCTCGAGGCTTTTGATAGGAGAGATGAATGGGAAGGTAGATATGGTTACAAGAATGATGAGCACAAACCGTATCAGAAGGATAGGAATGATAAAAGGGGACAGGAAACATCTGCACAGGGGACAGGAAACCACATATAAACCAGGTGGGATTAATTATCGTCAAGGTGATAATGGGAGATACCAAGGTCAATACAATAGGGAAGTTCAAAACCAATACATAGGACGTAATTGGGGAAATAATAGGAATTGGGGAAATAACAGGAATTGACGAAATAACAGGAACTACAGAGGCACTGGATCAGGTCAAAGGGAAGGTGAAACACTGGAGCAAAGAGGTTCAAATAGCAGTCCCCAACCATCACCTTCAGCCCCGCATTTAAACGAATTAGAGGGGAGGGCCACTGCCCAGAGCCTACCCCTACAATAGGAGCGTGGGCAGAAAATAGTTGCGAGCGACAAATTGCTGTTGTGTCTACTCAAAATTTCATTAAATCAGGATCAGAATTAATAGGAACAGAATGGGAACAAGAAAATGAAAATGATCAAAATAATGGATGTCCAGTGATAATAGGGACAGTCGCAGGGAAAGAGCGGATATTGTTACCCATATTAGTTGATTCAGGAAGCGAAGTCATGGCTATGTCAGAACAATGTGAGAACACTATTAAAGAAATCATTAAGTCGGATTTACCTAGTATTGCAGTTTCAAATGTAACTATAGTGGGCGCAACAGGGGTCAGAAATAAAAATGTGAAAAGACAAGTAATGACAGAAATAAAATTTGGACAACAGTGTTTTTGGATAAGTTTTTTGGTGGTAAAGGGATTGAGTATTGAGGCAGTAATAGGGTCTGATTGGTTGAGACAATATCAAGCTATTATCAACTATGCAAACAAAACAATACAACTAATGGGGGGTGAAACAGTAATTCCATTTTGTGAAGGACAGGGGAGATAGAAAACTGTTACAGTTAAGGATAATTGAAGGAAAATATGGGCAAGGAAATAATCAAAATTCAATTGACTGTCATAGGTTAATGACAGAAGAGACAAAAAGAGATAACTCTACTAACAATAACAAGTTTCAGTATAATAATAAGTTTCAGTATATTAAAGCAGGTAGGGTAATTACCTCAGACATGGCAAATACAATCAATAATGTTCTAGAATCAGAAATAAAGGTTTTTTCAAATTTTCCAGGATTAAACAAAAGGTATGAATGTGAGTTAGTAGTAAAAGAACACAAACCTTTTGCAATTAAGCCATACCCAGTACCATATGCAGTTCGACTTGCAGTAAATAAAGAAATTCAGAGAATGGTAAAGTGTCAAATAATCGAAAGACATCCTTCAGAGTATTCGAACCCATTAGTTGTAGTCAGGGAAAAAGATGGGAATGTAAGGCTTTGCTTAGATGCAAGAAAATTAAATACTATTATAGTACCAGACAGGGAGGCACCTGCACCCATGGATGAATTATTACAAAAATTTGAAGGCTGTCAATATTTTTCTAAAATAGACCTGGTAGCTTCATATTGGCCAATTCCATTAAAGGAAGAGAGTAGGAAGTATACTGCCTTCAAAGTACAAGGAACATCATATTGTTTTACACGCCTACCATTTAGATTAAATGTTTCCGTCACTTCATTAGAGGATTAGAACAGGTATTAGGACCTGAAGTATTAGAATTTGCAACTGTGTATGTAGATGATATACTGATTGCTTCTAGAGAGTTTAATGAACATTGTTTACAGTTACAAATGGTTCTTAAGAAACTAAATGAAGGGGGATTAACAGTTAATTTGGATAAGTCAGAATTTCTAAAGGAAGAAATGTATTTTGTAGGTAATGTGGTAACTCCACAGGGAATAAGTTGACCCAGAAAAAATGAAGGCTATTTTAAATTACCCAATAGCTTCAAATAGGAAACAACTTGAGCGATTAATAGGATTTTTTAACTTTTTCAGAAGGTACATAGCAAACTTTAGTGAATTTGTTCACCATTACGAGAATTAATGCAGAAAGGAAAAACATGGGTTTGGGGAATAGAGCAACAGCAAGCGTTNGAATTTGTTCACCATTACGAGAATTAATGCAGAAAGGAAAAACATGGGTTTGGGGAATAGAGCAACAGCAAGCGTTCGAGAAACTGAAAGAAAAGTTAGTATCATCTGTTATCTTACATCACCCTAGGTTAAACCAGAAATTTTACATTGCTTGTGATGCTTCAGATAAAGCCGTAGGAGCAGTACTTTTCCAGTACGAGGGTAATGAACAGAAACCAATTGTTTTTGCTAGTAAGAGCTCTCAACACAACTGAGTTAAACTATACGGTAACAGAAAAGGAATTGCTTAGTTTGTTTTTTGCAACACAAAAATTTAGAACATACATTTTTGGTAAACCAACTGAAATCCAAACTGACCATAAGGCATTGTGCCATATCGGGTCATGGAAATTGTTGCATGTAACGATAACTAGGCGGATTTTGGCCTTACAGGAATATGATGTGAATATACAGTATGTACCAGGAAAAACACAAGTTGTAGCAGATGCATTATCCAGGTGCCATGGGGAGGATAGATCTTTGGAGAAAGAGTTTTTTCTTAGGGCATCTAAAAAACAAGTAGCATTATACCAGAGATTGNAATGGTTCTTAAGAAACTAAATGAAGGGGGATTAACAGTTAATTTGGATAAGTCAGAATTTCTAAAGGAAGAAATTTATTTTTTAGGTAATGTGGTAACTCCACAGGGAATGAAAGTTGACCCAGAAAAAACGAAGGCTATTTTAAATTACCCAATAGCTTCAAATAGGAAACAACTTGAGCGATTAATAGGATTTTTTAACTTTTTCAGAAGGTACATAGCAAACTTTAGTGAATTTGTTCACCATTACGAGAATTAATGCAGAAAGGAAAAACATGGGTTTGGGGAATAGAGCAACAGCAAGCGTTCGAGAAACTGAAAGAAAAGTTAGTATCATCTGTTATCTTACATCACCCTAGGTTAAACCAGAAATTTTACATTGCTTGTGATGCTTCAGATAAGGCCGTAGGAGCAGTACTTTTCCAGTACGAGGGTAATGAACAGAAACCAATTGTTTTTGCTAGTAGAGCTCTCAACACAACTGAGTTAAACTATACGGTAACAGAAAAGGAATTGCTTAGTTTGTTTTTTGCGATACAAAAATTTAGAACATACATTTTTGGTAAACCAACTGAAATCCAAACTGACCATAAGGCATTGTGCCATATCGGGTCATGGAAATTGTTGCATGTAACGATAACTAGGCGGATTTTGGCCTTACAGGAATATGATCTCAATATACAGTAGGTACCAGGAAAAACACAAGTTGTAGCAGATGCATTATCCAGGTGCCATGGGGAGGATAGATCTTTGGAGAAAGAGTTTTTTCTTAGGGCATCTAAAAAACAAGTAGCATTATACCAGATATTGGTAGGTCAATTGAACCAGGAAATAGTTATAGATGCAAAATATGCAAAAGTGTTGGAGGAAATAAAGTCAGGAAATTGTAGAGATGTAATATCAGACTTATTCGTTATTCAAAATGGCGTCCAACGTGGGGCTGCAATATTCTAAATATTGCTTAACGAGCCACGGCCGAAAGTTACAACCTACATTTAGGGTGTTCAGCTTTTCATGTCTAAACTGTACTCAAGCCATCGTTGCCATCGTTCAGAACAATCTTATTAGAGAGAAAATCCAATATACGTGTCTCCTAACTTCTACTACAATTTGATATATACAGTATATTACAGAACAGAAGTTGGCAAGACATCGTTATAAAATATAGATGTGCTTTCAATAAAGGTTATGTTGTGAAGCTTGTTAGTTATCACCGTCTTACAAAACTTTATTAACATGTGTCTCGTGGCTCGAGATTTATTAGGGGCGACTCATGAAACTGTCTCCTGATCTTATAACCCATATTTCCACGAAAAATTGGCCAATAAGGAACTCGAGCAAATATTTTGGCAGAGTGATGTTTTCTGTTGAGTTATTACTTATGCCGGAAATCTGCACATGTTACTGCGGTTCATGGCATTACGCTGAAGGGATGTGCAGGAGTAGGGCAAAACAAATATTATGTATAATCGTCCACCATTCTTGGTCGTGCTTGCATTCACTTCAGTACGCAAATAGCAGCGAAGATTTCCATTAATTCTCTCACTTTTAAACTGCTTGTTCTATTTAAAAAAAAAAAAACACATAGTTTTTAATTAAGCATTTTGAAATTCTTACCTGGTCCGAAACTTAACACATTTTATATCTCATTTCATATTGTTATAAGTGGCCTGGGGTTTATACGTGCAGCCGGTGCCGTAGTTTAGTTGGTTGGAAGGTAGTCAGAAATTTCGCAGATCCATTCGGCAAACAAGTTACAATTTGTAATCCTTTGTACATACGAACATAAGTAATCAGACGCCTTAGTAACTGAACTAATGTTTTTAAGAATGATAGTTTTAACCAACATTATTAATATCTTCGTGAAACTTATGGGGGGGAAAAATATTAATTAGTAGCTCATCTGTAATAATTAAATAACCTCCCAAAGATGTTACTTCGATCGCGGCNAAAAAAAAAAAAAAAACACATAGTTTTTAATTAAGCATTTTGAAATTCTTACCTGGTCCGAAACTTAACACATTTTTTATCTCATTTCATATTGTTACAAGTGGCCTGGGGTTTATACGTGCAGCCGGTGCCATAGTTTAGTTGGTTGGAAGGTAGTCAGAAATTTCGCAGATCCATTCGGCAAACAAGTTACAATTTATAATCCTTTGTACATACGAACATAAGTAATCAGACGCCTTAGTAACTGAACTAATGTTTTTAAGAATGATAGTTTTAACCAACATTATTAATATCTTCGTGAAACTTATGGGGGGAAAAATATTAATTAGTAGCTCATCTGTAATAATTAAATAACCTCCCAAAGATGTTACTTCGATCGCGGCTTCCATTTTACGCGTCTGCTGTTTTGCAAAACAAAATCCTTTTTATAGAGAAAAAAAAATCAACATCCAGGAAATCGTAGTTGTGTTTGTACAATATGATGCAGAACTACCAATAACTATTAACGAGAAGCACACTACGCAAGCAATATCGCTGAACTATCCATGCTTCCCCTAACCGGTAATTCGATCGGCTCACTCTAGTTCATGCGTTTGACTAAAAATGGCGGAAGGTTATACCCCGTCGTTAGAGTGCCTTAGGTAGGAGCGAAGACCTGTTGGGACAACAAATTTGTAACAGTTTATTTCACTACAGTTCGTTGTTAATATATCCTAGACGTATTTTTGTTGACAAGTAAAAAAGAAGAAGCTAGTTGCGGCAAACCCATTTCTCCCGGCTTTTCAACGTCATGTACTACAGACTTTTCGATTAGATAAACACTTTCCGAATTAAAAGAAAAATGCATTTGACACTTTATTTGATTATTTATCGAGGCTACACGCTCGCTTCTCGCGGGTGGACGCGTGGGCCAGAAATCAGGTCACTGTAGGTGTACGCTCGACAGACTTTCCTCAGGCCTCGACGTACGTCCCGTTTTCCTCCAACTGCAGGCAAAATATGATCCTGTTTGGATAATTTTCACGCGACTCCAATGCGAACAAAATCGTAAGGAGAATGCGAATAAGTCCGGGGGAAGAGAAGTGGGAGAGTGCGAGTGAGGTTGGGAAGGGCGGAGAACGAAGTATCGACGTGTCTGAAGAGCTCGTAGAAAAGCTGAATCGGGGAAATTCCCCCCTCCCACCCCCTCACCATCTGGCGTTTGGCGGCGTCAGCAATATTGAGGTGATGCCTGGTTTGTTCAGACGTTTAACTGCCTCCCGGAGACCGTCCGGCCCTTGTTTGAAATAGAACTCTCGCACGTGTCTACAGCGTGTTGCAAAGATACTACTTGCCTGGGATGTCTGAGGAAGCGGAGACATTGCGCGCGCNGTGCGAGTGAGGTTGGGAAGGGCGGAGAACGAAGTATCGACGTGTCTGAAGAGCTCGTAGAAAAGCTGAATCGGGGCAATTCCCCCCTCCCACCCCCTCACCATCTGGCGTTTGGCGGCGTCAGCAATATTGAGGTGATGCCTGGTTTGTTCAGACGTTTAACTGCCTCCCGGAGACCGTCCGACCCTTCCTTGAAATAGAACTATCGCACGTGTCTACAGCGTGTTGCAAAGATACTACTTGCCTGGGATGTCTGAGGAAGCGGAGACATTGCGCGCGCNAATCTTCAGAGCCAAGGAGTGTGAAGCGACGGGCATCAACGCAATTCATAGGGAGAGCAACGGTAATGCTCAGAGGAAAACCCATCGGCCAACGGCAGCGTCCGCCCACGTTCCTCCACACGGAAATTTCGGTTTGACACCGCCGGGAATCGCACCCGAATTGTTGTTGGAAGGCGAGCAGCATGACCACCACCCTAATATGGCCCGTAGTGTTATTAGCATCTGCGCATGAAAGGAAAGAAATATCAGCACTGCAGTTATTAGTTCGAGGACGCAGTTTCTGTATTTGTTTCAGCAGCATGACAGTTGAAACAGCACGTCTGGGCATAATTGTGAATCGGGGAGCGAGGTAGACGCTACCACTGTGTTAGGCTTGCGTCAAGGTGCTCCCAACTTCCCCTACCTCGACCACACATTGCGCTGCTGTAGCCCTAACTGACAGCATCTCATCGTTCACGCTTCAGCGCAACAGGAAACGATACGTCTGCCCCTCGGACGGGTTAAGAGTCGAAGGGACTAGCCCGAAATACGTGATTTTCTCGCCGGAAAGATACGCGGTACATCGTTGTTGTTATGCCCATTTTGCACGTCAGTTGGTGAGGATTAGGGTTGCATGAACGAGGGGTATAGGAAAGAAGTTTTCATCTTATCGCTGTAAATATCAGCTTTCTACCTTATACCTGAAAATGCTCAAGTGACGTGCCTGGTTCCCGCTTGCAACGACATAGTTTTGATGTTTGGCAATCTTAAGTTACGAATTAGCGGGAATAGATTAATAGTGCCAAACGGAGCATTTCCATCAAAATAGTTTTCAGAAAGTTGATATTTGTTCTGAAATATATTAAAATGTGTACTTAATGTACAATAGAACATGTTATGCAATATAAACAATAAAAAAACTTTTTATTTTTCTATTTTTAATTATTTAATATATATGTATATATACATATATAGATATGTTTATATATATTTTAAAATGATATAATAANTGCCAAACGGAGCATTTCCATCAAAATAGTTTTCAGAAAGTTGATATTTGTTCTGAAATATATTAAAATGTGTACTAATGTACAATAGAACATGTTATGCAATATAAACAATAAAAAAACTTTTTATTTTTCAATTTTTAATTATTTAATATATATGTATATATACATATATAGATATGTTTATATATATTTTAAAATGATATAATAACATTTTAATGGGTTATTTTTATGCTTGGAATAGCGTGTATTGTCTTACTTGAAACCTTGTTTATCAGATTTTGTGATCTGCAGTTATGCATAGGAAAGTTAAAGGTGATGGCACTTCCTGTATATAGTCAATAGTAGGCCATGTGCTAGTTTACAAGAGGCAAAACCTCTTGCCTCTTACTCAGGAGTTCCAGGTTTAACGCCCATCAAATTTACCCCAGATTTTCACATGTGGGAAATGCGGCAGGCATTGCCGTTGGCCCATGGGTTTTCTTGGGGTACTCAATTTACCCCACAATTGCATTCCATTCTTGCACCATCTTACGGCCTCATTTCCTGTCATGTTCGGGGATGACAGCTCCTGTGGGTCCCACCTCAAAAGCCCGTGAATTTGGAAGGTGTCACCTAGCCTTAGGGCGCACTATTCTCTCAATATTTATTATTTAACATGAGAGCAATAGAGTATCCACATTATTTGAAGCCTTACAATTATAGGGTCTCATCAGCTTTAGCCATGTTTAGTATAATTGCAACGTAGGACCCAAAATAATTTCCATTTTAAGTAAGAATTACAATAAGGATTGGTTTTGGCTAGGAAAGGAAAAGTGATTGCTGTAGAGTTTAATTAACTTAGGAGTTTTTAAAACAGTGTTCTAGATAACCTAAATCGTACTTACTTCCTGTAAACTATAGGTATATATTATTTGTGCTGCTCCAAACCAGTTTTGTGTTTTGCAAATGTTGTTTTTGTCAACCAGAGCTTAAATTTCTAATCTTTTTATGGTCTACTTTATTCTTTCATATTTTTTTTAATGTGAAATTCATAAGTAAATCAAATTATGGTTTAGTTATCCAAAACAACATTTAAATATTGTAAAACAATTAATAATATGAATATCCAAAAATAGTCAGGCTTTTATTTAAATTTATTGCTTAAAAATAAAGTTAATAGCAAGGTCATTTCAGACTATACCAATTTCTGGGACAGTCAAGAATAGGAAAGGAATTATTATTTAAGAAACCATACAATTCAACCATTGTGATTTCTGACAACCACTGAAAACTTAAATCAGGATGGTTGTATCGGGGTTCGAACCCAGATGCTCCCAAATGAGAGTGCTGCGAGTTACTACTGCTCCCCCTCCCTTGGCTGGTAAGATTCAATTTAATTATACACTCGTCGTACTACTTCGGAAACGCCATTTCCCTGAGTTTTGTCATCTTTACCATTGCCAGATTTCCTAGACTAGTCTGAATTTGAGATCATATTTAGAACACAGGAGTTCACAGAGTTCTGTGATTAATGTTTATCCTAAACAGTTTATTATTATTGTTGTTGTTTTTATTATACCTCAGTTTTTGCGGCTGACTGAAGTTTTGTTTATTTGTTAAACACTGTTTTGCATCAATTCTAAAATGCAAATATTATTTAGGTAACAACTCAATATCTGAACCATCCACAATTTATGCCAGTACTTCACGCACAGAAAGTTCTAAATTCCATTAAGAAAGGTATTGGATAGACACTTGTACAATCGAGTATAACGAACTCAGTTTGTACAATGGAGTATGAAGAATTCAGTTTGTACAATATATCGTTAGGTAATGAGAAAATTAAACCTAAGGAGAAGAAAAAAATGGTCCATGAAATATGTGACAAAGTATCGATGCGCTATGGGGAGAAAAACCCAGGACAAGATGTTTGGAAAACGATCGCCAAAAAGTTGGTTGATAAATTCCCCTACCATTTCAGAGAAATAGATTTACATGGGGAGATTATTGGTAGTGGCTACGGATCTCTACTCAAGTCGCTTGAAAACAGATGCGAGAGCATTCGTTGAGGTGTCAAAATAGGAATAGGTGTCCCTCAGAAAGGAACACAATACTGGCACCGGTAGGCAAATTGGAAACAACTGGATCTCTGGTGAGTGAAAGAGGCAAATGTCATCCATCTCGTCTACCCACGGCTGATGTGGACGTCCAAGCACGACTGGAGCAGTTACGCTCTAACGGATTACACATAACGTAATAATAAATGCCTGAGTCTTAATTCCTTATCAATATTATTTCCAGTATTCTCTCATATTTTTCAAAAGACAAACTCTATCTTCTTATACAAAAGGTCACAATATTTTATTTACTTTTTCACTTAATACAGTATTTAATCAACGTGTACGGAAGGAAACGCACTCAATCCGGTATAACTAATTAGCCAACCACAAAACGTGCAAGTAGCAGAATAATCCAGATGTAATTATTCATTTCAATGCATCCAGTTCAGCTAGGCCTACGGCTGCACTGGCTGAAGTTTGTGAAAGCACGGGAGTAAGAGGCACGCCCCTGGAAACAGCATTAGTTTGAAAACTGAAATACAAAACACGAAACCCATCCGAGATTCGCCCCACGGGTCTCCAGGTTTCTGTGCTGATACTCTTATCTGCTGAAGTATACTGTATACAAATAAGTTTTACAAATAATTCATTGTACAAAGAATTGTTTTACAAATAATTCATCGTACAAAGAATTCTTTGAAAACTAGTTGGCAAAGAAACCACTAGTGTGGAACATGTAAACTTGCGTTGAATTTAAACACGAAAGTGTTGTAGACTTCAACTTTATTTTTAACATTGAGCTACATAGACAATTTTGTATGTTTTCTAAAATAATGGGTAGTAAATATACAATATTTCAGCAGTAGAGTTGAAAGGATATCTTAGGTAACTAGTTTCCACAGAACTGGTTAAAACTAGTACAGAAATGTTTTACTGTACATATTCGTGTTGTCACAGGCACTACGTCTCCTGCGATCACCGAGAGTATCATCGAAAGTATCACTGAACCGTTGCGAACTGTAAGGGCAAGGGATATTTTCTCTTGCAAGTTAAAATTGATAAACCGATGAAGTAGTTATGGGGTTGGTTTCTATAGGCATGCCCTAATTTACAGTGACGAGTGGAAATATTTGGACGGCTCTTAACATCGAGGTCTTGAGAGCCGATGAGGGTGAAGCGATGTGTATGGAGCAGCGCCGGAATGGAAGGGGGAAAACAGGAGATCCTCGAGAAAACCCACCGACCAGCGGCATCATCCAGCACGATTCCCATGTGCGAAAATCTGGAAGCAACCCCGCCGGAAATCGAACCCGGTTCGCCTAGGTGGGAGGCGAGTAGACCGACCTCTACACCACAGCGGCCTCCATGCCCCCATGCAACTGTAAGCATTTCCCAACAATAGACTTAGTTTGCTTGTGGCATCATCGTTCAGCAAGCCAACAGACTCTGTGCTAGATATCACGGGCAAACATATGCCACCAAACTAAGGCACAGGTTCACACTGAATAAATTTACACAATGTAATCGCGCCAGCCGTCTGTAATTCAAGGACGATTGATGCTACGATGCGATTGCTCCAGAACTACCTATTCTCCTCTACTCAAAATGCATTGTTTTGGTATTGCACTATGAGTTGTTTAAGGCATCTTTGCGTGATTATTGGGTGACTATACTGCAACAGAAAATGTGTAGGGGTTGGTTAGGTTAGCCTAAGTTTGCTTGACTTAGGTCATATTTTATAATACCATGTTACTTGAGGATGTACAAAAGCTAAAACACATTTAGTTATTATAATTTAATGTTGATTTATTATATTTCATGAATGTTCCAGAGAAGACGAAGCTACCTTGTGTCGAAAAAAGGAACTAACTCTAAGAAAACTGAAAAAATCTATTATAGTTTCGTTTCTTCTGAATTATTCTGTGTAAAATGAGATAAAATACAATTATTTGTTGGTTTCAAGTAGCCTGTACACCCGGTTTCTGCTGGGCCTGGAAGCACCCAGGCGTTCAACGGTCGACAATTCCAAGTAGAGAGGGAGATGGCAACTATAGAGAGAGAGAGAGAGAGAGAGAGAGAGAGTAGAATAACGACAGTAGGAAGAAAGTATGAATTAGACCGACTCTTTACGGAAACTAGGAAAGTTTTAAAGCGAATAAAAGAGTCTGAATGCGTAATAAAGGCAGTGAGGTGTCTCTTCAGAATGGAACTTGGCAAAAGGCGGAGTGCGAAGAGCTGTTCGCGTATTTAGGGCGGTGGAAATTTTTCTCTGGTCGCGAGAAACTCACGAAAGGTGTATTCCGAAGCTGCAAGTGCAGTGCGCATGGAGAACAAGTTCTACAACGCTCCCGAATAGAGCTCTATGCGGCTTCTTAGAAAACTAGCAGAAAGTGATAGCGAGCAAGAGCGAGAGCAAACATTATCTTTATGCATGCGAACAGCGCCAGTTCGTAGAAAATACGGCCGTAACACAGCACGAATCTGCATATTCCGTTTTAATAGCCAATATTTTTCCTTCTCGTGTTTTTGTTGCTGAAACAAAGCAACGGCAGATTATTATTTTTCATTTTACGGGGTACATTAACAACCCGGTTTGCATTCTAGGAGAACAAATGCTTTGGTGGTGGGCAGATGCACAGGGGGGCGCCTTACAAATTAGACTAGCCTAGTCAAACATTTAATAACACCACACACACACACACGTTGATAGATCACACGGGATACGAGCCCGATACCTTGCGATCCGTACAAGCCAGAACGACCTCGCCCATACAGATCATATTAGAGATAGGCCCAAAAATAGAAATATAATTAGTAGCTAAATCTCCATTAGAGTTATTGTTCAGAAAAGAAAATGTCCCAAACCTCTTACCAGTGTTCTTGAGAGGGACTAATCTCTCGCTTTTTGTATTTATCGGTTTCTTTTTTGCCATAACATGCATTTCAGAAGGCATACTGACATTTTTTTGGCACAACATACATTAAATAACAGCTTCCCAGAATGTATTATATTGTTACGCCTTCACGGCTTTGGTTGTTTTTTGTATTGTAACTGCTGAGAATAAATAATTGAACCTTTTATGTTGCCAACCATACACGCAATAAAATCAAAAACAGTGAAACAAAAACGATTACAAAAAAAGTAATAGCTAATGCCACATGCCCTAGCATTCAGTAACACTAATAACCAAATTGAGGTTATAGAAAAAAAGAGAAACCTTGATAATTNGAGATTTGGGGGCTCAACTACGAGGTCTTGAGAGCCGATGAGGGTGAAATGAGATGAGAATGGAGCAGCGCTGGAATGCTAGGGACGGGAAACAGGAGATCCATGAGAAAACCCACCGACCACCGGCATGGTGGAGGGGGAGAAATTTTCTTTAATACGTTCCAGTGCCAAATGGTTCCAGGTGCTGAATAAATTTTGCATTTTCTAAAACATAATAAGAAATAACGCCAGGATTTCGATGAAAACACTAAAACCATCGAAAAATAACTAATGTCACATTTTTTCACCCAATATGTCTATAAATTTTCCGTCAATACAATTTCAATAAGGTAATGAAACACAAAATTGTAATTCTCCAAAAAGTTTTTTTGAATCATCTTTAACGTGCAACGCTTGGTTCGCTTACGGTCAGAGGCTAACTTCTAGTTCTCTTAGAGTTGAAGTTTATCGTAACAGTTGAAATTAATCTATAAAGTGAGTGAGTTAGTGAAAAGATTTGGGCGGCTCTTAATATCGAAGTCTTGAGAGCCGATGAGGGTGAAGTGAGGGGAGGATGAAGAAGCGCCGGAATGAAATGGCGGGGAAAACGGGAGATCCCCGAGAAAACCCGTCGACCAGCGGCATCGTCCGGCACGATTACCACTTGAGAAAATTCGCAGTGAACCGGCCGGAGATTAAACGCGATTGACCTTTAATTCTATAGACGAATCACACAATTACGGCATTATGGTTGCACTAAAATACTTCGAGCTGTGGCAGAACGTTTTATTTGTATAGCATTTCGAGATTTGTTAAACACAATATAAAATACCTTAAGTTTCCATACATTCACTATCTTTAGTTTTGAAAATTAGTGTCCCATTTATTTTGACGTTTATTCGACTGGCAATTGATGCCATATCACGAAAGTCCTAAGATATGTAGAAATGCTGAAAACAATTTGGGACGCCGGAACAGCCATAACAACTGAGCCTAGTGGGAGGCTTGGATGCGCAACTGAAGTAAGAAATCCGTGAAGCAGTTAATGACAACACCAACGGGCGCGTCTATTGCTAGATCGTCTTTGCAAGCGATGAAGTGACTGGTGTGCATTGTTTTCGCAGTGCAGTGTGAAACTGCGTGTCTTTACAAGGCGTGACCCTGCGTGGGTTTATCGGCGAAAGACTGTAGCGAAGTTCAGTGCTGGTACCCTTCCTTAGTTTCATATTTGGTGTTGCAGGAGTTTGAAAAGCCTATATGCTGGAGGGTTCCGAAAAAAAAAGTGTTTTTAATATCCGCGAAAAATCATTACTAAGAAGTCTGAATTGTGCGTGCTTTTCATGCGGAAACATAATGGGAACACTTGCAGTAGTTGCACTAAAAATAAACCTAATTCGTCACATTCTGAGCATAGTTCAAGTGCCAGTTACGTGGGCACGGACAAGCAAAGTTATTTCGGAGGAGGGGTGCGGTGGTAGGACACAAGCCTACAATTGTTCCGCCAACTTCGCCTATCTCATTTAACCTACAATCAATAGACATAACGTCACTTCACTTAAAACTAACTTCAGGGAAAGTAGTTTCTTTCACACACACCTCAAAAAATGTTTCAATACCTGTAATTGGATGCTCATGAAGTATGTTCACTTGAACAGCATGCTCATTACATAGATGCATTGGAATAACAGGCTGGTATTCCGTACAGACAGTCTGTATTTTCATTGGGCAATGAGAAACCTAGTAACTAGGGAATTCCGGCGGTGCAAAAATTATTTGGAGGTACGTAGTTGGGGAGATAAAAAAATTATTTATGCCTACCTACTTCTCCAGAATCAGCGTACAAACATCAGCAGTCCTCATGGAAATATACCATGCCATTATCGTAAAAAAAAAAACCCCTAGAGCTAAATACGTCAAAGCGCATTCAGCCGAAAATTCATTGTCCGTGCTAGACGAAAAGAGTCTATTCTGCGAAGTACGTGACGCGGTGAAAAAATCAGGAAACATCACAGCATTCTACAGTCTGTAGAAGAAACGTTTCACATTTTACAATGCAAAACATTATTAAGAGCGTGAAATGTCAGCGCAGCGGAACACAGTATTTATCTTATTACTGTTAACGACATAAAATTATCATAGAAAAACGTAAGATCGTATGGTCCCTGGTATAATCAGAAGCAGAAATTCTGGTACATTTTCTAAAATTCTGGTACGTTTGAGTCTTAGGGTTTTTGAGTATAGCAAGAAAAATGCGAAGACTAGGGCGGAACGAACACATTCTACTTTTTTGGGGTTATCGTAGGCTAATATTGAGAATTCGGAAAACTAGCACATCCAGCCCCCTGCCAGTGCACGTTTCATATTCGCAGTATACAATTCTTGATGCCCAACACTGAGCGACAAATTTGCCGTTAGCATCCAACAAACTTAAAAAAAGTATACGGTTGGTTAGCACAACAGTCTGCATAAAAACATGCTTTGAAAGTTTCTTACACTTCCTCTGACCTAATTTTAAATAAAGCAGTAAGTATGTAATCAATAAACGCACGAATCTGTTGGGAATCTAAATTTAAACGAACATTTACGACACTCTTTAGAAACGTGGTTTTGTGAGTTGTGTACGCAAATCGTGACCCACTGCTAGGGACGTTACCAGAAGATGATAATCAGTGTATCTCAAGTTTGGTATAAAGTGGCGAGGAGATCTGACAAGCAAACGCAAAACCAGTCAGCAGATCCTATAAATTTCGTCTTTCCCGGCATAGCCGTGCGAAGAAAAAATAAAATATGTTTTTATGATCTAGGGTTTTTTTTTTCCTTTCTGTACTTATTACATGCGACACCACTATTTTGACGGAACAAATGGGCCGAAATAAAAAAAATTTGCTCACTGTTTTCGTGTGAAGCTCGGAACATACATTCATTCAAACAGGGCAGACTAAACTCTGGCTTCACACGGAGAGACTAAACTCTGGTTTCACACGGAGAGACTGTGGCGGAGCGTTTATGAGTTTGAGATTTGTTTAATATCCAGGAGCGAATTATGAACTTATTCCTGCGTCGGGTTTCAAATTACTGTAAAGGAGAAAAAACTGAATATTAGATAGATCCGCGGATTTTGGAAATGGAGTATATCCACATGTAGCTTTCCTTATAGCACTATGACTCTGTGAATTGTACAAAAGAGCCGCAAAAAAGTAAATCTGGATGGCAGTAGTAATTAAAACAGCTAATATTCTGAAATAATTTTTCAAACAAAATGAAAAGATAACCTTACAATAGGAAAACGTACCTACGCGACAGGAAAGACAAGTAAGCAGAAGTGACGATGTTCGTACGTGCCTTAGAAAGCTTACGAAGAGTTGTCGGTTGGATTTTCATTTTGGCATCATTCCTTTATTTTTCAACAAAATCACAAGCTTAATTTAAGCATCTGTCATAGCGTGAAACTATGTTTTCCATTCCCTGACCGTAACAAGTAATAGGTCTATCCCGCTCATTAAAGCATCTGACCACTTCGTCTTCGGTGGAAAATCGTCTGCTACGTAGATGTTTCTTAATTTTGCCAAACAGATGAAAGTCCGAAGGTGCCAGATCCGGTTTTGCGGTGGTTGGGGAACATTGGCAACGGCAGTAAGGCAGTTGCGGTGCGGGCGATATAAGGCCTGGCTTTATCTTGAATTAACTCCACTCGTGCAATAATACCTCTACGGGACAGAAGATTTTCCAGCGACAACGAAGTGAAAGACGAAGTGGTGAAATGGCTTAACAGCAGGACGCCACTTTCTATCGTCAGGAAATGGAAAACCTCATTGTACTTTATGACGAATGCTTAAATAAATTGTGTGATTATTTCGAATATGGAGGAATGGTGCCGAAATAAAAATGTGTTTTTATCTTGGTCAATTTTGACCCGTTCACCCACTAAAATTAGGGAAACTTACTGTTTGACTTACCTTCGTACTTTGTGCCGATGCCTTGTTGAGTATCTTTCGCTTCTGAAATTTAACCATCAACAATCACCAAGAGCACGATCTACAAACCCGTGTCCAGAAACTAAGTCGAAACGATTCCGAGTGAGATCTACAATTAAATATAAATTAAGAGTAAATTGATTTCAGTTCTCAGAATGCGACCTGACCATTTACGAGTGATTACAGGAAAAATTAAAGATATCAATAACAATGTGTAAATTTTATTCGGAGTACACTAAAGCACAAGGTCAAAAAGACAAATTATTTGTTTTGAAACACTAGCAATCTCATATGGACTACTCAGAAGAAGAAAATATACAACTAAGATGCAGATGTCCAGGGGTCACGAGAAAGGACTGACTTAAAACTGATGAAATCCGAAACTGCCTAAGAATCCACGAACACAATGAAAGAGTAGACGAGTACAGTAGAACATGAAAAGACGACTCAAAAGTATGGGAGATACAAGAATTAGTAAGAAACACCAGAGTTAAAATCCAAGAGGAAAAAATAATATCGAAACACCAAGAAGAAAATTGATGCGTGGGTGAAACATAACAGATAGAAAAATCTAACGTTTGGAGGAAAAAAAAAAAAAAAAAAAAAAAAAAAAGTGACATTGACCTTAATCGTCGCAAAACTTTTGTTTTAATTATGATGGGAATAATTTGGTTTTCCACTAGGAAGTAGTTCGCAAAAAATTCTGACTCGTGAGCAAGGAACACGAAGACGTTTCGGGTGCGCCTTCTCCACAACGGGCCAAAGCTGTAGCAGTCTCGGTCGATGAACTTGCCCGCGTGTGTGGAGAGATGCCCGCCCGCGGTGCTGGGGACGGTCGCCGCAAAAGTTACTGCAAGTGCAAGCCTCCCCACTCCGGCTCAAGTAAGTGACTTGCTGCTCTTATCTCGGAGTATATTAACTGTCGCAATGCCCACACAGCGCGCTACCCCTCGGGTACCTCCCATCTGCAAGTCACTATGCTGTCCAATTATAAACACTTTATGATGTTTTTTCTTTTCAGAAGAAATTACGCTCTCCCACACCACCCGCCCAAAAAGAAATTCACATTTTCAACGAGGGGCCATGGTCGAGTAGTGGGAAGGGGGCCACGGTGGTGTAGTGATTAGACTATTCGCCTCCCACCAAGGCGAACCGGGTTCGGTTTCCAGCGGGGCCGTTCTCGGATTTTCGCATGTGGGAATCGTGCCGGACGATGCCGCTTGTCGACTGGTTTTCTCCGGGATCTCCCTTTTCCCCGTCCTTTCATTCTGGCGCTGCTACATACTCGCCTCACTTCACACTCATCGGTTCTCAAGACCTCGCTGTTAAGAGCTGCCCAAATCACTTCACTCACTCACTCACTCACTCGAGTAGTGGGAATGAAGCTTAGTCAGAGACGGAGCACGGACGCAATGCGATGGTGGCGCGGGAACGGTAATTAATACCAGAGAAAACTCACCAGCAAACGGAAACGTTCGCCACGTCTCCCATATACGATAGTCTGGATTTGGTCCTGCTGAAAATGGAATTCGGTTTCGTTTTCGTATCGTCGGAGAAGAAACGGCCGCTGTGTTTCCCAAAGGCAACAACATTTTTACGAGGCACTGCTGCAAAATTGTGCACTACAGACTAGTACTACAAATTGCGCGATGACGATATTATTTCATGCGCGAGCACTTGGTAACAGCTACTCAACAGAAAAGTTCTGATGAAAAATTTCTTGCGATTTTTAAATGTAAATACATTCAATACGAGTTGAGGAAAAAAAAAACTGTTTTCCGGCACATTCAACCCGCTCCTCCCATCCAAGTTGACTGCCTGAAGTCACGAGCAACTTGTAGCTTTGCATTTACCACCAACTTCTGGCAACGTATACAGTTATGCTACATGCCCTGAAATCTAGTAATAAATATTTTAACTACAAATCTAAAACACAGTTCATAGCTCTGAAAATATCAAATCTAAAACTAAAATATTAATTTTTCCTTTAAAACCACTCTATCATAGCTGGTCCCAACGTGTATGCTCACGTCTCATGATACCTGAACGCCACTATGGAAGTTACAGGCTATGTTCCTACCAACTGCAGTGGAGTTGGTGTTTCCTTGACTTCGTCCTCCCTAAATCCAGGGAATGTCGATTCACCTTAGTATGTATATGCCTTATCAGTACCCCAAATGCTAGATAAAACGCGGCTTATCCCAAAGGAGTCTTGAGAGCTGATGAGGGTGAAGTGAGGTGAGCATGGAACAGCACCGGAATGCAAGAGCGGGGGAAACGGGATATCCCTGAGGAAACCCGTCGACCAGCGGCATCGTCCGGCACGTCCACGCGCGAAAATCAGGGAGTGACCCCACCAGGAAACGAACCCGGTTCGTCTAGGGAGGCAAGTAATCTGACCAATACACCACCGCGACCCCTCACTAGAGGTGATGACTGTTTTTCATGTTCTGCGCATTCCCACATCACTGGCTCACCACATTCTGGCAGAAGTGTCGACTCTTAACCAAGCTGACACATGGTAATTTGTTTACTTTTTAGTTCTCAAACAGACCTGTCTTTTTACAAAAATAAATTACATAACCTTCGTTGGAGGAAACGTAATAACATTTCATAGTCCGCATTTCCGCAAAGAGTTGTAGACCATACCTACCAAGGGATCAGACCCCATGGTTATAACCAGTGTCTGTGTTGGGACACAGACACTGGTAGCTGCGCAGCTGACGTGAGAGCTGTAAACCTACGCAGTACTAACGAAAGCAGTNCAGTCCTATTGGCATAACAGAAGTTTAAGTGTTGGGACACAGACACTGGTAGCTGCGCAGCTGACGTGAGAGCTGTAAACCTACGCAGTACTAACGAAAGCAGTTGGCAGGCGGGACGTGTCGGACAGCTCGACGACAATCACGGAGCTCACTTCAGGAGAGGCCCTGCGCTTTGCGGAGAGACGCCCCACAACCGCCACCCTCCCCTCCCACAAGGAAATCGTAGACGACTGGGCAGCCGTCACTCCGTGATGAGAAGCCGGGGCGAGGCGAAGGACCTCCACCTCCCTCCCCAAGTCATCACACCCCCACGTCGTGATTGCGGACGACGAACGAACCACCCCGGCTGTCCCGTTTACTTCCCCGGGAACAGCTTTCTTCCACTCTCCCCCCGCCAGTAAGCGCAGGAGACCAGCATCCACGGGGGCCAAATTGTATTCAGGTCTTCTTCCCCGTCGACACACGCACCCGGAATGTCTTTATAAGACACTTTCGCTACTCCTTCTTCTCCACCCCTTCTTCTTACAGACATTCGCCCGACGGCTCGCGGACGAAAGTGTTTTCCTTCTTTATTTCTTCTTCTATCCTCCCAAGCGTCACTCCACGGGCTTCTCGCTCGTACAGCTACACGACTTGGAAAATTGGTTTCACGTGGCTACCAAGACGACTGTTTGGTCGCGGCAGCACGCATCCCAGCGCGTGTCTTACTGCCTACTTGAAGCTTTTTAGCGCGTTCGAGGCTCGGTGGCAAGCGAGCGATAAGGGCGACACTGACACGCGCGCTTAGTGCCCCATCACTCCTACGCGCAAGTTTCTGTCGTGCTGCGTGTACCCATGGGACTTTAAGCGGTGACCCTGTTATTTTATTGCTGGAAAGTCTGAAGTTAAGTTCAATGCAGGTCCCTGTAATTATTTTGCATGTGACCAAACAGTATATTGTGAGATACAGCAGTGTGATAAAGACGTTTCTAACTATGTCGGAGGGCTCGGAAACTGAATTTACCACGCGCATGATGTATTGAGAGTATTACTCGTAATTCGTCTGAAGTGTGTTTTATTTTCTTACGTCGGTACAATGGGAACACGTTTAGTGGTTTCATTAAAAAAAAGTCGCGGATTTCAAACATTTTGCAGCGCAATTCGGGCGATAGGGAGGCGGCGCCCTTAAAAATATTTTTAACGCATCATGGTCACATCCGGCCATGACGCATCGCACGGCGATGGGAAATGGCATAAATAAGCTTCGCGGATGTTCAGTTTCCTTAGAATTCCAAGCTGTGACTATAGGCTTATAATACAGAAATATGTTCTTAAAATATACAATATTGTCGCTATAGTTTAAAAACACTGTTTTACAGATGAATAAATAAAGGGCTACTTATAGCCTCTTTTTTTTTTTTTTATCTAATTTTGACACATTCAACGAATACATTTATGTTCCAATAACCAAATTTATAAACTGGAATAAAAATATATCCTTTCGTTTCTGTTATAAAAAAGTATTAAAATTTAAATATAATAAACTTTTTGAAAAATCACAATAGACACAACTGCTTACAATGTGACCCCATATGGCAGCTAGGGAGGCGCCATCAGCCCAGCACACGCTAAGCGTAAATTGGTTTACACAATAAAAACTTAGTAATCAGTTAAATTTTTCGAACACAATGAATTTGCTATTTTTTATACTTACTGTAGTGGAAATATTTTGGAAGTCTTCAGCTTAGCTAACCCCCGAAAAGCATACACTTAAATAAACATATTTTTGAACTTTTTATTTGAAATTATGTACTACAATATCAAATTATACTGAACTGTTTCGAAAAAACAACCACCGAAAACAAAGACGAACAAACAACTCTTTCCATTCTGATCTTAAGTCTGCAGTAGACTTAAGGTCTGATTTTATTGGCCGAAATCAAGCAATAACATCGCTACTGAATTTTGTGAGCCTACTGCTTGCTATTTAATGCATTATGCTCAAGTTTTTTGTGGTATAAACCCCTTGATTCTCTACTCAAAGGCACCGTCTGTCCATTCCCTCAAATAGATAACGGTGATTCAGTCGTACAGTTACCATTCAAAATTGTTCAATATTTTTTAGCGCTGATTACTTTTAAGCATTTACGAAATTTTTCACGTTAGAAAGACAGTTTTAATTTTTTATCTACGTTTATAATGTGTATATAATATGCATTGCGAAATGTAGCACTTCTTTGTCTTTTACATGACCAAATGATAGGTTTATCGCTGTGGATCAATATCAAGACGCTAGTCGACAAGAGAAAGAATGTACGCCAGTTCAGTGCTTTGCGCATAGATCCAATGAGGCATGTGATGCGCGTTACGTAGGTCGCACTTAGAGCTCTTACGCTTCTAGCCCACGGACACGCAAAATACACTCATAAAAAAAAAACTATTATCATGAACTAATTCGCGAGTATAACGAAGTGTTGCTACACAGTATCGTCATAGCCTGCAATTTGACACATTTGCGTTTAATTCGGTTTCCTTGCGCGGATGTGTTGCTAGGGACCATACATGTCCCTCCATCATTCATAGTTACAAGACACCGAATAAGGCCTTAGTATCAGTGTGAGCCACAGGGCTAAGTTCAGTGAACACACAGATTGCCCAGACGGCGCATTTATTGCCTAGCTGGATGAGTTTAAGAGAGGCCGCATCGTCAGCCCCCGGGAGGAAAGTTGAACGTTTCGATGCATTTCTCGCCAATTGAACCGTCCTGCCTACACTGTGAGTCGGTGTTGGATGCAGTGGGAACAGGAGGGTTCACAAGAGAAGGCTCTGGTTGACCCCAGCGGACCACAACCAGGGATAATAGTTTCATCGTGCGGCAGGCTGTAAACACTCCCAGGGCGTCGCTACGCACCATCAATGGACATGTAACGGCAGCTGGGGATACGCTTGTGTCCACCAGTACCATAACCAGGCGGTTAGCAGAGCGGGATTAGATGTTGCGGTATTCCTTACGTCTACAATTACGACCTAAGTAAGCATCGCCGAGCACAAGTGACCCTTCTACCGGAAACTGGCAGCACTACAGCTTGCGGACTGACGACGAGTGGTGTTCAGATTCGAATCACGTTCTGTCTGGATACAGACGACCACCGAATTCTAGTCTGGAGATGTCCTGGCCAGCGCCGTGATCCACGCTTCATTGTAAAGTGGCACGCCGCCCAAACAAGAGGTCTCATGGTGTGAGGTGCCATTTTAAACGATTTCCGCACCCCACTGGTGGTGACTGAAGGAACCCTGACGGCGTGGAGATACGTCCTTGAAATTCTGTGGCTATGTGAGCCCCCCTTCCTGGTGCCGTTTGCCAACCTCTTTTTTCCAAAAGGATAATGTCCGACCTTAAACAGCAGAGATATCTCTAGCTTGCATTCGTGATGTCAACATGCTTCCTTGGCCAGCAAGGGTACGAAACCTCTCGCCCATCGAGAACGTTTAGGACCACACTGGACGGCAACTTCGGCCAGCAACAACTACGGCGAATTTGAAGAGTCAATTGCGCCAACTGTGGCAGGGTCTTCCTCAGGAGAACATCCGACGCCTGTATGTCTTCATGCCCGACACTATCGTCGCCTGTCTCCGTGCTACGGGTGGTTCAACACTATACTAAGCACATCCTGCAAGTGTTGGTCCCCTGCAATTCATGATTGATGTACAATATTTTGATGTTTTCTGTATACATACAACCGTGTCCTGTCTCTGTACAATCTTGCGTGCCGCTGCAATGGCACGCACAGATTTTTTTTTTTTTGCAAATGAGTGTACCTCCATCTAGACGGCGCCTTAAAGCGGCGCTAAGACCTAATGAAATGTAATTACAGAATGTTCACTGTTAACTGAGAACATTTGATATCAACCTTTGAAAATATGTTGCTGCAACTACTAAGTACTGCACAGGAACTGGTATTCATCATGCAATTTTTTTCCTTAAAAGAATTCGTACTTGACGTAATTACGCCAATTATTACTAAAGAAATTAACTAAACACGCGACATGTTAAGGGTCAAAACATACTGCCGTTAGGTAGGCTTAAATGTAATTATAAATATATTCAACATATTGTAAATTTTAATTATAATAAGTTAACTATATTCAAGAAATAACTGTCATACGCGTTACCTTACTGAAGTAAATAATAAAATGCAGATTAAATAGCGTCTCTGTTTTAATTTATATTTTGCTAATGTAAATACACCACTACAAAAACTTTCGCTAACGTTACAGTTACAGCTGTAAACAGTAAACATTTTTGACAAAAAATATTTGTCCAAAACAAATACGCTTTTATTCAATCATTATATGGAGACAGCTACCTAGCGTATGTAACAGTTTTACTGCTAACTCCTTTTCAGAGCTGCAGAGTTTCTTGCGAAATTGATATTTATGTCTCACTTCGTTATTTGTAACACCTATCAATTACAAACGTTTTCGCCACTTTACAGTTTTTTGTATTTATTGTTTTACGGAAATTGCAACTGCTTATCCCAGATTATAAGTAATAAATAAAATATATATTTGTGTATTTTACAATTAAATTTCGTGCCACAACATATTTAACGTGATTGGTTCTGCTTCGGTGAGACATCCGAAATGCAACGATGTCAAGTTGTAATATCGATTCTTCAGAAATCCGATACATTTCATTCCGACAGTTAAGTTAATACGATCGTCTAAAAAATAAGCATTTTGGCATTCCGACACTCGCTACCGGAATGGAAATATCGGATCAATACGGTAGCGAATTTATTCCGATAGTTTCAAAAATTTGACCTCAGGGACTTAACACACTTGGACTTTTTACTGTGGGGTCACGTCAAAAGTCTTGTTTACCAAACACCTATGAAGAGTGAGGAGAACTTGACTGCGAGAATTCTTGCTGCCTGCCTTGAAGTTCAAAAAACACTTGTTTTTTTTCCACGGAGAGTGTAACAACACGGTTGGCCGCGTTAATGCATTCTTGCAAGTCGGAGGACGTCACTTCGAACAGCTCCTGTAAATGTGAGTAAGGTTAATTTTACTCAGGTTGGGAACAAAACGAGATGTCTTTTGAGAGGGTTTCGCATAGGGAAAATTTCCGCCGCAATGTGCGTTGTTGTTTCAAAGAGGTCACTTTTAAGCTGACGGTAAATGGATAAATTGTACATATTTGTGTGTAAAAGTTTGTGTCCGACTCGAATTATACTTGACTCAGACAAAATTTTAACAATTGTCTTTATTTCATAACTATTATTCACGCCCTCCAATGCTGTTTACAGGAGCAAACTGTAAAAATGCAACTGTGTTTGGCATTGACCGTTCATATGCAAACTCAATTCAACGGGGAAACGTTACGAATTTCAGTGCGAAAAAAATACAGTCACCAAAAGGAACGTTGTAGTTTTCTCATTTAGCTTACAGAAACTGCGCAGGAAGTCCCTAAAAATAATATTTTCAACCATTTCACTATTACATTTTTCGATTCAGTTGTGATATTTAAATAACGTAATTTTGTAAACATACGTTATGCTAAATACAATTTACCACAGAATATTTTTTAATATGTGAATATATTTCGTTATATTTCCATTCTGGTACGAAGAACAAAGTTTATTCTTTACGAAGGGTTTAGCACTATACAACTCTAAAGATTTTACGCAACAACATATATTTTAAGAAAATTGTAATCATCCCATTTACTTCCATACGAAACGGAAAAATCCAGCACACATGCGGCACCAGAGCTACCCAGAGGCGAAAAATTTTAGTTGCCAAAAAAAAAAAAAAGCATTGAGCTTTCCAACCTGAGTAGAATTATTTTTAATGTGAACCATGCTTCACATACCTTTTTTTTTTTTTTATGCACTGCGAGCAGCTGATTGGGGACTTTCGCCTGCAGGCCGTCTGCATGCCGACCCGCACCAGATTGGCCCAGGCAGCGCGCCGAATTCAAATGGTGCGCGCATCGTTTTGACGCCTGTGGCTCGGTAGGGGGCGTTTCCGAGGGCTACCAGTTTTTCGCGAAAAGATTTACGTGGAGGGTAATGGCATACGTGCAGTTTTTCCTTTGGTTATTGGCCACGTGTAGGTATTTAAAGGGAGACGGTCCCTCACCTGATTGCGCCAATCAGAATTAGGTAACTCCAAAACCGAGTGTCCATGATTCGCGGGCAGACACCTGCAATGCGTGACAGTAAAAACCATCCAAACCCGAAAGTGGATTTGAACTCCAGTGGTTTTGGAGTACAAGTAGTGCTGAAATAATTTCCAGAAAAACAGGATATTTGTCTCGGGGTGCCCTACGCTCTTTAAAATTATGCCCAACAATTTCCGAACATCCGGTAAATGTGCGTAAATCTGAAAACTGCAACTTGAAGCATATCGTATTTCTTCAAACCTTACAGTTCATATCTAGCTTGGTACTATAAGTTAGGATATTAGAGGAGAATATAAACAAATGAAGGGGGGGGGGGGAGAAGTAACTTACAAATCAATTGAAAAGCAAAGAGTAATCTGTAAGTTTTTAACAGTAATAAATAAACATCCCAAAGGGACTTGAACCTGGAAAGCGTGCATAATAAGGAAACACTTTATAACGTCTGAGTAACGATTGGATAGTGTTATAGTATAATAAATATTTAACTACTCTTTCAGCCTCCATGCAGCATTGGCAAGTTGTAAAGGAAAAATTTTGTACAACAAAATCTTGTCAATAAAATTTTCATCTCCATGTCCATCTAAAATTCGCTTTAGGTAGGCAGTGGGCAGAATTTTAGGAAATTTTTGGTAATCGATCCGTATTTCAAAATAACACCAGCATCTCTGAATAACTAATTCGTATTTTAACAGAACGAGAGAAAAGTCACTTTTTTTTATCACGTTTTTTTTTTTAAGGATAGACGTCGTTTCAGTAACGAAAATACAAGAAACTAAATTTTCTTCTGAACAGCAAACATAGTTCCTTCTTGAAAACCAATATTTAGGCTCCTAGGATCCATGTAGCTAAAAAGTGCATATCTGACCGCGATAAGTATATGCAAAGCTTGACCTTCAAGTATATTAAATTGTGCAGGGAGCAATTTTAGGACCGTAAATAAACCATGTAAACGAAAAGTAATTTAGCAAAAAAGTAAATGAAGTTCAATTCTTGGGCGTTTCGCAGGTTTCGGCGCTACAAAAAAAAAGGGGGGCAGGAGAGGGGGTTGTAATCCCAAGCGGATGGACGATAAATTCTAATTACGCGAAATGAAAAAGGTGAAAGTTTTTATTCCAGATTTCGCGTGTATTCACGTTGGTTCCCGGAGTAAAAAAATTATAGTGTGGAGTTGTGATGATGGGAGGGGAAAAGTGGAGAAAGACATGTTGGAGAATAACATTAGAGAGGTAGAACGAACACGCTTCCGGGTCTGAGAGCACTGAAATATGTTTTTTTTGTAAAAAAAAACAGGCGGAAAAGAAAAAATAATAATAAAATAATACAGAAATTACTTAGAAAATCCCTTCCCCCGGCACACGGTTATTAACTTCCACTGGTTATTAACATCCATTGGTCTCCGAGATTGGTGTAAAGGAATTACCCTTGCTGAGCGTTGCGCCGTAATTAAGGCCGTCCCATGCGTGAAGTTGACTACAGTACAGAGAGCGCATGCGACCTGCGCAGCAACCAATTTTTAAGTTTGACTAATAAATATTGTTTTTGCCACAATAACTGTCAAAACCACGCTGTCTTGGAGTCGTGATTCACATCCTGGGCTCTGTAATACACGCTTTGAATTGGTATTGGAACTTCTCGGAACGTCTTTTAAGGTAGAAAAAATAGTGATTTCCAATGGAGCACTGCACCCGGTCTGTACGATTTGCAGAACGCATTAAAAAAAAATAGTATCCACGCTACCAAAATTGCCAGAAAAGTACAATTTATGTTGCGCATGAAAGAAAAATGCACATATTTTTTAACACGGAATTTTTTATTTTAATGGTTTAAAAAATCAGGCAATAAGCATATATTTAATTAAATTTTACAAGTATTTCTATTATTATGAATGCTCCAAAAAGCACATTTTGCAATAAAACTTTCTCCGAGTAAGATAATCATAATAATTATAGTTTTATGTACAGGAATATTGGGAATGATTACAATGATAGTTTTGTTTAAAGAAGGCGTTTTTCCAAAATGTGTTTTCTGAGGCATTCAAAATATAAAAACGCCTAGATTTTTGTTTAAAAATTAACAGTTATTTTTGGATTTTTAAAAACTTTTAAATAAGTAAGCCTTAGCAAAATGCTTTACAGTTTTGCATAGTATAAGCATTCTTCTTTTATATGCAACAGAAAGAGAACTTATCTGACAATATTTTAGTAGTTTTTGTACTAATTTTTAAATGAGTTTTCTGAATATCGTACAGTCAGGAGCAGAGCTTCGTTGAAATTCACTCTCCTTTTACCATAATTTCCTAACACGAAACCATGGGCCTGCTGGAAAACTTAACACGAACGAAGTACACGCTACAGAGTTATCAACTAATTCGGACGGTTTTGTTGGTAACCAGTGCGCCAATATTTGGGTTTACATTCGCTGACGACGGAAAAATCTGGTGCATCGGCGGGTCTAGTTGTCGTGTTTCGGCGTCGGTGCGTCGCGGTATTGTACCGTGAAGCTGCGTTGGAATGACGTCGCCCTTTATGCCGGAATATGCATGATATACACTTTTTTTTTTAAGGGCGTGGGAAGAAAGAGGCCCGGAACGTGGATTGGACTAAAAGGGCGTGGACCGTCCGGCCTTATAAATATGTATTCACAGTTCCAGAGGGTAGAGGCGGTCCTCTTGAAGCGGAGGCGACAAAAACTTCATCATGGCGAGATAGTCCATTGTTAGGCACCGGCACGGCTGTTAATTTCATTACCAAGTGGCTCTCCCCCCGCCCTTCCCTCTTCCCTACCACCTCGTCACAGGAAGTTGACGGCCTCGTCCGCAGCACGTTTTCTTTTTTTTTAATTAAACTTAATAAACAAAAACGGAGAGATATTAAGCCTCGACTCTCACGGGACAGGACGCCGTGTTGAGCTCGCCATCACTTCGGCGAGGCCGGGGGCCGAGAGATTAGGGTACCCGGTCCGCATTCTGTAGGCCGTGGGTTCTGTGACCGGCCGATGTAGTGCTGTAATCCGAACATTTCTACAAGGCACATACTCTCAAGTGAGGGCATGAGCCATGTCACTATGGACTCTGCAATTAACGGGTTGACGCCTCGTATGCTACGAACTTCCCATAATTTGCAATAAAGGAGGTATACAGAGGCAATTCAAGATGAAAAATAAGAAATACAAATATTTATAATCACGAAAGTTACGCCTACAGCAAAACATCAGCTTGAAAACAGTATTATTTTTAGTACACATTAGTCTTCTACTACGGACGACTTCAGGTACCTAATAAAAAAACCACTCCGAAATGCATCTTTTGATGTGCCATCACACTTCTCGTTGGAACACTTGAAATGGTTTCTGTTGCAGCACAGTGACTGGCGTTCCTTATAATGAAGTTCCACTGTGATAGTATTTAGATTGACCAACAAAACTGATCGATGTGACGGTGTTTTATATTATAATAAGGTAAATATTTCTATAAATTACACGAATCTATGAAATAAAAACAAAAANGATGTGACGGTGTTTTATATTATAATAAGGTAAATATTTCTATAAATTACACGAATCTATGAAATAAAAACAAAAATCTGAACAAAGAAAACAGACAGCAAACGAAAAAAAAAACTAGAAAGCTTACTGTAATGAGTGAGGCAAGCCATTTCAATCAGAAATAAATCTACCGTTTTAAGCATTGAAAACAACACTTATTTTTGTTAGTGGCTGTACTAATAAGGGTATGACGCTGTACCGTAAATTTGAACCAATAAAAACGTGTTTATACGCCATGTTTTCGGCACCACCTGTTCATGAAACTACAGGATATAGTTCCAACAACGAACAATTCCCTCCATTAGACACTGTTTTCTGCTGAGTACAATGCAGACCATTAAAGTTACTACCGGTGCAAAGTCCCAGATATGGGAAAAACTGATTGAAAGGATTAAGCAGAAGGTATACGGCATATACCCGCATATGCTCTCCACTACAGCACTGTACCGATGTAGCCTGATGGATATGACTCTCAACACTCCGTTTCTCGTCCGCGTTCCAGGCCAATAGCGATGCATTTCTTTAACCATTCAACTTTCCTCGAATGTACCCCTCCAGCTAAAACTTCCGAATAACCAGTCTGTGCTAGGAAAGAACGTTAGTACAGAGGCCCAAAGTTGTTAGTAATATAAGATTTTTCTATGCTAAAACATTGCAAATGTTATGCTTTGAATATTTTTATGGCCTTTACACAATTTATACCGTAGGCTTTCAATAGCACCGCATTTTGTTTTTGACCAAACGTAATATCGCCGGGCCTTCCGCCTACGTGGAACTGTTTTTCGCGTTCGAGGCCGACAAGCGCGGGAGCGATAAAAGCGACACTGCCATATGCATCAAGTACGCCATCGCCACCACGCGCACGGCTCTATACTGACGTGCAGTGTTCGCGATGTTCAGCGTGCATACCTATGGGACTTCAAGAGGTGACCATTTAAATATTTTGATGTAAAGTGTGCAGCAAGGTTCTATGCAGGACCCTCGAGTACTACTGTATCTATCTGACCCGAATATTCTGAGATAGAGCGCTTTGAAAAAGAAGTTTTTTGCAATGTTGGAGTGCTCCGAAATGGTGTTTATACCGTATGTGATCTCTTGAAGGTCATCGACAGAGATAATCTGAAGGGTGAGTTCTTTTCGTATATCAGGACATTAGAACCACGTTTACAGTTTCTTAGAAAAAAAATTGAAAAGCAGTTCAAGCGACAGGTAGACTGCTCCCTTATGGGTTTTCACTTTCGCTTAAAGTTTGAAAAGTATANACTTCAAGAGGTGACCATTTAAATATTTTGATGTAAAGTGTGCAGCAAGGTTCTATGCAGGACCCTCGAGTACTACAGTATCTATCTGACCCGAATATTCTGAGATAGAGCGCTTTGAAAAAGAAGTTTTTTTGCAATGTTGGAGTGCTCCGAAATGGTGTTTATACCGTATGTGATGTCTTGAAGGTCATCGACAGACATACTCTGAAGGGTGAGTTCTTTTCGTATATCAGGACATTAGAACCACGTTTACAGTTTCTTAGAAAAAAATTTGAAAAGCAGTTCAAGCGACAGGTAGACTGCTCCCTTATGGGTTTTCACTTTCGCTTAAAGTTTGAAAAGTATACATATGTCTATAAAATTCTTTATAAATATTCGTTCTTTTTTACGCTTTCATTTTCAGCATATATATCAGTGTGTGGTTTATGAAATGTGAAAACATTTGGTATTTTGGGGCGCCTGGGAATCTAACCACTGGATTAAACATTGCTTTTAATGGGAAACTGTAACTCCGACGAAGTTGTTTAATACAAAGTTGCGGTTTCCAGGAACATAACCCAGCCCTGTAGCAACATCAACTGTATCATTATTTCTCCGCTTTGATCCGTGCAAGCCTCTTGCGCTCCCCTTCGCACGTTTGTTTCCTCAACTAGGCGGGGTCGTCATGGATGGGTGTGGCTGGCGCCGGGTGGGGCCGGGGCAGTACGATCCTGCCGTTTGTGGCGATACAGTTTGTGAAATTATCGGGGATGAAAATTGAAGGGGATTAACCAGATACTTTCGTTCCACTTGCGCCCATTTTCGAAGCAACTACTGCGTTTGTTAGAATCGCATCGTTACCATCACTGAGTTTAGCGTTGTTTAATTTTTTAATCAAACAACGCAGCTGAACGTAATTTTATAATGAGCTTGAGCAAATTAATAATCGGATATATTCTACGAGTGGCATNTTAAACAACGCAGCTGAACGTAATTTTATAATGCGCTTGAGCAAATTAATAATCGGATATATTGTACGAGTGCCATGAATGAGTGGTCACTTACGTCTGAGTAATAAACAACTCGCTCGCGAAAGTATGGCCCACAGTTAGCTCAATTGTTAGCACGGTTCGTCACCGACTCCTCCCATCTGGGGTCCACGGTTCGATTCCACGCCCCGGCTGGCAGGGAATTTACAGACGAAGGGGCACTCATTTGGGGAGTGTACCGGACACTACCGTGGTGTGGGGTTTTTTCTCGGGNGGGGAATTTACAGACGAAGGGGCACTCATTTGGGGAGTGTACCGGACACTACCGTGGTGTGGGGTTTTTTCTCGGGGCTCTCCCATTTCCTCTCCCGTCTCGATTCCGCTGCGTCTCACCACATCCATTCTTCGGGCTGGCCGGAGTGACGGTCTGCCCCTTGGGTAGAGCGGCATTCTCTGGTTAAACCAATATTACACGATTCCTGCTGCCGTTTCTTGGTCTTGTCGAAGCTTTTTACAAGGCCTGGTGAACGAGCCGGAACCGCATCCGGCATGGAAGATTCTTATCACGCGACAGCAGTTAGCGTACAAGCACTCGACGGGTGCACAGATAAGNAACCGCATCCGGCATGGAAGATTCTTATCACGCGACAGCAGTTAGCGTACAAGCACTCGACGGGTGCACAGATAAGCGTATGGTTGGCAGTAAATATGAACTCCACTCGTCTGCTGTTTGCTGTTGGCTAGTAACTTAAGTAGGCCTTTTAGGTAGGTATTCGTGCTTAACGTCTCGNTCCACTCGTCTGCTGTTTGCTGTTGGCTAGTAACTTAAGTAGGCCTTTTAGGTAGGTATTCGTGCTTAACGTCTCGTCGAAAGCGAGGTTATAAAAGACGGAGCCAATTGCTCAAAGAAGAGGGACTGGGGAGGAATTGGAAGGAAGGTCCATCCCAGCATTCGTTTGGAGTGATTTCGGGAAACCATGTAAAACAGAAATCCGGGAATCGAACCCGGGTCCTCTCGAATGCTAGTCCAAAGAGTTACCACTGCGCCACCCCGCTCGAGGTGTAGGCCTTTTAAAATACTAACACACATGAATATTGATTTATTACTGTTAGCCGTTAGAACAGTTTAATGCTTTCTGATGTAATGTTCTACACTTTTAATGATAACGTGAAGCGACAAGAATATTTTCTTTTACGTATTCACGCAGTTGTAGCAATGTTTGCATTATGCAGTTACTTCTTAACGTAAAAGTTATGATCCATATTTAACAGTAAAAAAAAGTATGTCTGATGAAGTTTTGAGCTTACGCCCAACCATTAGTAGCATCACTTAACCAAGACTCTACCACTACAGTACCAACACACACCTGCACTGTTTCTTAAATACAACTAAAATATAAGTATTTTAAAAAGCGCTCGTATTGATTTTTTATTACCTAAAGTTTTGAATCGTTGGTAGGATTCCCAACAGTAATGAAAATATGTCAATGTTACTTATTTTTGTTGTGTTTAAAACCTATTCGAATGAGTTAACTTCACGGGCGTATAATTAAGACGGAGGCATCCTTGTTTTCTTCAACTTCCCCCAGTAGCAAAATTTGGTTGGGCCAACAATGGTCAACGTTTGGATCTACCGTTGGTCCAATGTTGGCATATTACGTTGGCCCAACGCCGAAATGTCTCTCGGGTTTACGTTGGTCAAACATTGACTTTTATGTCGGTTGCCAACTGAAACACAAAGTTTACCCAACATAACTTTATGGTTGTGTGCAAAGTGTAAAGAGTAGTGTCTATTCTCTTTCAGAAAGGCATTCGCAGAGTTATTTACCCACAGTTGGCAATGTTTTGCTACGATGTGTTATTGCATACATAATACCAACCAACAAACAATGTTCTGCCAACGTTGATTACCAGTGTTTTAAATAAATTTTACCCATTAACAAGAAAATTCCATTAGTAGATATCGGATTCGAACTTACGCCCTTTGAATTAGCAACCCAACGTGTTATCCACAAGAGTACTGTAACCACTTGTCACTGAAGAAATATATACATATAACTATATTCCAGTTCGATATATTGTGTTATATGTCTTATGTATTTAAGTTAGATTTTACTACTCTGAAACTAAATTTAAAACCTACCAGTTAAAAAATGTATGTGTATNTATATATATACACACACACACACACACACATATATACCAAATCATGACCAATACACAACCAAAGATAGCCAGTTTATTTTTAAAGGATATTTGTGCTNTGTGTATATATATATATATATATACACACACATATATACCAAATCATGACCAATACACAACCAAAGATAGCCAGTTTATTTTTAAAGGATATTTGTGCTAAAAAAAACTTGAACCATTAAGCAAATAAAATANCTAAAAAAAACTTGAACCATTAAGCAAATAAAATAAATTACATATGAGTTTATTTAGAAAAACATAATAATATCCTATGGTGGCATAATGTCTGTAATGCAATGTTGTCCCAACGTAACAGAAATAAACAGTCGCCAATTGTTATGTTCCCAACATTGTCTAAACACAAAAATAAAACACAGTTTAATGAAAATTTAAATTTGGTAATTCTTTGCATGTTGTGAAAATTAATATGTTGTTTCCATTTAAAACGATTATTTTCTATTAGTGCATTTATGTTGGTTGTACAATGTTGGCCCAACAAATGTATACAGCACATACCAAATGCCGATGGTATGTTTTCCGGGAAGTAAACAAGACCTAAACAATGAAACTAATATTACTTAAGACACGGTTTGTTTGTTAAAAACATTGTATTTAAACAATCATATGAAAATTAGTGTTATTTCATCAGATATATGTCAAATTTCCTTTGTTGGTATAATGTTGGTTACAAAGTGTTGGCCTAACAGAAATTTACATACCAAATAAGAACAGTATGATTTCCGACAAGTAANATAATGTTGGTTACAAAGTGTTGGCCTAACAGAAATTTACATACCAAATAAGAACAGTATGATTTCCGACAAGTAATCAACACGTCACCAACGAAGTTACTTTTAAATAAGACACTGTTTGTGTGCTAAAGATGCTGCTTTTAAACAATCATNCCAACACGTCACCAACGAAGTTACTTTTAAATAAGACACTGTCTGTGTGCTAAAGATGCTGCTTTTAAACAATCATATAAAATTATAGTGTTATTCCATTCGAAATATGGAATTACCTTTGTTGGCATAATGTTGATTACACAATGTTGGCCCAATATATATTTAAATACCAAACACCAACAGTATGTTTTCCAAGTAACCAACACATCACCAACGATGTAAATTTATAAATGAAACATGGGTTGTGTGTTAAAAACATANATGTTTTCCAAGTAACCAACACATCACCAACGATGTAAATTTATAAATGAAACATGGGTTGTGTGTTAAAAACATAGATTTTAAACAAAAATACAAAATTGTGATTTTATTTAATCAAGAATATGGTAGTTACCATTGTTGGCATAATGTTTGTTACACAATGTTGGCCCAATGTAACAATTAGTACCAATTACCATCTGTTGTGTTCGTAACATTGACATGAAATATAACCAACTGATCATATTTTAAAGAGAAATATCTCAGGTGATGAAGTACCTTCAATTTCTATAAAATAAAAGAAAGTGGCACTGTTTTCATTCAAAGAGGTTGTTCTGTAGTTTTACATAAAAAGTTTGTTGCCTAACATTGGCCCAACAGAAAACAAATTGTTACCAACCAAAAATCAACCATTAAAAATTACAATTGCAATAGGTTATGACATTTTCTGATTTAGTTACATCGTTGTCTGAAGTGTGCTAAGTAATCTCGTAACATTTTCGTGGTAGAGAACTTTTGTTGGCATTTTCCGTTGAACTAACGTTGTATTAATGTGTGCGCTCCAATCTAACATATAGTCAACCTTTACAACGAAGTGCCAACGCAGGTTGGTACTGGGAAGATAAGGTTGGGTTTTGGTTAGAAAAAAATGTTGGCCCAACGCACACACATTTACAAAACACCAACCGTTGTCTTTCACACGTTTATCCAACATTCCACCAACACATTAAAAATATCACATTCTCTATTTTAACAGTTTTTCTCAATTATTTCTTATATATGTATTTTATTGTACGTTTTAACATAATTTTCATTAAATATATTAGGTTGGATTTGGTTGGCAAACAACGTTGGCCCAAAGTCAAATTTCTGTTGGATTCCTACACAACATTTCCTAACAAATTTCCAACCGTTGGCCCAACGTTGCTACTTGGGTCGTTTGGGGTAGTGGCCCCGGGGAGCGCCCTACGTTCTGAAACTGCAATGTGATTGGCCAGGTAAGAAAGCCGGTATGGAACCTGGAACGGAAAATACGACAGGTCCGATTGCCAAACCTGATATGAAATATGGCCGTATAAGGCGAAAAATGCCATGACGGGTGCCGTACTAGCCGGTATAACGGCCGCTATGGCAGAAATGCACAAGCTTTTACGGAATTTGGTATCTTGTAATAAAGCGTTTAGCGTCAGCCTCCCCTCGCCGAAAAACAGTTTTCATAATTGAGTGACGCGACGCGATGCGACGCAACAAGCTTCAGCCAATCAGAGCTCTTTACGAAAGACGGACATTGGTTTTGACGTTCGTCGCTGGTAATGGGGAATAAGAGTCGTGAACGTTTAATGAATACACTGAGGAGCAGCTGTGGTTAATAAGAACCAAATCTGCATAATATATTGTAATANGTCGTGAACGTTTAATGAATACACTGAGGAGCAGCTGTGGTTAATAAGAACCAAATCTGCATAATATATTGTAATAGGCGGTTCACGATAAAATCTGAATTTTTAAAAGCTATGCTTAAGATTTACTTAATGCACAAAGTGTATTCTTCTACCATTTGTAAAATAAACACCNGTCGTGAACGTTTAATGAATACACTGAGGAGCAGCTGTGGTTAATAAGAACCAAATCTGCATAATATATTGTAATAAGCGGTTCACGATGAAATCAGAATTTTTAAAAGCTATGCTTAAGATTTACTTAATGCACAAAGTGTATTCTTCTACCATTTGTAAAATAAACACTNAGAATTTTTAAAAGCTATGCTTAAGATTTACTTAATGCACAAAGTGTATTCTTCTACCATTTGTAAAATAAACACTGCGATGGGCCTTATCACATTATTCGTGTGTCGGTGAAGTTGAAATAAGAAATTATTATAAAAGTAATTATTTTAAATTTGATAATTCTTACACTTATATTCATTAAACAAAATCGGAAAGCAAAAGAAATCAGTTCAGTATTCACAAATGTTTATCTAACAATTTTAAATCAATGTTAAGACATTGGACTATTTCCTCTCCATCGTTAACAACTTTACTGTGCCCATGATTTTCAGTGTGCCCGTTAAAATATATGCAGATATTGGCAGTAACATTTTTCAAAGGTAGATTTCAAAAGTGCTCGATTAACTATGAGCAGCCTATTGCATACATACTAATAGGTGTCCAAATGTGTATAGTTATATAGTCCAAATGTATATCCTTAATTTAGGGAAATAAAAATATAATGTTTTCAGACGCCTAACGAGTCGTTTATGTTTTAATGAACATTTAAAATACGCGCCTGTGTGTGTGTGGTTATATATATACACACATTGAAGAGCCAAAAAAACTGGTGTAGGCGTACGTATGCAAATAACAGAGGTATGATACCAATAAGAGTAACGCGATGCGGTCGGCAGTTAGATCGGTTACTGCTGCTACAATGGCAAGTTATCAAGATTTAAGTGAGTTTGAACGTGGTGTTATAGTCGGCGCACGAGAAATGGGACATAGCATCTCCGAGGTAGCGATAACGTGCGACACCTCATACGTCGAGAGTTGCTACCGAGTGNCACCAGACATGAACATTATTGAGCATATCTGGGATGCCTTGCAACGTGCTGTTCAGAAGAGATCTCCACCGCCTCGCACTCCTATGGGTGTGTGGACTCCCTGCAGGATTCATGGTGTGAATTGCCTCCTGTATACCTTCAGACATTAGTCGAGTCCATGCCACGTCGTCTTGCGGCACTTCTGCGTGCTCGCGGGGCCCTACACGAGATTAGGCAGGTGTACCAGTTTTTTTGCCTCCTCAGTGTGTATATATATATATAGACTAAATATATATACTATATATATAAAGAAAACAAATCTCGCTCAAAAATAACCGCTGTTAGAGGCTACCAATAAATGAAAAAGAAACTGTATTTCGTTTGCTATTCGCATCGCAGTTCTGACTTCCTTGCAGGATAACAAAGGACAGCACGGTCGCCGACATTCCATTGCTCCATTGTGAAAACAGGAAAGAAATTAACTGTCAGCAGGCAGCGTCGATCGCATAGCATATTTGTGAAAACAGCTATACGTGACGCTGCCTCAAGCGGGATCCTCATGTGAGTGAGTGAAGAGATTTGAGCGGCTCTTAACAGCGAGGTCTTGAAAGCAGATGATGGTGATTGAACTGAGTATAGAGCAGCGCCGGAATGCAAGGGCGGGGGAAACGGGAGATCCCGAGAAAACCCGCCAACCAGCGGCATCGTCCGGCACAATACCCACATGCGAAAATTCGGGAGTGACCCAGCCGGGGACTAAACCCGATTCGCCTTGGTGGGAGGCGAGCAGGCTAACCGCTCAGCCAACGCGGCCGCGGATCCACACGTGGATTTTCATTTCAATGCAATGCAATTCAGTTGCTGCAGTACACTAATTAGGGTAGTCCGTNACACGTGGATTTTCATTTCAATGCAATGCAATTCAGTTGCTGCAGTACACTAATTAGGGTAGTCCGTCTCCCACACGAAACTTCACGCATTCGCCACTCGATGGCTACTAGAACATGACCCACACACGCACACAGAACACGGAAAGGGCACGACGGAGATGAAGTATGATGTCTGGCCTTTCTATGTGTACTGAGCTGATTGAAGTTACGCGTACTTTATCGGTAGGTAGGAAGGTAGGTTATTCACGGTAAAGTGAGCACTTTTGAAAACTCTCTCATTTGGAATAATAGTCAATAAGTAAATTTTATTTAAGCCTTAGACGTTAACTTCCAAGTGCGGTGGAATAAACACACTGTGTTTATTACTTACATGGCAAAAGTTTACTTCAAAAAGTAGTTAAAATAATAAAAAATGGCTGAAAGGAAAAAGTAACTAGGGCCTTAGAAGTGCTCACTTTACCGTGAACAGCCTATACGTAGGTAGAACAGTCTCGTCGACAGTGAGCTCATTCGAGACAAGGCAAGTTGCTCAAAGAAGCAGGAACGGCGAAGGGATCGGCCATGGCATGTAGTAAGGAAAAATTCTAGTAGATGTTTCAGAAAACAATGATGGCCGAACCGGGATTCAAACACAGGTCCTCTTGAATGCGAATCCAAAGGTTTGCCACTGCACCGCCTCACTCGATACGCCCTTGAAATGTGAACAAACTACTCATAGGCTGTTTATTTTATTTGTTTCACTTCTATACATGTGACCAAGTCCTATGTAAACTATTACCAGTATCAACGTACACTGCCCGCATATTGTTAAGTGGGCTAGAGGTATCTTCGGCTCGAAGAACTGAATTCGGACCCATGATCATGTACATCTTGTATAACGAGGGTAAGTAAATGGCAGCAATACTATGGTCTTCGTTCTTCTAGTTCAGTGACATAGTTTTTAGTAAATAGAGTTTTTTTTTTGGCTTCTATTGCAAAATCACAGCGATGCTGCCATTGAGATCACAGATTGAATCACAGACTTCACCCTGGAAACTAAACTGATATTTATCCAGCATTATTTGTCTCCGCAGTGCTATGACTGCTGAACTTGACGTGAGTTCTATGACGCTATCCTTAACATCTCGAAAATCTTAACGAACATAAAAAAAATGTTTATGATTGTCAACATAATTCATAGCTTTCTATTAAAGCTTATCAATGAAAGCAATACAGATCGCAGAAATCATAGTGCACAGAACTGACAGGATTTTCTTTTGTGTGTATATTAGATCTACTTCTATTTTATCTATATCTTTCTCTTTCCCTGCCCCCCCCCCCAAGATCC
>NQII01004971.1:122039-146597 GCA_002778355.1 Clitarchus hookeri | reverse complement strand
CCAAGATCCTTTCCCATCCGACCTTTCTATTAACTCCTTGATCCATCAAGGGAAAACTCGAAACAAAAACAACCGCCTCTGAGACTTGATTAATATCGATGTGATGAAAAAGGTGCGGGGGTGGGTATGCGCGCTTAACATAGTTGTTTTGCACATTCCTTACGCAGAGCATAATACATCGATAACAAGGCGATATTGAAACACGCGCGACAATGTAATCAAGTATATAAAGAAATTCCGAACAACAGCTAAATACCAAGAAAATGTGTAGGCAGAGGTTTCAGCAAGTAAGNAATCAAGTATATAAAGAAATTCCGAACAACAGCTAAATACCAAGAAAATGTGTAGGCAGAGGTTTCAGCAAGTAAGGAGATTAGCGAACAAAGAAAAACAAGGGTTACGATCTCGCCTCGAGCAAACTGTTACATCCAAGGAAGCAATAAACTGTAAGAGGAGCAAACTTTGCGATGGTAAATACTGCTTTACTGTTAACAACGCCCAATATTAGCCAGGAAGGGCATTACGGAGTCGTCATTAGCACACATACTACAGTGAAAACCCCGCACAAACTCTCATGTCCAAATCGAAACTCTAATTACCCGACCTTGCAGTCGGCAGACGAACAATTCTAGCCGTATATCAATCAGGCTCGACCAAACGATACAAATTGCACAAAACGCCTTCAGTTTACGTTTCAGAGATGATTTTATTTTTAATAATTTTGCCTAACAAAATAATCTAAAGTGATGTCTCCAACGCTGGCACCTAGACATACCAATTGTTTTGTGTTCAGAGATCACGTACCAGGGACCAAACATTCATCGTCAGCTTGTCTGGATTACCCATCTACCTTCTCGGAAACTTTATAAGATACATATTATGGAGTAACCAACACAATCCATTCACAGGTCTCTGCGCTTTTATTAGAACGAGAAAAACTTTTTACCCGCTTTTTATCACTTAAGAACAAAAAAAATCCTAAATCAATTTACAAAACACCAAGATTTATATAGCTTGTAATTTTTTCATACAGTGTACATAAAAATCAGGGGAAAACATTTCCCCCATAATTTGGAGAAAAAAAACTTTTAAAAAATTGGTTTACCGATGCATATGCAGATTGGATTTTGTTGCAACTTCTACTTGGCCAAAAACTCGCAATAATTTACGGAAACATCCCTTAAAAGCGCACCTGACTTACTTATGTCCGCAATTATAAACGTTCGAGTCTGGTAAAAGAAAGGGAAAGGGGAAGGTAAATTCGCACGATTCGAAAACGAACACGTTCGATTATTTAAGTGCGCAACAACAACCAATCCTGACATCCAATTGCCCAGCGATTGAAGCTGTTATTTAAGTTATGGCTTTGTAAGTCTGACTGGCGAAAGACTTAATTACAATACCAACCTAATCTAACATACCCACGAATACAGGAACGAAAAGGTCAGAAAGAGCACATTCACGGTTACTTCCAACTCTCCTGAAGCCCTGTTAAAGTTATACTTTCAGGCTATTCTCCCACCTTTTACAAATAAGGTTTAACAAAGTCTAGAAAATTACACCAAAGGGACAACACGTCGCATTAGTGCGCAGTCAGTTTAAAGATATTTTGCATGTGAACTGTTTCTTACTAGGCATTACCACACGCCTGTTTTCTGTTTTTACTCGTATTAATTATAAATTACATATTATAACATATAAAAATATAAGTAAAAGTCCAACTTAACAAAATAAAACATTTTTATTTTAGCAGAAGTTTAAAACTCTTGTGATACATGACATTTCGGTCATACATGGGGTGATGTTTCAAAGGTATGATTCAAAAAGTGCGAAGATACAGCAAATAGAGTATACAGTATTTTGCGAAACTGCATGCCAATACTCTTGAGGAAACATTCCTCACAACTGGAGAAAGAAAATATATTATATGCGCATATGTCCGTAAACGCTTTGTTTGTTTGTTACAGCTCTTAATACATAACGTACAGTGTTTGGTCCGCGGGCTAGGTCATGTTACTATGGAATGCCATCGCATCTGTAATTCGCAGCCCCATACCAGGTGGCCCAATACCTTCGCCCCCAAGGAGCCCTGATTTGAACCCATTAGACTATTTATTTGAGGGGAAATTTTAAACCTATGCAACAGTGGGTTGATGCATGTGTTCGTACTAATGGAGGGCATTTTGAACATTTCCTTTAGTCTGCAATGTGCCGACGAAAAGCTTTCTTTCACACGTGTGTAACTACTTTCTGTGCAGTTCCTAATGTTTTATGGTGTAATGTCGTGGTATGAGGTATCACGTACCATTCAAACGAACACTGCGATGGCATTCCACAATAACATGATCCAGCCCGCGGGCCATACACTGTACGTTATGTATTACGCGCTGTAGTAAAGAAACGAATCGATTACGGACCTATGCTCATACAATGCTATTTCTTCCTCCAGATGCGAGGAATGTTTTCTCGAAGTATTGACATGCAATTTTACAACTTCCTGTATATACCGAACCGAAGTAGCACGCGCTAGCAATATGGTGGACGCCTGCTCACCAATTGGCGCCTGGCGACCGTCTCGCCTTGTGTGTCGCCTGCAAAAAAACAGGGAATAATTCGTTACATGCAAAAGCCTATAACAGACGTTAAGAGGATTCCGCAGCTCAAAAAACTGCACACTGTAGACTCTTGCAACAGACGCAATGACATGCATTACAGTTCATGCAAGAAATTTCGTACTGGTTAATACAAAATGTTTCAATAAACGATTACTATTAAATTAATCATTAGGTTTTCATGATTAGGTTATTTTATTTTGTACTACAGATTTTTTTTTCTGCCACAGTAGGGAATTTTTCTACAAATTCCAGTTCGATATCTTTTTATTTTGGTTCATTAGGAGCATTGTTACAACCCTGATCATAATTTTTCACGCTTTATCGCCCATTACCGAAGCTGAAATTTTTGCTAAAAACAATCATTACGAAGCCACTGCGCGCCTTACAGGAGAATAACGAAAAGTGTACAAAAAAAAACGGAAGCAGCATTATGTAACCCAGAGAAGTAACTGTAGTGAGAAACTGAAAACTACTGTAGCGTCGCAATATTTGAGTGACATCTGCAGGCGGGTACTAAGCCAGTCACTGNGAGTGAGAAACTGAAAACTACTGTAGCGTCGCAATATTTGAGTGACATCTGCAGGCGGGTACTAAGCCAGTCACTGCCCCGCGCCACAAAGCAAAAGTAGAACATTTCTGCACGTGACGAATTACTTAAGGGTGTCGGTCCTCAAAACATTATTTTACCAAACATTGTTCAAGTCGTACGCATTGTATGTGAAGACATTTTCCTAGAATAAAAACATTTCCCACTTTATATTNACCAAACATTGTTCAAGTCGTACGCATTGTATGTGAAGACATTTTCCTAGAATAAAAACATTTCCCACTTTATATTTCTTTGAATAATTTGATGTCATATACTAAATTATTTTTTTTTTGTTGCAGCCGTAATAAAAAATACTAAAATGTGCAGATAAAAAAATTTACAAAATAAACTAATGCCATGGGCTACTGTTTGACACATACGTAAACACCAAATAACAGTTCATGCGTTATAATAAAACAATTTTAAGAATATGCAAAAATGTAATTATATTTAACATTTTTTCATATATATAGCCTGTTATTTGGTGATTACATATGTGTCACGCGGTAGCCGTAAGAATTAGTTTACTTTGTATATTTTTCATCTCTACAACTTAGTATTTGTTATTACAGCTGCAACAAAACAAAAGAATTTAATATTTTACATAAAATTATTAAAAAAATACAAAGTATAAAATCTTTTTATTAGAATAAAATGTCATCTCATTCAAAGTGCACGAGCTGAACAGTGTTTGGTACAAATATAAAACTCCAGCATACCTAAAAGCAGCTTTTTCAAAGCGGTGTATCAGAGGATATATGCGTCAGATACATACATAAATACTCACGGACCCTTGCAACAAACCGTACACCAATAAAATTATAGGGCCATCGTTTAAAGTCCCATTGGCACACGCGACACGACGTGAACACTGCAGAGCCTTGCGTTTAGTGGCGGTGGCGCACTTGATGCGCGTGGCAGTGTAGCACTTATCGTCCCCGTNTATTAGAATAAAATGTCATCTCATTCAAAGTGCACGAGCTGAACAGTGTTTGGTACAAATATAAAACTCCAGCATAGCTAAAAACTGCTTTTTCAAAGCGGTGTATCAGAGAATATATGCGTCAGATACATACATAAATACTCATGGACCCTTGCAACAAACTGTACACCAATAAAATGATAGGGCCATCGTTTAAAGTCCCATTGGCACACGCGACACGACGTAACACTGCAGAGCCTTGCGTTTAGTGGCGGTGGCGCACTTGATGCGCGTGGCAGTGTAGCACTTATCGTCCCCGTNGAACACTGCAGAGCCTTGCGTTTAGTGGCGGTGGCGCACTTGATGCGCGTGGCAGTGTAGCACTTATCGTCCCCGTGCTTATCGGCCTCGACGCGGAATAAAGCTGCAGGTATGCGTTTTCAGCATCGCGTGATCAGTAGAGTTGGGTCACAGAGTATCAACCGGTAATTTGGTTCTGATACNCAGGTATGCGTTTTCAGCATCGCGTGATCAGTAGAGTTGGGTCACAGAGTATCAACCGGTAATTTGGTTCTGATACCCACTTGTAACAGTTACTGCAAACGTGTATACTGCCAAACTATCAGATAAATTATGTATCAGTTTAACAATCATCAGGGTGCTGCTGTTCCATACGTAACACTGGTACNCAGGTATGCGTTTTCAGCATCGCGTGATCAGTAGAGTTGGGTCACAGAGTATCAACCGGTAATTTGGTTCTGATACACCCACTTGTAACAGTTACTGCAAACGTGTATACGGCCAAACTATCAGATAAATTATGTATCAGTTTAACAATCATCAGGGTGCTGCTGTTCCATACGTAACACTGGTACATTTTTAATTATATTTAAAATGTGCGGTAAAGTTAAAATTCAATTTCTGGGTTTAGATATGGTAACTGCAAGATCAAGTGTTTTTGTTAAAAAAGAAATAAATTTTAACATAGTTTTCGCTTAAACAATTTACATATATCAAGTTTATCATCGTCTCAGAAACATTTTCGCACAAATTAACTTTTTTCATCAGTATACTTGATTTCACTGTAACAGATACCACACAGTACACAAACCCAAAACACGTACTTAATAACGCGCGTACTTGGATGAATGTGTATATATCTTAATATTTAAATGACAAGCACTATCATATTAATAAAATTAATTTTACAATTTGAATTAAATCAAACAGCATTACAAATTGGTTAGAGAAAGTATAAAAGCATCTAAAATAAGTTTTTTTATTAAACAGTGTTCTAACATGAAATCTTATCCACGCCGTTTTTGCTACTCGTAATGGCAGAAAAGTAGTTCAATGTTCGAACACGGAGATTGGTTGCGCACAGCCAGCGGGGTCGGTCTACCTCATCGTTATTTTATGGGAATTCCTGTACCTGATAGCTGACAGTATCAGATACTTTGCATTAAATACAAATCTGTATGTGTTTTGATTCGGAACAGGTACAGACAACAGCTGTAACGACCAATCACTAAAGGCTATTCACGGTAAAGTGAGCACTCTTTGAAGCCTTCTCATTTGGAATAACAGTCAATAAATATATTTTATTGTAGCCTAAGACGTTAATTTCCGAATCCGGTGAAATATATACACTGCGTTTATTACTTGCATGGCAATATTTATTTTAAAAAGTGGTGAAATGATAAAATTGGCTGATAGGAAAAAATTAACTAGGGCCTCAAAAGTGCTCGCATTACCGTGAACAGTCTATAGTAACCAGTACATTATCGAGAAGGTCTGGGTAAGGTTTATTCTACTCAGGTTAGGAACAAACCAAGATTTTTTATAGGAGAGTTTGGCATAGAGAAAATCTCCACCGCTAGGTGCGCGGTGTTCCAAAATGTAACTTTATAGTAAAATTTTTATCTAGGTTTATGAGAAAATAAAAAGATTTTACTTAGTTACGAAGTTATTTATTTTATATTTGATTTATGATCATTGCAATTATCCTGTTTTTAAACCCACGAAATACCGAAAATCTGGTACACACGCGACACTAGCGCTTACCTACCTAGTGGTGAAAATGTTTGGTTGCCAAACTTTTAACACTGATCTTCGCAACCTGAGTAGAAATAACCCTTTGTCTGGGCGAGAGGAATCGCCGGGGCATTTGGCTTCTGCGCCCTCGCCTGTTCCGTGTCCGAACGCTTCCTGCGCCAGCTACGCGCGGTGGTTGCCGTCCGTTACCAGGTCGAGTTGCGGCGCTGCAAACCACCTCGACACGCGACGCCTGGGAACAAGCTTTCCTAATCGGCGCACGCCACGCGGACAGAGCCCCGCGCCGCGATTCCATCGGCTGCCACGACAAAACAACCCTCCACACCCGACACGAACACCCTTCCTGCTCCCAACACGGCAAACATACCTCCTACTTTGGTCGCATCACGATCATTAAGGGGCGTAGTTGTCACACAGATCTCACTGGAAGTAGTTGTGTCATTTCTAATTATATATATATTCATACACATTTTATTGGTGAAAAGTCTGTAGGGAGGATCCACGCAGGGCCCTTGAGTAGTTTTGTATGGATCTGACACGTACATTTCGAGATACAGCGCTTTGAAAAAGACATTTTCAGCCATTTTTGAGTTCTCTGAAATGGCGTTTCTGATGTGCATAACGTCATGAAAGTACTTCAACAGCCCTCGTCTGAAGTGTGTGTTCTTTTCGTAGATCGGGACATTGGACGCACGCTGAATATTTTCGTAGACAAATTAGTATTTCAAAAACACTGTAACGCAGAGAGTCGATATTGCGTCACCAATTCATAAATTTTGTTATTGAAACATAATTGCGGTCGTCGAAAAGTGCCAAAGTCAGCAAATATCGCTGTGAGTAGCCCTCTGTTTACGATATTTATTCCTCTGTAAAATAATGTTTTAAACTACAGCGACAATGCTACACCTTTCCTTAACACATTGCTATGGCCAATTTACAGTTACTGCCAACTTTCCTGAAGTCCTGCTAAAGTTCTACTTCCAGGATATTCCTCCACCTCATGGAAACAAAGATAGCCAAGTCTAGAAAATTACACCGAAGGGACAGCGCACCGCATTCGTGCGCACCAAATGTAATAATATTTTTTCATAAGAACTATTTCCTACTTGGCATTACCAACTTGTTTTCTGACAGTGTTTTTTTCTTTCATATTAATTACAAGTGAAATATTATAATTTATAGTTAACTATAAATCAAATTTTAATGAATCCAAAACTAACGTATTTATACGTTAACAAAAGTTTAAAACGCTTGTGATACCTGGTATATGTCGGATATAACCAAATACGTCATAGATAAGGTAATTTTTCATAGGTTAGATTTTAAAAAAAGTGCAGAAACCGCGAATAGAAGATATCTTAAGTCACCGCGTAAAATTATGATGGAACAGAACACACGCAAAACTTGTTTATGCCTTTGCTAATGCTTCCTTATAGCCAAACGTGACAACGAGGGGTTAAAAAAATTTAATCAGGGGGGAGGGGGGGGCCTTAACCAGTATATGGGAGAAAAAAAAGCAACTCAAACCGCTACCCGACGCGACACCAAATCACACAAGGAAGGAAAGCTGTTACACATACGTGTATCTTCTAGTCTCGAATAGTTTAAAGCAACGTTCTGTTCTGACCATAGCTCGAGGTTATTACGTTGCCAAAAACTTTCGCCAAAACATCCAAGGCAAATGACATCGGCGCAGGTCATGCACCAGATTCGACTGTCACTGGAACAATGGACCGTGTCCCTGCAACTGCAGGAATGCCAGCTACGTCAGTGAGTGGGCGTAACGTGGCGCAATGACTNGCCAGCTACGTCAGTGAGTGGGCGTAACGTGGCGCAATGACTACACGTGCTGCAAATTGTGCGCGTTCCAGGCATTGCGTTCCAGTACCATGAATTTACGGTAACATATTTGCGCTTGTTTGTAAACTACTTTTGCACGTGTTGCGCATAGTTAAATGTAGGCCTGTGACACACAACTCTGCTTAAAAATAAGAGAAAATTCACTCTGGCCACATAAACAAGAATAATAATTTTGAATGTAAGTAATAATTCTTCACAGTAACTACCTTTTCACGTTATGCTTTTCTTTCTTTAATTTATTTTATGAGGGTGTGTGTACTACTGTATCTTTTATTTGTTGCTGTTATTATTTTTCGTATTCGTAACAATGCAAAAATGTCACACTGAGCTAAAAAAAAATATGGAAAAATAGAAGTACGTGCACCAATTTCAAATTATTATAAATAAATTATATTTATTAATTTAAACTCCATTAGCGCTGAATGCACAGGAAAAATAACAAAAAATTAAAATTATGAAGAAAAAATCTTTACATAGCGACAAATACAATTCAAGAAGTTTATGGACGCGGTTTTTAATTGCAGGCTAAAATTATTTTCGCAGTTAAAACTCAGGTACGAAGCAATCTACCTGCCACAATATAACTGGATAGTTACTATGAGTTTCACTTCTCTGAGCATTAAGATAAAATTGACGAACCACACGCAGTGGCCTGCCGCCCAAGGGTAGCGTCGCACAAGACGACAAAGGGAATCAGCTGCTCCGCCTGTGAGAGACTACCTGACGCAACAGCCAGCAGGGAGATCAAATGCAACGAATGCAACGAGGAGTGCGGGAGTACCTCGAGAAAATCCACCCGCCAAAGGCAACGTCCGCCACATGCAGCATCGGCCACCATTGCTCCCAGAACGTTACCAACAAGATGGAACGAAAATTTTATACCGACCACAAACCTCATCGAAAATCAAATTATCCGCCCGATTCCAGACGAACCAAAAGGCAACAGTACACAGCGCGGCGGGGTTTGTCAGAGAAATACCAAATCTACAGAAACACGCAAGACAAAGAAAAAAAGAGAAGAAGCCATAAGGACATTTCTCCACGTTTTTGGAGTACTTTTCCTGCCCGACACACGATGGCTCTGTTATCATCTTTGTTTGCCCGTGACGACATTATTCGACGAACCAAGTAAACTGCGCTAATATCCTTTTTCTGAGTGAGTAAAACAACAGCGACACAACGTCATGCAAAGGAAGAAACGAAAGAAAAAAATAAGTATCGACGATTCCTCACGCGATGGAACTTGCAAAGAAGAGCGATTATACAACTATCGTTCGTTGGGCCAGGAATAAAGCTTCGAAAACGACAAGAAATTCTCTACTAGCCTCATTCTTTCTACATAATTGATTATAATTCTATGCTGATGTCAAGAGCATCGTCACGCTTATAAGCGTGAACAACCATCATCATTAGGGTGTGCCACGAAGTTAGAGAATCGCCTATACCTATAAAGTGTGGGTTCGGAGGTCACTCCTTCGGGAAACATTTCATTTTAAAGTTTAAAATAGTGGTAGTTACGTATAAGTTGTTCCAAAATGGGATTATTATTATAAAAAAAACATTTCGCAATAATTTCCAAAAAATATTTATAAATTTTTTTATAAATTTTTAAAGTGAAATAACTCAATTAATTATTACAATAACATAAATTATTACCGACTTCAATTAATTTTTAAAAAATTATATTTGTTTTTTACAACATAGAAACGCAATAGATACGATGGGAAAAAGAATATTCCAAATGTGGAATAAATCTTCGAAGCCAGTCTGCGAAAGCTGTGACGAGGGAGGCTGATGGGAGGAGAGCGGAACGGCGAGCCATCTTACACCTGTGAACACTCCTGACGCGATGGATAAATCAGTTTCGGTATTCCTTAGTATAACTCATACAGACCAGTATACTCTTAGGCATGTTGAAATTCGAGAAGGCCAAATAAATACATTTCAAAGACAACAATTTTAAATTAGTTATTTAACTGTCACCAGAGCGTGCCCGGGCACGCCCAGCACACCTCCGTACGTACTCCTGAGGTCACGCATCGTCGCGTCGGTCAGGGGCCGCGGTCGGAGCAGAGGCTAGAGCGCCAGCCTTCCATTAAGGTGAACCGGGTTCGGTTCCGGAAGAGAGTGCTAGTGCGTGAAGGTGTTATTAATAAGACTGCAGTAATTAGTATTTATTCGTTGCCTGTTTTCTTCTCTTGTAAGAATATGAAGTTTGAGCTTTATGATGAAATATAGCTTTAAAAAAAATTAACTGATACTACTGGCAATTTTTATATTCTTGGCCATGTAGAGCTCGTGTATAATGTATAAATGTTAATAAAGATTGTTTTACTAAAATCGGTTCAGTGGTTCTTTTTTTTTCGGGGATCTCCCGTTTCCCCCTGCCCTTGCATTCCGGCACTGCTCCATGCTTTCTAAGTTTTCAGGAATCCACTGAAGATTCGCTGGGGACAGGCCCCATAGCATATTTCCCCCATTGGAGTGGAGTCTCTTCACCACTCTGGTTAAGCCAGCGCCAACCCCTACAGTGGAAAAATAAGATCCCGCACCCTCATTCCCACCAATAAAGAGCATGGTTACCACCTATCTGTCCCCTTTAGCGTTTCTATTAATGCATGTAACATTTTTTAATTATTTCCCGTTGAAAGGGGTTTTACAGTGCCTATGCAGGTTTTTCCCTTTCTATTCTTAGTTATAGATTAACTATAGGTACACCTAGGGAGATAGTCATGGCCTCAAACGCGGCCATGGCTTTTCCAATCCCCCTCTGCCCCGATGCGTGCCCCCTTGCATGGATTCCCTCCCCTGTAGGAGTAAGGGGCTCAGCCCTGCGACGCATTTAGCTCCCGTCCCTACCTTCAACGTACATCTAACACTTATAATTAGGGTAGTTTATGAAACAAAAAACGCTCCATGCTCGCCTCGCTTCACCCTAATCGACTTTGAAGACCTCGCTATTAAGAGCCGCCCTCATCTCTCCACTCGGCATCACGTCGGTGCAGTTGGCTATTCTGCGCGGAGGGAGTTCGGGACCCTGGAGGCAGTTCCGCTTCTGTACAGTGGGGTGCTCTGCGACCGGGACCCAGCCAGCAGAGAGCGTCGACTTGCCTTCTCGCAAGACGGCGCCCGGATCGGAAAAGAGCTGCGATCGCCCGCGGCTCCGAGCTCCCGCGTCAATATCTGCCGCCGCCCGCTGCACGTTTATTTGATTTGTCCGACCGGGCAACGACCCGGAAGAAGGGTGCTTGTGCGCGTGCGTGTGTGAGAGAGAGACAGAAAGGAATATGCTGCACTGTCGCAATGTGAGGGTTGGACCTGTTCCTCTAGGTCTTCGCGCCACTCCTTTTCGCAATCTAACACGTCCGTATCTAGTTCGCAGTTAAGGTGGCCACCTGGTTCAAGGAATTTCGCACGTCTGAGGCCTAAAAGCGTGGGAGCGCTAGGGACGACCAAGACATGTGTATCAACTCTCTCATCGCCTCTAAGAAACTTTCAGCGGAGACCCTTCCATTTCATGACGTAATAATGCAAATAGAGGTTTGATGCACGTCCCTATTACTTTTTTAATGTTTTGTACCGGAATGTTTATACATGAAAATGACCGTGAAAACACCCATTTGAACCATTTTCAATATCACAAAAAAAAACATGTTTTAGAGAGAAATGGAGGAACTGAAAAACGTATACAGACGCGTAACGTCTCTTAAATGCTGTTCGTAAGCAGACCTCACTCAGGCACGTTGGACGGTTTTTTAATAAATAATTTTCTGCTGGAGCTCTGCACACCGTTCGGCGGCTTACTCAGGCGGCCACCTTAAGGGGAATCCCTAGTATACAATATTAAACGCCTGAAGGTCATGGCGAAGGGCAATATCATAAACAAGCTTCGCGCGTATTCTGTTTCCTCAGAATTCTAAGCGGGGACTGTATCGTTTAAATACAGCATTGTCGCTATAGTTTAAAACACAGTTTTACTGTGGAGTTAATATCGTAAACTAGGGGTTATTTAACAGCGATTTTTTCTGAATTTGATACTTTTCATTGACACCATTTATGTTTCAATAACCAAATTTATGAATGGACAACAACATATCGACTTTCATTTCTATCCTGGAAAACATTTACAATTAAATTATAATAGACACAGCTCCTTACAATGAGACCCCTTAATTAAGCATATTCAAAACCATAACTCGATTTGTATTGTAAATTGTATTGCATTTTAAAGGGCTGATTAACATGCCCCAGTGCTATGCATGAAGGCTTATCAGGGGACGGCTTACAAAATACCTTATAAGCTAACTTAAATTAACAATCATGCCTTGCCTGGGAAACAAAAACCCAGAACCTCCCGCACCCCACACCGGCGGCGCACCAACCGACTACGCGACGGGAGGTCGGCACCAAAACTCGAAAAAAATATATATTATGTTGATGCATGTATTTAAATATGAACACTGAATGAAGTAAAAGTAGTTCCACGTCCTAAAGCTGTTCAAGAGCCAAAATTTGTTTCTAAATATTGAAGATATATTTTATGGCTTCGTGATATGATCTCAATGATAAGTTGATAAAAAATACCGAATTATTTTGGGGGCCGCAGCGGTGTAGTGGTTAAACTACTTGCCTCCCATCTCAGCGAACCGGGTTCGATTCCCGGCGGGGTCGCTCCCGGATTTACGCATGTGGAAATCGTGCCACACAATGCCGCTGGTCGACGGGTTTTCTCAGAGATTTCTCGTTCCCCCGCCCTTTCATTCCGGCGCTGCACAATATTCGCCCCGCTTCTCCCTCATCAGCTCTCAAGACCTCGCTGTTAAGAGCCGCCCAAATCTCTTCACTCACCAAATTATTTTGAAACTAACACTTGCCATGTGTTTCTTTAAACACAACTATGGGAGATTTAAATTAAAATATTAATTCGTATAAATTTAAAAAAAGTTCTCTTAAAATAAAAAGTTAGGTTTCAGCTTACGTCATATGTGTAACGCGTCGCAAACTCGTTGAAATCATACAGCTGGTTCATCTGCAGTGAGGATTACTTTCTAATTATTTTTGACTTAAAATGTGAAAAGCTAAAATTGAAATACGCGGNTGGTTCATCTGCAGTGAGGATTACTTTCTAATTATTTTTGACTTAAAATGTGAAAAGCTAAAATTGAAATACGCGGTGACCCGCGTGACGAAATGCCAAGAAACGTTTTTCATGACGTTCTGCTTAGGTATAAAAATATTTTGAGCAGTAGCGATACGTTTTAATTTTTTTCCATATTGAGATTTGTGAAAAATAAAACATTAAATTTTTAAAATATTATNTCAGTAGCGATACGTTTTAATTTTTTTCCATATTGAGATTTGTGAAAAATAAAACATTAAATTTTTAAAATATTATAACTAGATTCTGTTTGTTTTTAAAAAATCAGTTTCGTCCACTGTCAAACTTTTTTCATACTTATTTCATATCATAACCGAAAAGGATGTAGGCTAACATGCTAAAAACGTAGAAAAATGTTTTTAACTTTATCTTATTAAAAAATTAATATACGAATTGGCAACCAATGAAATTTGTTCCTTTTTTCTCATATGCGTCCGGAATAAAAAAATGTTATACCTAATAATTTAGCATACTTTTGGTCGTAATAATTTCGCAATGTAGCTTTATTGACACACGTTCACCAAAAACGAGGTAAACGGCAAAGTTATTTTACATGCGGTGGAATGATAAAAAATGAGAAGAAAGCGAGCGTTCAATTAAAAGTGAACCAACATTATGCGTTTCCGAGCCACAGAAGCAAGTAGACAATAACGGCGACACTGCCATGTGCTTCCAATTCCCAATGATATATTGAATTCTTAGTTACAGCATCTTGTAAATACTACGACTGTTTTCCAAGAGCTTCAAAATAACTTTTGTAATTCTGACTCTATACATTCTCGAGTTCATTTGGTACAATATTAGCCATGAAGCATGTAAACATGTGTACATTCGTGCTGCTTTCGCGATACGATTACGACTTTTTCTGTACGCCATGGAAGACTCGGTCAGTAATAAATGTACCTACATGGTGAATCATTTGCAACACAAGAGTAAAAGTGCCTCTCACTAAGGCAGAAACCAAATACAAATTATTGAGACTTATAGTATATAGGAGAATTAACTCTACCTTGCCGGTCACAGAGCTAGCAAATTTTTCTGGAACGTACCCATTATTATACTGTGATAGTTGATACTGTGATATTTATTCCGCTATTCTCCAAACGAAGTATTTAGGTCCACTGTAACTGTTCCCATAACAATGCCAAGATAACAGTGATTTAATACGGTTTAGCGTATCGTCTTTGTACTTAATCTGAAGTGCCATGAGCGATAACTTTTAAATTTTAAGTGGCGTATCACTGAATTTTAACGTATTTTGGAATGTACTGTCATAACTATTTACATTTTACCCATTTGTATTTATAAATTTTATTTAAACGTGATTGTTTGGCCCTCTTTTCTGACTTGCCTATTCGCAATTAAATTTTTTCGCTGAGTATGTAGATCCAGGTTATCAAATGTTTGCTTCAAGAGACTCGAACAGGCTGTGCGAAGTCTGCATACTAAGTGGAGACGGGAACACAGTACACTATCGCTGAAGAATACTAGCCATGTGTTTCCAGACCACGTACATATTATTTATTACCTGGCTCGCCTAATTTTTTTGTCACGATACTCCTTTGAGTCACCCACGCCTGGAAGCTGCCGTGTGGGATGAATGCAGAAAGTGAGGGGGAGGGTTTGTTTCAACAACTTTGATCGATGAACAAATTACCAGTGAGTTTAATTCGCACCCCTGCGTTTCCGGTATGTGGGATCCCAACTTTTTATTTTTATATGTTGCGCCATTTTTTATTATGCCGTTTTTCCCGTGCAACTATTCTCCCCCCCCCCACCTTTTTTTTAAAATTTAAACTCTGCAAGCAGTAACCACTAGTCTACAAGCAAACACGTATTTTCGTAACTCTCTCTCTCTCTCGCTTTTCTAAAACATCATCTTTATGCATATTTGTTAAATCTGTAACTACACCCTATTCAGACCACGAATTGCACTGTAAGCACAGCGAATCGTTTTGAGAAAGAAAATAGAGCAGATGTCTTCAGAGCGGCTTTTTAGTAATAAACTTTCCACAGAGATGTTTTGAGCAGTCTTTTGTGTAATTCTATCCACGTTCTTAAGACATATAAAATAATAGGGCTATCTGCAGTGCTTCGAGTGTAGAGACGATGTTAGATAAGATTCTCGGCAGGAGGACATCTCAAAGCTATAAGTTCTAGTATTTTATATATATTTTAAAAAATTACACAAGACTTATCGAATTGCGGAATTTAAAATTGATGAACTCTGTACCCTTGAATTAACTATCTTTATATGAGACCAGCTTAAATAGGCGGGGCAAGAGTGTGATAAGCGTGGGGGGAGGGAATTTTTTAAAGATATGAAAGGGATGCACTACCCCTCCTTTTTTCCAATTAAATATAAGTAGTTTTTTGAAAAAGAAATTGTTTTAATATATATAATACGTATACAAAGAAACCAGCAATTCAACTTGTACACTATATGTCACGCACATAAAAAAAATGACTATAGATATATTGACCATACTTTGTTTTTTACACAATTTACGTGGCCAAACAAAACCAAAATCATGTGTCCTCAAAAAATAATTTTAAAATGTTACAATGTTTTTCAAGACACCTATGTAATAACACAAAGAAGATATTTTTTAATACAGACTTTTGGTGTCAGACTATATCAGAATTCTTTGAAAACTACAATTGCTAACAACGTCTTAAAATTCATTGAAATAAAACCTTCAAAACTAACTTTTTTTAATTCTTGTCAACGGTTTGGTTTATTTTGTGCGAAAGAATACTGTAAAATTGTAACTTTCCTAGTTAATCGTGGGATGAATTTTTTTTCCCCCATCCTCTGGGAACGAAATTACTAGTAGTATAAACGTGCTCAACAATACTTGAGAAATATATAAAATACCAACATTTTTACTATTCGTCGCCTGCGTTTAAATGCCAAAATTTATTTTCTTTATTGTAAAAATATTTAGGGTTTTCAATAATATGATACCAAAAGCGATTTTACGAAAGTATATGAGTGGAAAAATTATTTTTAACACTTTTTACATGATAACAGCAAAGAATTTAACCTAAAATTCGTGGCAGAACATTTTTGAATGTTACTTAAACACAAAGTTTTATCTCAGCTGAAGTGTTTGTTTAAGGCACGTGAATGCCAGGAAGCATTTTCTTCGAAACCCGCAACTAGGCTTGCCTGCAATCGAGGTTTAACTTACGGCTGTTTTGAATCTGAATTTTTTTTTTTGGGGGAACGTACAATAAAGTTACAGGTGAACGACGCAATGAAATTCCAAGACATTACTTTATTCTGTTCTGGTGACTTCAACAATTATTTTGAGTTGTAGCCAAACATATTGCCTAACTATTTTTAAATTCCTTTCGGAAATAAAAGTAAGTTCCGGGCATTTTTAACTCAAATATTATTCCAAGCTCTTAAACGAAACTAGATAAGAACCATACATTGTATTTCCGATAAAATTTTCATGATATTCAGAGGATCATGAAAGTAGCAGTGAAAATGTGGCCAGTGGAACGAAATGTCAGGATAAGTCCTCGTTCCAGGTGACAATTTTCTAAGACTAACCTTGGTGGCCGTGCAAGGTAAAGGCTCTTTCACAAAATCAAATTTTTCTTCCAATTACTTTCGATGTTTACTGAACTCAATTCATTGAATGCTACACGCCGTCATACGAACGTCATAATCGCAGCCATTTTCTCTTTCAATTTATTGAATGTGTCGTTTTCCTTCATTATTTTCGTTTTGAACATGTTCTATATTTTCTTGAATCCAAAATTTACAATCGCCCATCACAGTTATTCTGAAAATATTAATGGAAGTAATCTCATTATAATACAGTTCTGTGCACACATTTAAAGTTGTTAAAAAATAAGGAAGCACATTTTTATAAAAAGAACATGTACAATAATATGAGGAAAAAAAAATTCTGGTTTAACCAATTATTTTTGTGTCGTGCATGAGTCGCAGATACTTCTAAAATTTTACTTTTGGTATTTTTCAAATTGGTTACATTAACAAGTTTGTGATAAATTTTCATACGGAGACTTCAACGTTTATTAAATGCAATTCATTGAAAGGAAAATTAAGTAATTATTTAGTTCAATAAATCCTTAAATTCAATAAATATTTTATCGCGTAAAATGGCTTTAAGTCGTGACGATGAGCGATCGCGTCCTACCTCCAGCACTATTCGTTTTGTGATCTCTTAATCAGCATTAAAATGCTCAGATATTACAAAAAAAAAGCGAAGGTTCCTTCTTCAATCTTCCTGTGTATAACCGCAAAACTTTGCCCTAACTTTTACTATCTGCCTTTACTTCAGAAAAAAACTCATTAATTCTTCGGAAAAACACCTCCATAACTTGCTTAACTTTCGCTTTTTTATAAACAAAAACCCCGACCATAAATGAACTACAAACTTTTAAACAGCCTTCACGTCACGTTAATTTATCAAAGTACATATACACGTAAACATGACGACAAACAATAAGGAACCAAGAACACTAACGAATGAAACATAGTTTACGTCTATACAAACCAAGCAAAAGAAAAAAAACTCGAGAATGATATAAACTGGGCGGTGGTAAATAAATTATTTTCAGAAAATGATTTTTTCTCAGTTTTTTTTAATGATTATTTTACAGACTAGTGTATTATTATCGGTATTTTACGGCCTTCCTTCTCCCCACCCTCGCTTTTATGGCGCATGGCCAGCCGGTGAACAGCTTACAAACGACACTAACAACGATTTGAAAATGTCACATATCCGTGGCTCCCCCGGGCCGCGAACCCTTTCGTCTCTGTCTGGAGGCGCCTTGACTCGGCCGTGGGCATCGACGATGGATTCGAAGACCACGAGGTGGCACAAACAACACGATGTTTCAACAACACTGCTGTGAACAGTCGACAAGAAGACAAGAGCTAACCGCGGATTACAACTAATAAGCGACGCATTTACGNGACAACACTGCTGTGAACAGTCGACAAGAAGACAAGAGCTAACCGCGGATTACAACTAATAAGCGACGCATTTACGCTTACGTAAAACTTACGACGCAGCGCGGCGATATCAGGGCGTGCTAGGCCACTTTGCGGCCGCAGGCGAGCAACGACGAAATAACCACAAAGAGGACGCCGAAAGACGCGAGCTGTTGGCGTGTCTCCTAATTAATTAGTAACTGCTAACTGGCGTTACCCGCTTAATGAATGGGAGGCAATCAGGGGACGGCTTGGAAACTACCTCAGCCTCGCTTATACATAATGGAAACGTCGCACGTGCATGGGGCCTCACGTTGTGAGCACAGCTCGTTGGCGGTAATTTCATACTTTCCCTGGCGGCTGCATCCGGTAGCTACGATATTCTCATAAAGATTTGATGCCATTACATTATGAACATTCCTCCTGTAGTACACAGTTTACGACTGAAAATTATGTTTTCGTTACGTCATATTGTTTATCACGAGGCAACCTGTAAATTCGCGAAATATTGAAATTGCAACAGGCAGACAGCATCACCCAGCTGATGCCAAGCGGCATTACTAAACATAAAAAGTACATAAAGTCGAGCATCCAGATCACCGAATAAAATTTTTTAACCATGCGTTCTGTGTCACATCCCGAGTGCCTAGGTTAGCCAAATTTGTGACACTTGCGTTTAGATTTGAATCAAATTTCTAAAAATATTTTAACTAATTAATATTTGAATTACATATTCATGTACACTGGCTCCAATGCGACGGTAATGCAGATCGGCCCACTACATCCATAAGTTTGGAGGCGCGGCAGTGTGTACGAAAGTTCATAGACACAAGTCTGTAAATAACATTCGTTGTGGCTCACTACACAGCAGGATAATCGGGGCAGCTTGCAAAATACACCTAACAGGGCAAACAGATTCACTTCTTGCCTGGGATCAGAATCCACAATTCCTCGCATTGATGACTAGAACTACAGCCATTTACGCTGCCGAGATCGGATGGCTAACGGTCAAAGAATGGGTGCGGAAGCACAGGGCCTGGATGGTGGTGTAAGATGATGATAAACGTCAACTGAATTGCTTACCTCCATTATTAGTTTGTTTTAATTTAAGCTGTATCAGTTAGTTCCCTTAAGGGAAATGCAAATTCCAATACACGATCAGACTCAACTAGTTTGATATTCCTCTGAGTTGGGGTAATTGCGTTTCTAAGTTTGTTGCGATTTAGTCGAGACCTTCAATCATAAACACCCCTTTTCTTTTCATTTTGTATGCGTGTTTGTGTTGTTTTTAGAGTAGTTCGCTACTGGGCGAGATTGTAGTGGCTCCTATGGGAGAGAAATAAATTTGACAGCCAAGAAGCAAGGACGAGTGTAATTATTTCTAGACATCCCAGAAACCTGAGATGTACTGTTCTTTCGACATGGACTTGGAAATAACTCAAATAAATATGTAAATAGTCATAACCGTAATTTATTTTCATCTTAAGGTTTCATGAATAGCGCCTAATTATGTGGTCGTTTATTGTTATTTTTAGAGAACGATTCTGATCCCTCAACACACCAAGATTTTTGTGTTTCCCAACGCTTAAAAATACTCTCATGGCTGTATAAATAACTACTGTGAAGAGTAACAACCGAGTGACACAAAGTCACCTTACAGTATAATCCAAGCTCATAAGAGCGAAAATATGAATACCAAAGTAGACAGAAACGCCAATACACTAAATACCTTTATAAAACGTCATGTTATTTTTTTTACAAAGTTCGATGATGTTTCTGAATTCAACAAACTGGATGGCATATGCCGAAGTTATTAATGCCTAACTATACTAGAAGATAAATGTGACAAACGATTATTGTACCCACCTAACTCACCCTGGCATCCAGGATTAACTCATTTATATGCTAGTTTGATATGTAGTTAAACGGCGTTTGATAGGGGAACGTGGAACGCTAAAAAAAAAAAATAATTCAACAACATTTTTAATAACGTTGAGACAATTATATGTATTCATATACATGCCACAGTACAACCGGGCGCACACTGAGGAAAAACCGGTAACATAAATTTTTTATTCACCAACACAGAACAATAAAAAATTCAAAAGTAGTCGTTATCCCATCCCTTGCCACCTTCACGAACCCACCTTTCGTACTTTTGGCACTTTATCTAATCATTTGTCGTCTTGGTCAATAACTAAGACTTGAAGAATAAAAATAAAATGTTCTTAATTCTTCGTTATCTTCAAGAATGTCAATATTCGGGAGTCCTTTTAATTTTGAACTAGAAAGGCTATCCATTTGCGAATTAATTTTGCTTTCACTATGTGCATGTCATCAGGCCTAACATACGTGCCAGAAAAATAAACGTAAAGTAACAATACAAGAAGGAAAATATGCCTGGCTATATTGCTATACTACACGCATGATCACTGGTAGCCAGGCATTTGGTCCGTCTGAAGTGCTTGAACTTCCGTCTGCGTTTAGACGTGACAAAGGAAAACGAGACTTAGTTAGGCCCAACAGACAATAAATAAAAGCATAAACTTCTAGGCTGTAGTGTATCCACCATAACTGTGTAATTTTACATACTCTCTGTAGCAGAATTACAGTTTCCACTAACACCACAGTTTACATAAAAAATTTCGTTTATTTCTACTCTGTACGTAACGTAAGATCGCATTTGTTAAAATAATTAAAAATAATGTAACAAGCCGCCAAGGGCAAATCCAAGTTCTTGAGGAATGGATGTCTTAATAAGAAAATTTAAATTTCTTAATATATTTAGAATAGTATAACATAATACACAGAGCTATTATTTACAAAATACAAATGCATATCCCTGCTATTAACTCCCATACTCATATAAGCAAATGAAATTTTTGTCAACCTCAATTATAATAAATGTCGTAATTACTATCTTTATACTAGCTGCAGTCACTTAATCTTCACGAATTAGTTATATTGTCTATTCACGGTTTCTTCACACTTTTTTAATCAAATATTTGAAAAATCACCCCATGTACAAAGTGTTTGATTGTTTCCTAAATATAAAATGTATCACAAGCGTTTTATTTTCATGTTAACATCAAAATATCTTATTTTTTGTTAACACGAACGTTTGCTTATATTTTATTTACAAACCATAATATTTCATAAATAATTAATAAAAATAAAACAGGGGGGAAATAAGTGTGTTGGCAATGCCTAGTAAGAAATAGTTCTTATTCAAAATAATATTAAACTGAGTGCGTACAAACGCGGCGTGCTGTCATATTGGTGTAATTTTCCAGACTATAAGTTATGCTTTGTTTGCACCTGGCGGAGGAATAGCCTGGAAGTAGAACTTTAGCAGGGCTTCCGAAAAGTTGGAAGTAATCGTGAGTAGACTAATTGTTCCAAATGTCCGCCACTCACGCATCAAGCCTACTGCCATACAGTCCAGCTGGCCTGTCTCAGTCTGCCGATGATCGCACACTGCGCTGTCACTCGTCCTGACGATCGCACACACCCGACGCTACTGACCAGCCAAGAATACCGACACGAGGTACGCCGCGGCTTATATAGCAGGGATGACCTGGCCCAGAAGGTTCTTCGCACCTCGCGTCGCGTTCTGGTGTGTGATTATGCAGAAATTAAGGACATTATTTTTTGTGCTTGAAATGACATCATCTTAAATGTCTGTAAGTTGAAGTGATTGGCACATATATAAAAATACTGCACTTCTCACTCCACTGAACACGCTATGTGGAGGAGGGGAGGAGTTGGGGGAAGAAAGGAGGTTTGTCACAGAAGTGATAAGCTGTCTCGGAGAGACGGTAAAACATTCAGTCATAAAGACACAAAAATGTATTCAAATGTGNTCACAGAAGTGATAAGCTGTCTCGGAGAGACGGTAAAACATTCAGTCATAAAGACACAAAAATGTATTCAAATGTGGAAAAAAAAAAAAAAAAAAAAAATTGTTGATTGCGTTAACAAAATACTGCTGAAATATATGCTGGTATACGCTGTTCATGGTGAAGTGAGAAATTTTGAAATTTACCTTTGAAAAATGTAATTTACCCTACCTGCATATATATTTTAAAAGGCACACCGGCTGACATGCGTCCAGTAGAGTTGGTAACAAAGCTGGGAAAGTTGTCCCATTCTTTAACGTTGAATTAAAAGTGTTAGGTAAATAATTGTGAATTCTAAAATGATTTATTTTACTTCCTTTTTTTAGTGCATATAAGTGTAGAAAATTAACAAAATTGTAAAAAAAAATTGTTCCCAACAATTTCACAGTATTACTTGACTGACTCGAATAAAGCGACCAGGTCCAAGGCAATTTTAATTCTACATATGGCGGAATAATACATAATATGCATACAAGTAGATCACTTTACTGTGAACAGCCTTTAACATGGCACCACCTATGGTTATTTTTTTCTTGCCGCAATTTACGTTTTTTCATTTTGTTTTAGGCAATCATTGTAGCCGAAGTTGCTAGAGTTGGCCCCGGAGCAATAATTTCCGGTGTCTGCTTTTAGATGTAAGATTAGATTAGTCGCTCCCCTACTATGGGCTGCTCGCGGTGAAATTAGCACTTTTGAGGTCCTAGTTACTTTTTTCCTTTCAGGCATATTTTTTCATTAACCACCTTTTTAAATAAATATTGCCATGCAAGTACTAAACAAATTGTGTATATTCCACCGCACTCGGAAGTTAACATCTAAAACTAAAATAAAATATATTTATTGACTATTATTCCAAATGAGAGAGCTTTCAAAAGTTCTCACTTTACCGCGAATAGCCTATATATACCCTTCCGACATAAAGCGAGTACGTTAAAAAGTAATAACTGATTTTAAAAACATTGCTGTTTTCTTCCCGACCGCATATATCCGTAGCATACGAAGGTAAACTGCTTTAATTTATACTCACAAGTTGTTACCTGGCGGTTTTAAATTCATCGGCAAAAAAAAAATAAAAAATTTACGTGGTGAGGATATGGTTAACTGCTTCGTTGCAAACCTTGGTCCCTCAAGCGGAATCAAACAAGGATGATTAATTTTGTACCCTTTACAGAATCATGTTTGAGCCCTCCATGACCTGAGACTTGATTTTTAAATACTTCAGATATTTTTTTGTAACTTCGCCTATTGTTGTATTTTGTAAGATTTCAATTCGAACACCCGATATTCAACTGTTCAGCACGCAGTGTTCTACAACACGACCTTGCTTATTACAGCTAAATGTAACATAATTATAAAATCAAAACCGTAGTCCTTAAAATATGCGTATACTTAAACAAAATATATTTAAAGAACAAAATAATTTATGCAAGTAGTAAAATTGTTACTAAACAATAGTTAAGTAATGAAAGAAAAATATTTTATACAATTTTTTTTAGCGACTTATGGTTACGTTAGGTTAGGTCAGTTTACTAAGTGTAGGTTGGCTTAGAAGAATATCATCACCACATAACATTTGACAAAATATATTTACCAAATATTTACACGAAAACACACATATCGTTTCAAATTGTATTATTATTCATACTCCATTACTGGAACAACAGTAAGTAACACCTGTAACACAACATTAACTTTCTCACAAACAATTATCAACTAACCTAACTAAAATAATTGCAATATATCTCAAAATACAATGAAGTCATCTACATAGAACCCAATACTGTTCATCTTTTCGGACGGCTACTAATCCAGATATCATGGGTGATGGCCACTCCCCAAAATCCGAATAACTATCGAATTCGGGGGCTCATTAAACACAGACGATGCAGACTCCTTAAATAATTCAGATATACTAACATACTAATTTGAACTGTCTGACTGGTGTACCATCTGTAAGAGACAAGATTCTGAGTTTGTGTCAGGTGGTTTTTACCCTGATCGCAAATTGTGTGTGTTGCACGTGTAAATGTTTTGTTATTGCAATTTTTTGAGTTATTATGTGATAATTGTATAAATTGTATGTGTTTTGACATTCTAAAATATTGATTAGATAATAAGTACTCTCCAAGAAAATTAATTCAATTTAAAAGGTGTAAATTTAGTCATTCTCGCAGTTTATATTTTGAAGGAGTAATTTGCATTTGCAATTGCCCAGGTAAAGTACGAATCAGTGATATTCAGTGTGTCTGTGAAAGTCACTTTCATACTATTAAATATTGTTGTGCAGTGTGTGATTCTATATTCTAAGATTTCGCCGTTTTGTGCCATCCCGTAGGCTTTGCAGACTGGAGTGCCAACGCGAAGGTCGACCGCCTAATACTAGCTGGGCTCGTTGGGCTTGAATCGGAACTGCAGCGCCCGAGCGACTGCCCAGCCAGAACCAGTTTCTTACTCTCCACGGGAGGCCAGTTCTCCCCCCCCCCCC